>JAJHZJ010000531.1:4958301-5277773 GCA_023548195.1 Bettongia penicillata ogilbyi | reverse complement strand
TATTGACCCAGAAGTTATGGGGGTCTCTTTTTACATTAATTCTATGAGCTTTGGTTTCGGAGCTCGTAAACGTGCGTCCTTCTACTCTGCCATCTTAGCTCCGCCCCCTCTGTTCTAATTTTTAAAAAACAGTTTTCTTCAGGGAGCTTTTGAACCTCCTTTTCCATTTGGCTAATTTTGCTTTTTGAAGCATTCTTCTCCTCATTGGCTTTTTAAACCTCTTTTGCCAATTGAATTACCCTATTTTTAAAGGGGTTATTTTCTTCAGCATTTTTTTGGGTCTCCTTTAGCAAGATGTTGACCTGCTTTTCATGCTTTTCTTGCATCTCTCTCATTTCTCTTCCCAGTTTTTCCTCCACCTCTCTTACTTGATTTTCAAAATCCTTTTTGAACTCTTCCATGACCTGAGGCCATTTAATATTTATTTTGGATGTTTGGGATACAGAAGCCTTGACTTTTATGTCTTTCCCTGATGGCAAGCATTGTTCTTCCTTATCCGAAAGGGTGGGAGAAGATATCTGTTCACCAAGAAAGTAATCTTCTATAGTCTTATTTTGTTTCCCTTTTTTGGGCATTTTCCCAACCAGTTACTTGACTTTTGGGTCCTTTGTCAAGAGTAGGGTATACTCTGGGAATCTGTGAGATCTCAGTTCCTCCTAGGTGGCACAATGAAGCATGTAGGCTGATCTGGGAGCAGAGAGAGTGCCCAGAATCTTAGCAGAGTTTCCTCTCCACAG
Organism: Bettongia penicillata ogilbyi; assembly: GCA_023548195.1. NCBI lineage: Eukaryota > Metazoa > Chordata > Mammalia > Diprotodontia > Potoroidae > Bettongia > Bettongia penicillata. Next base: position 5,277,036 of record JAJHZJ010000531.1, on the reverse strand, counting down.
CCACTTGGCCTCCAGTTCTGCCAAACCAGCACTGGGGGCTGATTTTCAAATAAGCTACATGGACAGGGCTGCCATTCAGTGTGAGATAAAGATCAGCTCCCTCAGGGCCTCTACACTAGGCTGAGGTAATAATCGGCTCCTCGGTGCCCCCAGGGTTTTTACAATCCAACAATGGATGTGGACTGCTGTAGGAGCTGCTGTGGGAACTGGTGCTGCTTGCCCAATGTGGCTTCAGTGCCAGTTGCTGCCTGAGGCCAGAGCTATAGGAAGGCCCTTCTCCCTTCCTGCACAACTGAAAAAACCCTGTCACTGACTTTTGGTGCCTGTGGGTTGAGGGATCTGCAAACCTGCTGCTGCTGAAATTGGGGATTCCTCGACTGGAGATTCTGCCCCTGGGGTGTCCTCCTCCCAGAGTTGGGCTACACTGCACCTCACAGCCTAGGCTGGGCTGGGCCCCATTCCATGTCCGATGCAACAGATGCTTCCCATGGGCCTTTCAGGTCACCCTGAGCTGGAAATCTCCTCCATTTTGTTGTTCTCCACTTCTGCTACTCCAGAATTTGTTGAGAGTCCCTCTCTACAGGTATTTTATGGGCTGTGTGGGGAGAGCCTGCATACATGTTTCTTTCTACTCCACCATCTTGACTCTGCCCCCAAGTCTCCAATTTCAGTATGAAATTCTGAGGATGTTTATGGATACACACACACACACACAAACATTTTGTTGAGGGGATGGAAGTCTCTGTGTAGAGCCAATCAAAATTAAAACAAGCAGCATTCTTTATAGTGAATTATTCCTTTCTGTAGAATAGAGTCTACTTCTTGTGTATCTAAATCTAGGGTTTATAGTTTGAGAGGAAGACAGAAAGATGTATAATTCCCTATGGAATGCCCTTTTTAAACAGCGTATCCCAGCGTCCCTAATACATAGTAAGGGGAAGGACAAAATACTTGGAACTAGTAGCATATAGAGGAAAAGGCAGGAGATTTTGCACCTGGGATAATCTGTAAGAAAGATACCCTCAGTTAGAGGAAGAGGTTGATCCAATCACCTCTGAGGAGACAAAGACCCTTGGACAGTCCAAGGCCTCTGTTGGAGGAGACATTCCTCTACCATCCCATCTACCATGAAATCCAGTCATTTAAGAGCTTCCTGTTTAAACTGATTATTCTTGGTTTACGGGTATTGAAGTCAGTTTTTCTTCACATTTAATGTACAGGAAATTTAATTGTTTGAGGTTAGGAGTAGAATGGTATTTTATCAAACTAGAAAATACTTTTTAAATTATCCATTTTTTTGTTTCTTAATTTTTATTCCTTTGAACTTAAATACAAAAAGACCCCCCAAAAAAGGACATTTCCAGGTATGCAGCAAAACATAATGAGTATTCAATATAAATCCATGAATTTCGATTTCACACTCTTTGCTTTATTTTTGATGAAACATATAATACTATGTATCATTTTCAAAGCTTACTCTGCTTTTCTTTGCTTCCTTCTAAATTGTCTTTTGTTCTCTTCTATATACTTTTTTCTCTTTCCCTTCCCACCATTTTGTTTTTACAACTTAAATTTTATTTTATTATCAGGTCTGAATTCTCTCTCTCCCAACTCTCTTTAATGTTCTCCAAGTTGAGAAAGCAAGAAAAACAAAACTCATTACACATATATATGTATGTGTGTATGGTATGTATGTATATGTGTATATATATAACATATATATATACAAGCAAAAATAAATTCTCATTGGGAATTTATTATTAAAAATTATATATATTGTTAAAATAATAGAAACAAAATGTAAACTTCAATCTGCATTCTAAGTCCATCACCTCCCTTTTTGAAGGTGGGTACCATGTTTCATCATGAGTATTTTGGAATTTTGGTTGGTTATTATGTTGATCAGAGTTTCTAAGTCTTTCAAAGTTGTCTTTACAATATTGTTGTCATTATATAAATTGTTCTTCTAGTTGACAGATACTTGAGAGGAGGGGCTGACAAAGAAATTGAAACTAACCTTCCCCCAAAGCATGAAGAATCATGTTAGAGATGGAAGACACCCTAGGTATCATGAAGTCCAGTGCCTTGATTATTTTAAAGCAGAGAAAACAGAATCCACAGAGATGAGGAGTGACTCATCCAACATAAAGGAAGACTCATTCAACACTTTACTAAACTGAGACTGAGCTTAGGTGGAATCAAATGAAATACAAATCTCACAAATGGAATAGTTGGAACAGACCTTAGAAACCACCTTACACTAATTCCCCTTTTTATAGGGGAGGAAAGTGAATGGCAGAGACAAGATTGGAACCCACTTCTCCCAACTCTTGGTTCTATGCTCATTCAACCCTTCTAGAGTCCTGATCTCTAGTCTCATGACTCAGGAAAAGAAGCTAAGATGGAAGGGGACCCTCGTTCTTTTTTAGGTATACCCTAGCCTTCAAGTTCACCATCGCTCCCAACCCCCCTCAAATTTTGGTGGCTTGAGAAGGCAAAATTTCAAGGGAAAAAAGAGTCCTAGAAATGGGGGGAAGCACAGGTATTTCCAACAGGTCACAGCCTTCCAGCAGGACCCAAAACCCCTTCCAGGCTCTCAAACCTCTCTTCTGGGATGAAAGGAAACAGAGAGGTCTGGCCCTGAAGAAGCATTTCCTACTCCCCAGAATATGTTGGTCCCTACCAGGGCCCTGGGATCCATGAAATAGCTGCCCTCTTTCTCTCACAGGGTAGCCTATAACATTTCCAAAGCCCCCTCCTCACTCAACTCCTGCAGTCTCCAACCCTAAGAAAGTTTGTAAAGTCAGGGAAGGCAAAATTCAGAGAAAGTCAAGGTCCTCAGGATCTGGGCATGGTTCCTCTCTCAATGGTAGAATTGCCAATTCCTTTTCCCTGCCTTCCCTAGTCTCTTTGAAAGCTGATCATGGATGGGAGTGGAAAACCCCTCCCAGACTGCTGTTGTTTCTTGGGTTTTCCTCTCTTTCCAGGATGCAAGGCAAAAATGACTACTAACTCTGAAAACCCTGAAGGAACCTTGTCTCTGGGCCAGGGCTTGGCCTTCCCCTCTACCCCTAGGCCAAGTCAAGACTGATGTCTCAGAAGCCTCCATCCCTGATCTAGGAACCCCATTGGGAGCAGTTTGTGCTCCCCTGATCCAGTCACCAGCTCCAACCTGTCACCGCTCCACCCCATCAGTATACCCACCCCGGCCCTGCCCGTGCCTTCTTCCCTAGAAAGCAAAAAAAAAAAAAGAAAAAAAAGAAAGGGTCCTCTCTCACTTTCCCTTTCAATCACCCACTTTGGGGCAAAACCCCAATTGCCCTGCTAGATTTAGAGCCCTAGGATCATCTTTAGAGAGCTGCTTCCTCTGCTGGAAGAACTAATTATTGAGTAATGAGTTAGCCTTGGTTACACATTCCATAGAAAATAAATAGAACACAAAGGGGGTGTAATTAATACCTGCATCTTTTCTCTCTCTCTCTCTCTCTCTCTCTCTCTCTCTCTCTCTCTCTCTCTCTCTCTCTCTCTCTCTCTCTCTCTCTCTCTCTCTCTCTCTCTCTCTCTTTAATACAACCTACACCTGAACAAGAGTTCCCCCTAAAATACTATGGACAAGGAGGCATCTGGTCTTTGTTTGAAGAACCCTCTTAATGGGGAACTCTCCACTTCTCCCAGACAGCCCCTTCCACTTTGGGATGGCTCTAATTGCTAGGAAATTTTTTCCCCCTAATACTGGGCCAAAATCTGCCTTTTGGAAGCTTCCACCCATCATTTACTCCCTGTTGTTTTTTGCTGTTCATCCTTTGCTCTCCTCACAGAGGACTAATGTCATCATGGGATAGTGTCTTGACTTGGTGTGAATTGGATTTGAGTGACACAGAGCTGCTCAAGACAGGTCCAGACAACTGGCGATGGCCCAGGATGCACTTGGGCACCCTGAAAATAGTGATCGTTCCCATTTCCACCAAATCTTCACCCTTCCAGGCTAACCAGACTCACATCCTCAACATAACGTGGTCTTAAAGTCCTTTACCCTCCTCATTGCCCTTCTACAAATGCTTTCCAGTTCATTAACTCTCTCCCTTCCTAAAATATATTATCCAGAAATGAAAATAATCACTCCAGATAAAGGATGATCCAGGACAGAGCTCAGCAGGACTCTCCTATTCCTGGATACTAGGCCACTTTTGATGCAGCTTAAAAACTCCCACAAGCATTTTTTGTCTGTCATATCATACAACTCACACAAAGATTAAATTTTCAGTCCACTGAAACCCCTGACTTCCTTTCAGCTCTAGCTGTACTTCTCTCATAATATATTTGTGAAGCCAATATTTTTAATCCAAGTGCAAGACTTTCCTTTTATTCCTATTCAATGTCAAGAACTTTTGATAACATCAGTCATCCTGTGGGTGAGCTTTTCCCTCCCAGCTTTGAATCATCTGAAATGTGACGAGTATACCATCTAGGTCTTTATTAGTGTCTGATAAAATGCAGCATGGAGCTAAGCACAGATATTTGAGGCTCTTCAACTCTAAAACACCATCAAAATTAAGGGGCAGCTAGGTGATGCCATGGATAGAGCACCAGTGCAGGAGTCAGGAGGACCTGAATTCAAATCTCACCTCAGACACTTGACATTCACTAGCTATGTGACCTTGGGTAAGTCACTTAACCCCAATTTCCTCATCCTGGGTCAACTCCAATTATCCTGATGAATATCTGGTCACTGGATTCAGATGCCCCTGGAGGAGAAGTGAGGCTAGTGACCTGCGCAGCCCTCCCTCCCTCAAAACAAAGTCAAGTGCAAATCGTATTATCATTTCTCTGATGGCATGGTCTTCTTTGGCAACAAAGGATGAATACACACCATCAAAGTTGACATTAAATGATTAATATCTTCTCTTGGGGTCCAGCTGCTCAAGTTATTTTTGCATCCACCTAATTGTATTATTGTCTAGACCAGAAATATCAAACATGCAGTCCACTGCATTGCTGACCATTTTGTAAAGAAGATCCAGATATAATTTGGAAGCATATAACAAAATAAATAAAAATGCAATAGAGCACAGATAAAGTTACTATATGGTTTTCTAAACCAGTATGTCTGCTGCAGAGATCCTTATGTATGAGTTAGAGGACCCCTTTCTTTTTTTATGGCATTAGTCTAGACCACATCTCTCTAACCTTTTCGCAAGAATAGTATGACACAACTGTCACAAGAATTCTGTAATTTTTGTTAATCCCCACAGTGCATTGAACATTCAGCACACTGCATTTGCTTTCCAAATAATTTAACTTCTTATAGGAGAGACTGGTATATGGTAGAAATATTTTTTTTGACACTAATATATTCAATCCAATCTCTGATCAATACAAATGAAGAGAAAACTTCTCTGAAATGATCATGTAAATCAAGAGAGAAATATGATTCTATTAACAAAAATTCATTTTAAATAAAATTTTTATATGAGCTCATCATCTATTATAATAAGGATCATGAATCTAGAATTGGCAGGAACCTCATAGACAATCTAATTTAAATTTCTCATTCTAAAACTGGAGAAACTGAGGCCTAGGGAAGTTAAGTGAATTGCCCATGATTACACATTTAGGAGGAAGGATCCGAACCCAAATTTTTCCATTATACCAGAAAAGTGAGATTTCAGAGATTAAGTAGGAAAAAAACAATAGTTACCCAAGAAAAGAGACAAAGATTCAAGGTTAGCCCTGATTCTCAAAAGATCCTTTGGTACAGGGATGCCAGATAATGCCAGGGGAGATTATAACTCAAAGTGTAATTTAATGAAGAAAACTTGTGTGTAAGTGAAGTAAAGGTAGGTTAATTTAGAGTTTCTGCTATTTGCTGGAATCAGTTCCCCTTTACTCTTCAAATACTTACATTATCCTAGTCTGGGATACAAGAGTGCTTTAAAATTATCATTGTTTTCAAAAGTCTTTCTTTTTTTAAAGGAAATAGTAATCCTATTGCTTACTGTAGAAGAGGAGTCATTACAAGGCACTGTAAAGGGACAGCCAGAGAAAGAAATAATGACAGGGAGAGCTGTGCTGCTTTAGAAATTAGGGACAGGCCAGAGAAGAAATGTAAATGAGGGCAATCTGATACAAACATTCAGCAAACATTCTCTTAACAAGTATTTTTATATATATATATATATATATATATATATATATATATATATATATATATATATATATATATATATATATATATACTACACCAGGCTCAAATAAGATAGACCTTGACCTCATGGAATTTGCTGCCTTTGGACAAGGTGAGGCATAAATATAGAAAACCACAATGCACATTAATACACACTAAGGGCATTAGGTACAAAAGTAAGTGTTTTTGAAGTCTGATGCTCACTAAAAAAGGAGGATGTGTTGATAAACTAGAAAAGAAGTACATTAGTGTGACTTTAAATGTAATGAGCACCTGGTAGATCTGTGAGAAGGTAATAACATAATCAAAGCAGAGGATTAAAAAGATTTACTCCTACAACTTTAGCTCTTCAGACAAACTGAGCTCTAAGGAGGCCAAGGCAGCAAGATAGAAGGAATGGGAACCGTGTGGTAGAGCATTGGCTTTGGACCAAGACCATTCATCTCCCCCTTCCATGAATTTGGTCTTTTGTTTTTAAGTAGTAAAATAAATAAAGAAGTCATTTCCAGGTTGAGATGTTTGGACTATCATGGCTCACATTTTTTCCATCTAAGTTTTAAATGAGATTTATAACAGGAAAGATTGCAATAAGTGAATTCTAGTACTAGGTGGGTCTCATGGTGAAAGTCCCCATTTATAAATATTTTTTATGATATCACACTTTCCTATGCTGTACAGCATGGAGAAAGAATGAAATGAAATGTGTCCAACTTGCTTAAAGGACGTAAGAAAAAGTTCCATGCCTTCTGGAAACCTAGAGCCTGTGCTTTCAATGTCATCACTGTCTATTCAAGCCAGCCTAGCCTAAGCAATGAGGCACTCTGGGTGGGGGGGAGGCAGGAGGTAGTGTGTGCCAGGTAAGTTAAACCACCACCATCTTAACTACCATCATTCTCCAAACCCTGATGGCACCATCCTGAGACCCCAAACCCAAGAGCTTTGGCAAAAGAAGTGCCCCCCAAACTAACAGACCTGCTTCCAGCCCAGACCCCACAGCCATCATTAAGTGAAGACATCATTGTGCAGAGAGAGACTCCATCTTCCTCATTACCCCCAGAGACAACTGTTGACCAAATGAGCTATTTAACAGCATATATTGTCTTACTTTTCTACTTCTGCGCCCAGAATTTAGCTCAGTGTTTTGGACATAATGAGTATTTAACAGATGCTTTTTCTTTTCTTTTTCTTTCCTTCTTTCCATCCATCTCCTTTCATTTTTGTCTTCATTCTTTTCTTCTTTCCATCTTTCTTTCTTCATCTCTTTCCTTCCTTCTTTCTTCCTTCTACCTTCCTTCCATCTTTCTTCCTTCCTTTATATTTCCATTCCTTCCTTTTTCTAACCCTTAATTTCTTATTATTCTCATTTTCTCATATTCTCCTAACATACCATAACGGCTTGGTTTGGAAAGAATCTTAGTTATGTGGGGCAGAGGTAGCTAGGTAATATGATGGATAACAGACTGGACCTGGAGGCAGGAAAACCAACGTCAGTCAAGGAGAATTTAAGTATTTACTGTATGACAAGCACTCTGCTTAGTGCTACGAGTACAAGTATAAGCAAAAAGAAAGACAGCCCCTGGCCTCAAGGAGTTTACATTCTAACGGGAAGATCACCTATAAAAGGAATCTGAAAAGGGAGAAAGGGAGGGGAAAAGGAGGTACCAACTGTGGGGAATGCTAAGATGGCTGACCTGGGTGCCCTACTTCAATGGAAATGCTAGGAAGGGGCTGCAGGGACAGAGGATATCCCCCAGGCATGAACTCTGAGAGAGGTTCTTTGCCTAGAAAACCCCAAATGTGGTCACAAGAGTTGAACACAACTGAAAAATTACTCAATGAAAACAGCTATTTTTTATTAATGATGACATTATTGTGTCCTCATTTGGTTAAATAATAAATTTAATTTAATATCAGGACTGACCTCTGGAGCAAGCAGATTGATCAGGTGTCCCATTGACATGGCCTGATTTATGCTCAGCAAGGAAGTTATCCTGCCGAAACAACTCCCTCAGGGACCTTTATCTTGTCTGAAATTCAATTAATCCATGGGTTTATAGGTCAATCAGCAAATATTTATTGAGTGCCTACCACATTGTAAGGCTAGGTAGGGGATGCAGTGGATAGAGTGCTGGGCCTGGAGTCAGGAAGTCAAGTCTCAGACATTTATTAGTTGTGTGACCTTGGGCAAGTTGCTTAACCCTGTTTGCCTCAGTTTCCTCTTCAGTAAAATGAGCTAGAGAAGGAAATGGCAAATCACTCCAGCATCTTTGCCAAAAAAATTCCAGATAAGATCAGAAAAAAGTCAGACAAAACTGAAAAGTGATTAAACGATAACTACATTGTAAGGTACAGTGCGGGTTTTTGGGTATTAAAAACTTTCCTTTTTGCTTTCATATTTCTGTCTCTCATTATTGAGTGGACCAAAATGACATCACCATGCTAGAGTCAAGTTTCAGGGTGTCCAACTGTGGCTGATCAGACCAATATGAGTTTGGAATGTTCTACCATAGGTCACTTTCAGGAATCCCCTATTAAATACTAATATTCCTAAGAAAAGGCTTCTTTGATCAGATGCTTTGCAAAAGTGATAGCTAACTGAGAGTAGGGACAAGTTATAAGGAGACAAAGGCCCCTTTCTATAGGGAGAGAAGTGAAAAGAGGAGTCAGGAGAATGCCAAGGACAAGTTTCTCTGATTTCACAAGTCTTACTTGGATATAACCCATCTGAGATATACCAGCCACAGGTCTAGTTTGGATTACATTCTGAAGATAGAATAGGATGGGAGGTGGGGAACCTGTTTTCCAGTTTTGTCATATCTTTGCTTTGGATGTTCCTGTGAGTGCTCCTAAATTCAGGAGAGTAGCCAATTGGAGAACAGCAATGATTATCTCCAGACCATGCTACTAAAAGCTCCCAGCCCTAGGAAGTATATCACTTAACATTACTCAATTTAATTCAGTAAGCATTTATTGGGATGTAGTGACTGATAGACACTAAGGAAGATAGAAAGATACTGAAAACGAGATCCATCCTTGCCCTCAACTAGCTTACTATCTCACCAAGGAATTATGTTTCCTACAATTTAAACTAGAATGTGCTACAAATTTTTGAGAGTTCAAAGAAGGGAGAAATCACTCCAGCTTAAGAGATCCGTGAAGACTTCCCTGAAGAGTTGGCACTTGAACTGAACTTTGAAAAATAGGCAGGATTTAAACCAGTGGTCATGAGAGGACATTCTAGGACTAAGGAGAAAAAGGAGGAAAGTACAGACCATATTCTGGAAATGATCATTGTTGAGTCTGTCTGGGACATAAAGTAAATGAAGGAAGTTTGTGTGATAAGGGTGCAAAGGTAGGTTGGAGTCAGACTGTGGAGAATCTTGAATGCCACACTGTATGTGTAGCTTTCCCTTTATCCCATGGGTAATGTGGAGTCATTGAAGGCTTTTGAACTGGATAGTGACATGATGAGAGCTGTTCATTGGGATCATTATTTTGGCAAGCTAATGATGTCTAAGTATTAGGAGAACTAGCCTGAACTAGAGTTTGTCATTGGTAGGCCAACTGTACTTCTCTGAGGGGGAGACTGGTCAGGAGCTACTATGAAAAGGAAGAAACAATAAACAGAAAATTTAAAAGAAAAGTGTTTCATAATGTGGAAGAAGAAAGAAAAATGGAGTCATGGCAGATCAACACCAGATTCAAATATAAGAAAGGTGAGGTAAGGAGTGGAAATTAATGGTAACAGGACTAATCTTCATGAATATGCAGCAGAATATGAGTATGAATATTCATGAATATAACCCATGTCATCAGGAGCACTGATTTCAAGAGTTGATAACTTAAATTCTGCAATTAGAGATTCTTTCTTGTAGCTGAAGTCTTGGTTGGTAGAAATGTCTCTGAAGCTGAGTCTTTAAGTCATTTGCAGTCCCAGATCAGAATCTCACACCTACTATACTTAGTCATCTACTGACATGAGTTCAGAATCTTGCACGTGGAGTGTTGTCTCTCAAACTAAAAATAATTGTTATTTCTATTTAACTATACTTAAAAATCATTTAAATATGCCCAAATCAAAGAACTTCCTTTTCTTTCTTATTAGTAACAATAATAAAGATAGTAGTAATAAAACACAAAATACTATTAAAAATCCACTTACTAAGTTTGAATCTCAAGTGACAGGTTCAAATATTCATTTTCTTATTTTTTTCATTAACCCATTTTAGAGAAGGATAAAATGGAAACTAAATCACAGCTGTGTGATTCAGGGAACTCCTAATTCCCCAGGTTTTTTTTTCCCCTTTGGTCACTGGCTGACTTAGTTTTTTAGATACGAATAGATGACATTCTAAAATATCTTAGCATGCCTTCTTAGCATCTTGAGATCAGGCACTCTGATGTGCTTTAGTCACTACATTCCCTATAATTACCCATATTTCTGTAGGGAAAATTCTCTTTTCCTTAGGACTTGGCTCACACTTTGGTCTTCAGAATACATTCAAGTCAAAGTTCTGATGCCAAAGAGCTTGCTGTCTTGCTGAAAACTCACTTGCTTCCTTCAAAAACAAGTCATCATCTGGGCTGAACAAAAATGTACTTGTTATCTCTATAAACTCTGGGAGTCCTTAGCTCACACTAGCAAATCTAGTCCCCAGAGGGTGGTGAGTTATATCTTTTCTCATGTTCTAGGAGTAACCCTGTTGGAGTGAGGGTTGGAGCTTTTCAAAAGCTATCAGCTTGAGTTCTCATTCTCAAGTGTTCTTCCAAACGCCAATTAACAGTTACAATTAGTATCTTTCCTATAGAAATTGATTTAGTGATTAGTGTCTCACTATCATTTAACCTATCAATATCAATTAGTTTTTGCAAAAAGATATTTATTGCATTTTGTCAAAGTTACAAAACATTTCTCTACCTGACTGTTCTTTAATATCAACCTTCTCTCTTCTTCCTCCTTATATTCACATAGAACATCCTCCTGTGTCTGAAGTTCACATCCTTCTTGCCTGTTCTCATTGGAATCTTTTCTTCCTACAGATTATGGAGTCATCTTCTCTCTCCCTCCCTCTCTCTCTCTCTCTCTCTCTCTCTCTCTCTCTCTCTCTCTCTCTCTCTCTCTCTCTCTCTCTCTCTCTTTCTCTCTCTTTCTCTCTCCATTTCTTTGTCTCTATCTGCCTCATATGATACTTAGACATGTATAAGCCATACACACTCTATTAGACTACACACCCTTTGAGGGCAGGAACTGTCATTTTTCATCTCCATATCCCTATTCTCTTGCTGGGACTGGTTCAGTCTGCATTCAACAAATATTCTTAAATTAAGTTGAATTAGATAAGGAATCATTCATTGTGCTTACTTTTCATATTAATCCCCAGGCAACTAGTGTAATGGCATTTCATAAATTATTGTGAATTCTATAAACCCTCAGCAAGACCAAAGGAAAACAAAACTACAATATTAATATTCTTTAAATGTTTTCCAGTTACTTGAGTCAGATATGACCTGAATAGGAACATCATGGAGTACTGAACTGAGAGTCAAGGGTGGGGAATCTGCAGCCTCTAAGCCACATGTGGCCCTCTAGGTCTTTGGATTCGGCAACACTTGAGGACCTAGAGGGCCACAGGTTCTGCACCCCTGGATTAGGTCTTGACCTCTTTTTTTCTAACATCCGTTGTGGAATTCTAGTCAAGAGGCAATTATAAAAGCTATCTCTTGATATAGATTGGGCTTCTCAAAGTTATAAGGAAGAAAGAGAAACAACAGAAGTACACCCTGCTGATAACTTTGCAGTAATAGTATGATTGCAGAGATGGTGAGGGAAATCTGACGAAGCCACAGTCATTGCTGAGTGAAAACAATAATAGGATTTGTCTTCCTTCTCATATCCTGTTCTGTTGAGGACTATAGTCCTAATTCATACAGCATGTTCTCTTTTGGAATCAGAGATAGAGCCATTCTTCTCTAATTCCAAACTGTAGTCTGATGGATGGTTCTTTAGATGGATTAAGTACTGGAGAAAGTATAGTACCATAGAAAGATCTCTGGCTCTGGCCTCAGAAGACCTGAGTTCACATATCCCCTCTGCCACCTGGCAGCACATAGAGCAAGTCATTCAACCTCATTGGTTTTCGTTTTTCTGTTCTGGCAAAGGAACATGTGTAAAAGCAAGCACCCCAATATACACAGGAGGACCTGCTATACAAGTTCTTAGATCTACTTTTCTAAAAGGAAAGCAACTTTTGAGTAATCAACAATCACTCTAATCAAGCATATATGTCATTCCCTTGGCTCAAGGGAAAAAGTCAGCACCCTGAACTTCAGAGAAAATACAGAGAAATAAAGATCAACAGACAGGGCTTCCAGATGTCTGACCAGAAGCAGCACATATATCACAGATCAACAGACAGATCCAACTGTCTGACCATACATACATAGTTACTAGAGAGAGAAGCACTAGCACCTGGGTTTTCAAAGCTGGAAGCTCCTTAGTGTCTTCCCAAAGTCTCATCTAACCAAACAAACATTTCTAATGAGTAAGCCCTGAAGTAATACCTCACCTCAGAGTTTTTATACACTTTTCAGAACCAGAAGGCATCACAACCTTTGAGAACCAGTGCTTCATTACAAAATTTTAAAAAGGTGTGGCCCTTCCCTAATCAAGCTTCCCTTAATAGGCAGGCCCATTAATGGGTGAGGGGAAGATTTTTAATCTCATTAGAATTACAACATGTTGGACTAAATAGCCTCTAAAGTCTTTCCAGCCTTAAATCCCATGAAATATGTAACTTCTCTAGATTATTCTGCCAGAAATATATCCTTAGATTAATGTTCTTATAAGGTCTAAGGTAGAATTTGAACACATAGCCTCAAGCCAAAGCTCTCATTCAGTCTTCCTTAAAAGAGGAATATCATGAGGCATATCATTCATATCATATCATATCATTCCATGAGGCATATCAAATTCTAATGTGACTCATCCCACAGTCACTAAAGTTCAGTTTCCTGTTACAGAGACAAGCTTAGTTTTTAAGATCAAACAACTGTGCAGATTATATTCTGATCTCATGGAGAATGTGTCTTCAGTTAGGGCAATAAATCGGGCCAAGTTATTAAAAGCACCAGCAAGAAACATCAGAGTCATCATTAACTCACTTCTGTTTCTTTCTCTTTGTGGTAAATTCTGTTGCCTAATTCCACCCCCATTCTCTTCCTAATAGCTCTTCCAGCCACCTTATTCCCCAGGCTTAGGCCCCACCCTGATCATTTATAGCAAGTCAGTGATGGACTCCTTCTGACTCCTCAGGGCCAACACTGTTTTCACAAATCCTTCTTCATCACTGACATCTGTTACTTCAAGAACACTCCTTTTAATTTAAAGCCTCAGTTTCCTCTTGAGTGTCACATGAAAGGTTCAAATTCAATGATATCTAAGATTTTTATAGAGTTCTAGATCTAGAGTTCAGGAAAAGACACCTTCACTTTACAGATGAGTAAACTGAGGCTGAGGGATATTGTGTCTTACCCAAAGTCACACAGGTATAAGCATCCAAGGCAAAACTTGAACTCAGTTTTTTTAAATCCAGAACAGAGGCTCTTTCACAAAATGATGTTTTATGAGTTGGTAACCTTTAGACCTTATTGTGTGTTACCAATTACAGAGCAGGGCAGATCCAAAATTCTCACATACTGACACAAGATTCTTCATGAGGAGACACCAGGTGACTTAATTTCTTTTGACTCTTATTTTGACCCTCTCAGCCTATTTGCTTATCTGAAATATAATTGCTCAGATTTTTATATTTTTCAGTCTTCACATTCCTACCCTTGATCTTATGTCATAATGTCCTCCTCATCCTACTCTGTCAAAATATATCTTCCATGGTCTAACAACCCATGAAATCCTTTCTCTCTCCTGGTGTCCTAAATTGATCAATTGATATATTATTTGGTCTATCAAATAAGACGATATTTGCAAACTGCTTAGCACAGTGCCTGGCACATAATAGACACTTAATAAATGCTTTTTCCCTTCCCTTCTCTGTACACAAAAGTTTCCTTTTGTGCCACTTGATGTAGGTTCTCCCCTTTATATTCTATCTCAAAATATCTTCTTCCCTGAGTCTTTGATCTCGTTTGACATCACTAGTCTCTCCATCAGTACGATAGGCACCTATTCATGCCAGTGCACATTATGCCATCTTTGTTCATGCTCTCCTATAAATTCTTCTTAGGGGAACCACCCAATATAAGAGCGTGTTTCCTCTAGATTGGTTGACATTGGGTAAATACCAATGAAACACATAAATAGTCCATTAGTTTCTCTCTCACTCTTCTTATATCACAACACCCATATTTTTTTTTATTGTATATCTCTCTAATGACATTCTGGATGATGATTCTTCTGCTTAGTTTTTTGTGTAGAATATATCACACTCTGCAATAATCTATCATGCAAATCTCCATTGCTTTTTGTGTGACTCAACTTCAGTTCTTCCAAAACTATGTTATTCTATGGCTTGAGGACATATAGTATTATTTGCATAACATGGTTGCCAAAACAGATGGGTCTTTGTGTCAAGGAGAAGCATGACAAGGTCATTTACCAAAACCAGTCCAGCCCATTCTCCTTTTCTCTTCAATTCTGAGTCAAGCTCACTTTTTTATTTGCAGTTTATGTCTACAAAGGTCCAGAAGGATGGGACTGAGAAAATACTTTTAGACTGGGCAATTAAGATAGGTAGACTGATGGACATATATACATACACAGATATATATATATATATGTGTGTGTGTGTGTGTGTGTGTGTGTATCTGTGTATGTATATATGTCAGTATAAATATATGTCTGTATATATTCATATATATGTATATACTAATAGACTAACTTTATGCTATATCAGATGATTATATATATATATATATGTAATCCAGACAATAGGCATTCTCCATCTACTTTGTTTTTCCATATGAATAGTTAAGCTAAATTCTTTTTCTAAATCATCTCATTTAGGAAGCTCTTCATTTAAAAGGCTCTCACATGAAGGTTGTACATGCAACACATTGTAATCCAAAGGTAGGAGTACTTAGAAAGCCTCATCATCCTCAAGGACTCCCTCAGTGATATGGACTCTATACTGGACATTACTCAAGAAAAGTGACAAATATATTTCATGAGTATATATCTCCTTATATCTCCTGATTTGATATTGCAATCATAATAATATCTAATAAAGTTATTATTGTCATTACATCTTTCAAGAAATTTTATCTGAAATCATAGAAACAATCAACAACTTCATTCAAGAGAATGACAATAATGAGACAACCTACCAAATCTTATGGGATACTGCAAAAGCAGTTCTTAGGGGAAGTTTTATATCTTTGAATGCCTACATGAATAAAATAGAGAAAGAGACTATCAATGAATTGGACATGCAACTGAAAAAGCTATAAAAAGAACAAATTGAAAATCCCCAAGGAAATAATAAATTAGAAGTACTGAAAACCAAAGGAGAGATTAATAAAGTTGAAATTAAGAAAACTATTGAACTAATGAATAAAACTAAGAATTTATTTTATGAAAAACCAATAAAATTGATACTTTAGTCAATTTGATTACAAAACAGAAAGAAGAAAATCATATTACCAGTATTAAAAATGAAAAGGGTGAACTCACCTCCAGCAAGGAAGAAATTAAAGCAATAATCAGAAATTACTTTGCCCAGCTGTATGTCCATAATTCAACAATCTAAATGAGATGGATGATTATTTTTAAAATATAAATTGCCCAGATTGACAGAAGATGAAGTTGAATACTTAAATAACCTCATCTCAGAAAAAGAAATTGAACCAGCCATAAATGAACTCCCTAGGAAAAAAATCTCCAGGGCTGGATGGACTTATAAGTGAAATCTATCAAACATTTAAAGAACAGTTAACACCAGTACCATACAGACTATTTGGGAAAATTGGGGAAGAAGGAATCCTACCAAATTCTTTTTATGATACAAATATGGTTCTGATACCTAAACCAGGAAGAGCCAAAACAAAGAAAATTATAGACCAATTTCTCTAATTAATATAGATACAAAAATTTTAAATAAGATATTAACAAAAAAGAATGCAGCAACTTATCATGAAAATAATACATTATGATCAGGTAGGATTTATACCAGGAATGCAGGGCTGGTTCAATATTAGGAAAACTATTAGCATTATTGATCATATCAACAACAAAACTAACAGAAATCACATGATTATCTCAATAAATGCAGGGAAAGCTTTTGACAAAATACAACACCAATTCCTATTCAAAACACTGAAGAGTATAGGAATAAATGGAACTTTGCATAAAATAGTAATCAGTATCTACCTAAAACCTTCAGCAAGCATTGTATGCAATAGGAATAAGCTAGATGCATTTCTAGTAAGATCAGGGATGAAACAAAGATGCCCATCATCACCATTGTTATTCAATATGGTACTAGAAATGTTAGCTGTAGCAATAAGAAAAGAAAAAGAGAGCACAGCCCAGGAAGCATGTAGTGTGCACAGCACAGCCCAGGAAGTGCAAAGTGCAGCCTGACATGATAGGGACAGGACCTTGAACAAACTTCAGGGAGCCACCAGCAGCAGTTCCCAGATTGCTCAACCCACAACTGCCATAGACAGCAGCAAAGGTCAGTGGGAGGGCTCCATCACCCAGGGATTAATGGTCTGAACCCACTCAGCAGCAGCCACTGCAGTGGCAACTTCCATTTTTGGAGCCCTCCACCTAGAGACCCTGGGGGAATTGAGTGACTGATCTGATTCTCAGCCCTGAGTGGCAGCCCTGGGAGACCTGTGCCTAAAGTCCCTGGGAGAATTGAACAGCTAATCTGAATCTCAGGCCTAGACAAAGAACTCAAAAGTCAAGTGACTGGTTGGGAAAATGCCCAAAAAAGGAATAAGACAATAATAGCAGGTTACTTTCTTGGCAAACAGGTATTTTCTTCCATCTATTCAGATGAGGATGAATAATTTAGGTCTTCAGAGGAAGACCTAAAAGTCAAGGCTTTTGCATGCAAAACCTCCAAAATAAATATGCAATGGTCTCAGATCATGAAAGAGTTCAAAAAGGATTTTGAAAATCAAGTAAGAGAGATGGGGGAAAAATTGGAAAGTGAAATGAGAGTGATGCAAGAAAACCATGAAAAGCAAGTCAACAGCTTGGTAAAGGAGACCCAAAAAATGTTGAAGAAATTAACACCTTAAAAAATAGACTAACTTAAATGGCAAAAGAGGCTCAAAAAGCCAATGAGGAGAAGAATGCTTTAAAGAGCAGAAATTAGCCAAATGGAAAAGGAGGTTCAAAAGCTCATGGAAAAAATAGTTCTTTAAAAATTAAAATGAAGCAGATGAAAGCTAATGACTTTATGAGAAACCAAGAAATTACAAAACAAAACCAAAAGAATGAAAAAATAGAAAATAATGTGAAATGTCTCATTGGAAAAACAACTGACCTGGAAAATAGATCCAGGACAGACAATTTAAAAATTATGGGACTGCCTGAAATCCATGATCAAAAAAAGGGCCTAGACATCATCTTTCATAAAATTATCAAGAAAAACTGCCCTGATATTTTAGAACCAGAGGGTAAAAAAATATTAAAAGAATCCACTGATCACCTCCTGAAAGAGATCCAAAAAGAGAAACTCCTAGGAATATTGTAGACAAATTCCAGAGTTCCCAGGTCAAGGAGAAAATATTGCAAGCAACTAGAAAGAAACAATTCAAGCATTGTGGAACTACAATTAGGATAACACAGGATCTGGCAGTTTCTATATTAAGGGATTGAAAGGCTTGGAATAGGATATTCCAGAAGTCAAAGGAACTGGGATTAAAACCAAGAATCATCCACCCAGCAAAACTGAGTATGATACTTCAGGGGGGAAAATGGTCATTCAATGATATAAAGGACTTTCACCACTCTTGATGAAAAAACCAGACCTGAAAAGAAAATTTGACTTTCAAACACAAGAATCAAGAGAAGCATGAAAAGGTAAATAGAAAAGAGAAATCATAAAGGACTTTTTAAAGTTGAGCTGTTTATATTCCTACATGGAAAGATATTTGTAACTCTTGAGACTTTTCTCAATATTTGGCTAGTTGGAGGGATTACACACACACACACACACGTATATATGTATAAACGGAGAGCACAGGGTGTGTTGAATAAGAAGGAATGATATCTAAAAAAATAAAATTAAGAGGTGAGAGAGGAATATATTGGGAGGAGAAAGGGACAAATGGAAAAGGACAAATTATCACTCATAAAAGAGACAAGAATAAGCTTAGTCAATGGAGGAGAAAAAGGTGGAGGTGAGAGGGGAAAAGTGAAGCTTACTGTCTTCACATTTGGCTTAAGGAGGAAATAACATGCGTTAGCGTTAGAAGGGGACAAGTAGGGTGAGGGGGATGATAGAAGGGAGGGCAAATGGGAGAAGGGAGAAATTAGAAGTAAACACTTATTGGGAGGGACAAGGTCAAAAGAGAGAAGAGAATAAATGGGGGCAGGATAGGATGGAGGGAAATATAGTTAGTCTTACACAACATAACTCTTATGGAAGTCATTTGCAAAACTATACATATATAGCCTATATTGAATTGCTGGCCTTCTCAGTGGGGATGGGTGGGGAGGGAGGGAGGAACAAAGAGAAGTTGGAATTCAAAGTATTAGGAATGAATGTTGAGAAACGTTTTTGCAAACAAGTGGGAAATGAAAAATACAGGTAATAGGGTATAGAAATCCATTTTGCCCTACAAAATAAAAGATGAGGATAAGGGAAGGGAGGGGTGTGATAGAAGGGAGGGCATACTGAGAGAAGGGGTAATCAGAATACACAGCATTATGGGGTGGTGGAGGGGAGATGGGGAGAAAATTTGGAACTCAAAATTTTGTGGAAATGAATGTTGAAAACTAAAAATAAATAAAAATTTAAAATTTTAAAAAAAGAAGAAAAAGAAATTGAAGGAATTAGAATAGGCAAAGAAGATACTATTATCACTCTTTGCAGATGATATCATGATATACTCAGAGAATCCCAGATAATCAAGTGAAAAACTACTCAAAATAATAATAAACTTTGGCAAAGTTGCAGGTTACAAAATAGACTCACATAAATCATCTGCATTTCTATATATTACTAACAAAGTCTAACAGCAAGAGATAAAAAGAGAAATCCTATTTAACGCTATGGCAAATACTATAAAATATCTGAGAATCTATCTGTCAAAACAAACCCAGGGACTATATGAACACAATTACAAAACACTTTTTGCTCAAAAAAAGTCAGATCTAAGCAAGTGGAAAACCATCAGTTGCTCATGGGTGGACCGAGCCAATATAATAAAAATGACAATTCTACCTAAATTAATTTACTTATTCAGTGCCAAACTACCAGATAATTATTTTCTGGAGCTAGAAAAATAATATCAAAATTCATCTGAAACAACAAAAGATACAGAATATCAAGGGAACTAATGAAAAGAAATGCTAGGGAAGGTGACTACCTTCCAGATCTACCAGATCTCAGATTGTATTATAAAGCAATAATTATCAAAATCACTTGGCACTGTCTAATAAAGACAGGGTTAAAGCAGTGGAATAGGTTAGGCACCTAAGACATAGTAGTCAATGAGTATAGCAATCTCCTGTTTGATAAACCCAAGGACCCCAGCTTCTGGAATAAGAATTCACTGTTTGACAAAAATTGCTGGGAAAACTGGATAATAGTATAGAAGAAACTAGGCATAGACCAATGCCTGACACCATATACAAGAATAAAGTCTAAATGGGCACATGATCTAGGTATAAAGATTGATACTATAAACAAATTAGTGGATCAAGCATTAGTGTATTTGTCAGATTTACAAAGAATGGAGAAATTTTTGACTAAACAAGAGACAGAAAACATTATGAAGTGCAAAATGGATAATTTTGACCACATTAAATTGAAAAGTTTTTGCACAAACAAACCCAATGCAACCAAGATTAGGAGGGAAGCAGAAAACTGGGAAAGAATTTTTGTAACTAGTATCTGTGATGAAGGTCTCATTTCTAAAATATATAGAGAACTGAGTCAAATGTACAAGAATATATGTCATTCCCCAATTGATAAACAGGTTAAAGGATATGAACAGGCAGTTTCCAGAGGAAGAAATTAAAACTATCTATAGTCCTATGAAAAAATACTCTAAATCACTATTGATTGAAAAGGGGCAAATCAAAATAACTCTGAGGCACCATATTATACCTATTAGATTGGTTGGCATGACAAAACAGAAAACTGATAAATGTTGGAGAAGATATGGGGGAATTGGAACACTAATTCATTGTTGGTGGAGCTGTGAGCTGATCCAACCATTCTGGAGAGCAATTTGGAACTATGTCCAAAGGGCTGCAAAAATGTGCATACCCTTTGACCCAGCAATATCGCTTCTAGGACTGTATCCCAAAGAGATCATAAAAATGGAAGAGGGTCCCACATGTACAAAAATATTTATAGCAGCTCTCTTTGTGGTGGCCAAGAACTGGAAATCAAGGGGATGCCCATCAACTGGGGAATGGCTGAACAAGTTGTGGTATATGAATGTAATGGAATACTATTGTGCTATAAGAAATCGTGAACAGGAAGACTTCAGAGAGGCCTGGAAGGACTTATATGAACTGATGCTGGGTAAAAGGAGCAGAACTAGGAGAACTTTGTACAAAGCAACAACCACAGTGTGTGAGGAATTTTTCTGGTACACTTAGTCTTTCAAAACAATGCAAGGACCTAAAAATTACCAGTGGACAAAATGCCTTCCAGAGAAAGAACTATGGAACTGGATCACAGAATGAAGCAGATCATTTTCTTTTGTGTTATGTTATATTATGTTTTGTTTTGTTTTGTGGTTTCTCCCATTCATTTTAATTCTTCTGTTCAACATGACTATGGTGAAATTGTATTTAATAGGAATGTGTGTGTAGAACCTATATAAGACTGCAAGCCATCACAGGGAAGGAGTTCTTAGGGAAGGGAAGGAGTGGAAAAATCTGGGATATATGGAAGTGATTGTAGAACATTGAAAACAAAATGATTATTTAAAAAAGAAATTTTATCTGACTTGAGCATATGTATAAGAAATATCTTGGGAGAGTCTTTAAAATAGCATTTTTCTATCAAATCAAATGCTTTTATTTAAATCAACAAGTAATGGGTACAGTGTTTAATAAACTTTTAAATTATGTATCCAAAGTACAATTTTCTCACAAAACTTATGTAGAAATTGGGAAGAAGGCATAAGGGTCAGCAATTATTGGTGTTCTCTTCATTGTTTTTGGAGGCAGTAATGAGGTTCAAAACATTTTCAGGCATCCTCTCCTTTTTTAAGAACCTTGAGAATCAGTACCTCAGTGACATCAAAATTGTACTGTCTCCAATATGGACTTTCTGTATGTATACTCAATCTATTAAAGCATCTTTTCCCATTTTTATTTTCTTTAATACCATGTAAACTTCCTGGTATGGCATATTGGGAACTCTGACATTAGAGTTCAAATGTAGCAATTCCACTGTTAATGAGAGGGAAAATTGTCTCTTTAGAGATCTTCATCATTTTTCTTATATTTAGTGTCCCTCTATTTTCATCTTTAAATGGTGATTTGCTCAGGATGGCTTCCAACCTCATCATCCAACTGAAACTACTCTCTCTAAAGTTATTAACAATCTCTTAATAGCCCAATCAAATAGTCTTTTCTTAATCCTTACCATTCTTGACTTCAGATTTTGACAATGGCAATCACTCTCTCCCCTTGATTCCCTCTCTGCTCTAGGTTTTCATGGCACTATTCTCTCCTGTTTCTCCTGCTACCAATTTTGTCACTTCTCTTCCACATCCTTTGCTGTATCTTAATTCAAGTCATGCCCACTAAGCACCATTGTCCCACAGGGTTCTGTATCTGTAAGTACGGTGCCTCTTAGAACTCATCTTTCACTAAAAGGGACATCATTGAATTCTAATGTCAATAATGAAAGTCCACTGAGAAAGCTGATGAGACTTTTAACAGTGAGCATCCACTGACGAAAGAATTCAATTAAAGGTTAGCCTATATATGCTATTGTAATTAGAGACATGTATAACATAGATAACATTCATATAGTGCTTTATGGTTTACAAATTGCTTTGCATAACTCATTTGACCTTCAGAACAATTCTGTGAGGTAAATTGCATATTATTATCCTTATTTTACAGATGAGGAAACTGAAGCAGAGAGATTAAGGAACTTACTTGAAGGCACAAAGCTATGTGCCTGAGGCAATATTCAAATTCTGGTCTTCCAGACTCTCTTTATCCTATTTGTGTCTCTTCATAACTCTATGAGATTACTTCTGGCAAAAGATATTTTCATTTTACAAATAAGGTAACTGAGGTTCACAAGGGGTTAAGTAAATTGCCTGTAGTTTCATAGCTAGTAAGTTTTGAGATATGAGATTTGAACACAGGGTTTCCTAAGTCTGAATCCAGAGTTCTTTTCTGCTGCACACCCACTTTGCATGAGCAAAGAGCACAATAGTAGAGCATAAGACAGCATTCCTTGTCAGAGGCACCATGGAAATGTCAGCCATACTTTTCTCTCCCTAGCACTCCCATGGGAATACAACTGCCATTCCAACAGTGAGGGCTGAATCATCGGAAGAGGAACACTGCATCATCCTGCTGTATGGAACAATGAAAACAAGAAAGCAGAGGTAAAAAACCCCCCCAGACTTATTCCATAGTTACATTTTGATATAGAAAGACAGCTCAGATGAAACAGAAAAACATGAGTATTTTTTTTCCTCCTCTAATAAAAGGAGATTTGGAATGAGAATTTATATAGGCAGCTTATTATAGTAGAGTTAAAGACTTGGGTTCAGATCCTGACTGTGATTTGCTATCAGCCTGATCTTGAACAAATCATTTTGCTCCTTTGGATCTTTTCCTCGTCATTAAAATAACAGAGTTGGATAACATGATCTCTAAGATCTTTTGCAGCTCTGAAGCTATGTGCCATCAGTTCTTCATTAATATGATTATGATTTTGGAATTTTTCAGAAGAAAGATGATAGAAAGTGACATGGATAGCCAAAAGTTAAGCATGTTTTCCTTCTGTTTTTGAATTCTTGACTTACTGGTTCATGAACCAAAACTTCCCCCATGCCCCTGCCACCAGCCTTTGTGTCGCTATTAATTAAACTATGGGTCAATGCTGTGACGCAGAGCCAGCCTGCATGTATCTAAAATACAAGGGTTGAAAGTACTCTAGGCACCTGCTAAAAACCAGTTGGCCTCATGTAGAAGTTGTTGCAGTTTAGTTGCTTCAGTCGTGTCTGACTCTTTGTGACACCATTTGGGTTATCTTTGCAAAGATGCTCAAGTGGTTCACCGTTTCCTTCTCCACAATATTTTACAGATGGGGAAACTGAAGCAAATAGGGTTAGATGACATGCCCAAGGTCACACAGCTAGCAAGTGTTTGAGGTTAGGAAGATTAGTCTTCCTGATTCTAGGCCCAGCACTGTATCCACTGAATCCCCATGTAGAAGTATCACCCTCAATAACCCATCTCTGTGTTTTCTCCTCTCTAAACTCCACCCTGACTCCAGTTCCAAATTTGCCTTTCTCTCTGAATCATTAGGTCAGCTGTCTGTCTGGGGTGGTGACTGGAGAATTGCTTAGAACAGAAATGGATAATGAATCTTTTCTGTTTCAAGTAGAATATTACATGTTCTAAGTTTATACCAAATATTGACCCTGCAGGACAACTTGGAAAACAATTTAATTTGGAAAGCAATTATGTAAATATGTCTTGTTCCATTGGTTTCAGATCTGAAAGAAGCCTAGATATCATCAGGCTGAATTGTGAGTCATATTGTCTGGTACAAGGGAAGCAAAAGTCCACCTTCATGTTGCCTCAATCTGACCACATCTAGAATGATTCTAAGTGCTGGACATTACCCTTGAAAAAGCACAATGACAAGGTTAAGCTCATTCAGAGGAGAACAAGAATGGTGCTGAAAATGGAGACCAGACTACAGGAGAAACTAGAGATGTTTCCACTAGAGAAGAGGACTTTCATGGAGACAGACACCAGGCTTCTCTTAAGTGATCTGATAGGACAGAATTAGGAGTATGAAAGTTGCAGAGGCAGATTTAGGCTTCATGTAAGAACATTTAACTCACAATTCAAGTTGTCCAAAGGTAGAATGGGCTTCCTCAAAATTCCCATTCACGAGAAGCTTTCAAATAGATTCTAGATGGCTACTTTTCAAGGATGAGGAGCAGGGAATTCTTAGTTGTCAGTAGATGACCTTTGAGCTCCCTTCAAATTTTGGATTTCTGTGATTCTAATTCAATACTCTCATTTTATGGTGAGAAAAATGAGTTATTATTATTAAATGACTTGCTCAAGGTCATACAGAGAGTTAAGTGGCAAGGCCAAAATTTGAACCCAAGCCCCATAACACAAATTCTCTTAAAACTTCATAATTAATATATGCCATTACGTCAGACAGACAGTGGAAAATCAGGATCTTTGTTTCAAATATGCTTTCAGTTCAAGTCCAATGGCAAAATTTGCAGGAGAATAACATGAGGGGAATTTTGCCAGTGAGGTATTAATTAACCTCTAGTCCAGCTGGTCAGGGATTAGACTCAGATGGAACAGTTTTGGAATCCTGGGTCAGCACAGATATTCCAAGAATCTTCTTGCATCAGTCTGAAAAGAGAGGGTTCTCAATGTTTTATAACTGTTGTTTTTGTCATTCTTATCTATGCACTATCAACCATCCAAAGACCGCAGACTCAAAGCAAAGAAGATTGGCCTGCTCTGCTTTACTGTACAACTAAAGCTGAAGGAGAGCTTAGCATCAAATAGAAACTTCAAACTTGAACAAGAAAAACCCTAGGGATGGCCAACCACAGATTCACATGGTTAATTAATATTTAAGAACTAGCTTTATAGTTTTATAGGAAAGGAAGAGAGGGAGAGAGGGAAGGAGGGAGAGAGAAGAGAGACAGACAGAGACAGAGAAGAAGAGAAGAAGAAGGAAAGAAGAGAAAGGAAGGGAGAAACAAAGAAAAAGAAATAAAGAGCAAAGAAGGATGGAAAGGAGGGAAGAAGGAAGGGAGGAAGGAAAGGAAGAAGAAAAAAAGAGAGACATAGAGAGGAGAGTGGGAAAGGAGACAACAAGGAAACAAAGGAAAGAAAGGAAGGAGAAAGGAAGGAAGGAAGGAAGGAAGGAAGGAAGGAGAAAGAGAAAGAAGGAAGGAAAAGAAAGAAAGAAAGAAAGGAAGGAAGGAAGGAAGGAAGGAAGGAAGGAAGGAAGGAAGGAAGGAGAAAGAAAGAGAAAGAAGGAAGGAAAAGAAAGAAAGAAAGGAAGGAAGGAAGGAAGAAGGAAGGAAGGAAGGAAGGAAGGAAGGAAGGAAGGAAGGAAAAGAAAGGAAGGAAGGAAGGAAGGAAGGAAGGAAGGAAGGAAGGAGAAAGAAAGAGAAAGAAGGGAGGAAGAGAAAGAAAGAAAAAAGAAAGAAAGAGAAAGAAGGAAGGAAGAGAAAGAAAGAAAGAAAGAAGGAAGGAAAAGAAAGGAAGGAAGGAAGGGAGGAAGGAAGGAAGGAAGGAAGGAGAAAGAAAGAGAAAGAAGGAAGGAAGAGAAAGAAAGAAAAAAGAAAGAAAGAGAAAGAAGGAAGGAAGAGAAAGAAAGAAAGAAAGAAAGAAGGAAGGAAAAGAAAGAAAGAAGGAAGGAAAAGAAAGAAAGAAAGGAAGGGAGGAAGGAAGGAAGGAAGGAAGGAGAAAGAAAGAGAAAGAAGGAAGGAAGAGAAAGAAAGAAAAAAGAAAGAAAGAAAGAAGGAAGGAAGGAAGGAAGGAAGGAAGGAAGGAAGGAAGAAAGGAAGGAAGGAAGGAAGGAAGGAAGGAAGGAAGGAAGGAAGGAAGGAAGGAAGGAAGGAAGAAAAGAAAGGAAACTCTTACAATAGGGTCATGTTTCTATGGGCTTGACTGCACTGGACCATGCTATAAAATCTTATCCATCCCATTTGCCACAGCTTGATTAATATAGAAACAGACAACCTAGAAATAGAAGTCTTCCTACTGAGGAAGACAGCATGCAAATTGGACAGACCTAATTTTCCAGTCCCAAGTCCAGTTTTGTTCCAGTAACATCCATGAAGATTCCCAACAGAAATGCACAGTATAGGATACAAGGAATAGTTCCCCAGTTAAGGCATCTCAAGCACTGTTAGCTGTCATCACCATGTCTGAAGAGAAACAAACCAAGTATTTTCAGCCTGCTTGCTTGTCTAGTCATTCTAAGAGTGCCATGTTCAGGTTTCAAGTCAGAGAGTGGGGGCAGGACACAAACAAGACTTGGCTCCAAAGCCACAAAGTATATTTAGGCCTAGAGAAAGAATGCTTTTGATCTGATCAGAACGGGGAGGGGAAGGTGGAGAGGAGGCCAAAAGAAGAGGAGATATTATTTGAAGCACTTTGGCTACCCCTTTGCCAGGAAGGAGTGGCCACTAGGGTTGCCTTGCATGCAAAGGCAATTGCTGAAGCAATGCCAGGTGCTGAAGCTGTGAAAGCAAATGACATAAATACCCTAATTATTTGTCAATATCATGCTGAGGTTGGATGCTTCTGTGGGGACTCATCAATGTCAATAGGTCAGAATTCTGCAGACATCTTCATCCTTGCCACTGAGAAGATGCCTGACTCCTCTGCTGCAAATAGAATGCTGTCATGGCAGTATGACATCTCATCAAAGAATCCTCAAGTCACAAAGGCTTCAGTCCTCTTGCAGGTTTTGCTGATTTAATGAGAAATATTTATTGCTTGAGATTGGAAACACCTAATTCTTTGTTGCATGTAATATCCAATTCAATTAAATCTTTCTTTACTTCAAGAGGTACCTACTTGCTGGAGATGTCTTATCCAGGTTGTGATCTGCATGCAGAAAGTCAAAATTCTCACAGAGGCATGATAAAGTGAGAACAAAGAATCCAGGTTCTACCAGTTACCTCCTTTTTCATCATTAATCGGGGAAAATACTCCTCAAGTAGCCTTTGTATTGCAGGGGATGCTAAAGACTGGTTCATCTTAAGATGAACAACACTAAGGCCTATACATTTTTTTTGCTAGAGATACACAATTTCTAGCTGGGCCACTGAAATTCATAAGGTTTTTCTTCTTTAAAAAAAAATTTATTGATACCTTTTTTTCTAACATGGCAATTTTTTTCTGGATATAACATCTTCTCCCTCTCCCCCTTCCAATGTAACCTTGGACCCAGATGGCTCAGGAGAAGAAAATGAAGCTGGTGACCTTGCACAGCCCTCCCTCACTCAAATCAAGGTCAACTGCAGGTCAAGTCATCATTTCCCTGATGTCATGATTCTCTTCAAAAACTAAAGACAAACACAATCTCTTATAACAAAAGAACAATAGTCAAGCAAAAATAATTGATAAAAAAATTGCCACATTTGGTAACATATGTGACACTCTATCCCCATAGTTCACCTTCTCTCTGCCAAGAAGAAATGTCTTATCTATATTCCAATATCAAGTTTCAATGTTACAATTTTTCAAAGTTCAGTTATATAGTTTTTCCATGAATTACTGAATGAAATGAAATGAATAAATGAAAAATCATTTATTAGATGCTTACTATGCACCAAGCATCATGCTAATATCTGGGGATACATATAGAAAAGCCGTGACCATTCCTGACATAAAGAACTTACATTCCAATAGGGAGAGATAACACATATGGGGCAGTGGGGACCAGCAATCAGAATTTTGCACTGGAAAGTTTCAGGGTAGGTCAAAGGAGCCAAAGGGAAGTAGACTAACACACCCTTTCCAATGACCATCGCAGTACCAATTTGATCATGGTTCCATAACTGAAAAGCTGGGTAATAGTCCATGAGAGCTCATGATGAAGCAGAGGTTGAATGACTTGTTCAGGGTCATACAGCAAATAAGAGTTTGAAACTGGATTTGAACTCATGTCCTTCTGACACCAGACCTGGCACACTGCAGCCTCTGGAGTCTTTCAGTTCTACAAACTTGCAGTTGTAATATCCCAAGATAGAGGATTTTCTATATTCTTTTTTATAACGTCCTTGGTATCTAAATCCATAATAGGAGTTATTTGATGTTACATCAACTTGAGTGCTACATACAGCTAAGGCTAAATCTTTTTAGCACAGATTCAGGCCTTACCAGACAGTGGAATCAGGGACAAGTGTTGCCACTCCATACCCAGGCAAAAGATCTCTCTCTCTCTCTCTCTCTCTTTCTCTCTCTCTCTCTCTCTCTCTCTCTCTCTCTCTCTCTCTCTCTCTCTCTCTCTCTCTCTCTCTCTCTCACACACACACACACACACACACACATACACTCACCCCCACACACCCCATATACCATGCATATATACCTCTCTGAAATGGGAAAAAGGCATAAAATAGGCCATTGTCAAGAGAATTTCTTTTCAGGGAAGCCCAGGTAATGCTTTGGCTCCTTTCCCAGACCTTGGAGGCTCACCTGAGTCTTTCTCTCATTCTATGAACAATCTACACTGACAAAATTGCCCAATCTAGTTAAACTTAGCAATAGGCAGTTAACAGTCCCTTTGCCAGAGACATATTTTGTAGTGGTAGGCGGAGCAGTAAGTCTGAGGCAGAGGTGTGCTGGAAATAACTCAGGAAGGTCTCTGAGAGCTGATTGTTAAATTTTCAGCATGAACATTTACACCTAGGCAATGGGCAAGCTACAAATTAGGACTTTCCTTATTGTTTTCTTGATTGTCTAAACTTAACAAAGTGCCGAAAAAAATGTTAATAATAAACTTTAAAGTGTATCCAGGTATTTTTTTTTGGAGAGAATGTTTATTAAATATTTTCCATCATACCCCTGCTCTGGGGCCAGAGGAGCAGGGTTCAACTTCCATCTTTGAAAGTTCCTACTTGTATGACCTTGATCAAGTCCTTTCCCTTCCCTAGGCCTCAGTTTCCTCATCTGTAAGGGGAAGATGACCTCTGAGAGCCTTCCTGGGCCCTGAATGATGAGCCCAGGTGATTCTTGGACCTCTACCCCTATCCCTTCTTGTTTCCTCTCCCAGACATTGTGGCCAAATTCTGCTTGGCCAGCTCAATTTTCCCCTGGCATTCCTACTGGGAAATAGGGAGAATGAAATAGGAATTCTTAGTCCTCAAGATGTATTTGAAGGAAGATATTTAGTAACTTAGGAATTAATGCTGTTCAGATTCATTGTCTGAAGCACTCTGGAGGAAGACCTACTCATTTTGCAGATGACCAAACTGAGGTTCATAGAATCAAGTAACTTACCAAAGATCATGCTGTTTCTAAGCAGATAAGTCAAGATTCACTCCTGGTTCTTTGAAGTCCAAATCCTCTAGTGCTTCCTCTTCTTTGAAGTCCAGATCCTCTAATGCTTCCTCTACTATCCCACACAACTTCTCACATTTAAATACAAACGTAGGTTTCCTAGAAATTTGAAAGACATTGTTTTAGGACAAATGATAGGAAAATATTCAGTAAACACTAATCTCACTACTTGAACAGATGGTACTTGGAAACAATACACATTAATGTGTTGCTTTGTAATTACAAGGACCCAAATTTGGCACTAGAGAAATGTTAAGGAAATGTACCTTCCCCTTCATTGTAGTGGTGGGGAGATTTTGGACATAGAATATCATGTATGCAAGTAGATTGTTGGAATATAAGTTGATTTGGTTAAACTATCCACCTCCCACCCCACTTTTGATGTTATAAGAGATGGCTCACTGGCCAAGGGATGTATATATTTGGAAATAAATGTGAAAAAAAAGGCATCAGTAAAATTAGTTTCAAAGAAACATTTGCTGTTGATAAATGAATAAATGAACAAATAAATGCCTTCAAGATGAACTTAAACAAAACCATTTATAAATGTGAACATATGGTGGTCTTCCATGATGTCATCTCAAAGTGTGGGTCCTCACACAAGGCATTTAAGTGCTATATTATTACAAGCTCTTAGTATCATTATTAAAATATCCTTTCTGCCATTGTGAGAAGGTAAACACTGGACTAGAATAATAAGCAACTTATCGATCAACCAGGATTTGTACTATGCACATGGTCAGACCTGATCAACTATTGTGAAGGTACTAAGTAATCAGTTTGGCCAAACATCTTATCAACAGAAAATAAACCTCAATCTCTACTATAGTGGGACAAAATCTATTGTTGGTTACATATAATATGTGTTTTTTGTTAAGACACTCTTTGGGAACCAAAAATACCATTTAATTTCTCCTAAAATATTATTTTATTTTCTTCTGCCACGTAGACATGTGCAGAGAGATTTTCTTTGGTCTCCTTCTGCCAGCAGTTGCTAATTAGAATACTCTCTGCCAACATAACTGCCTCCCTTCCTCTACTCAGTGACTTAAGATGCAAGAATTAATTATGACTCTTTTTTTTTTACATCCCATATTGTAATCATTTTAATTCAGTTATAAATAGATATCCGTGCTGTGGTTAATTGTTTTCAGCAGCAATTTCTCTGGAAGGCATTTAGATAAAGCCCTGTGTGTTAGAAGTCAGCAGTGGTTAGTCCACATCATACTTTTGGCCCATTGTTAGGAAGTCAGATGTTGGAAACCAAAACATTGACCCACCAGGAAAGAAGCTGTTTCTGTATACCTACCCTACCTATGCCAATCAGGTTATACTTTCCCACCAAGGAGAAGAAATCTAAATACATTTTCATTATATTGTCAATGCTCTGCAGACCACAAATGCAATGAGTGTTTGTACTAAAGAAGTTATTTATATTTATCTCATTCTAAAATTTGTAATATCCCTCAAAGTCACATACAAGGACAAATTCCTTTTAAAAATATCAGATCCTATCTAGTTTCTCTGGAAATACCACCCAGGCAGCCCCAGAATTTGTTACGGACCCCTTTTTTTACTCAAGTTCTGTTTCTTTTTGGGGGGGGTGTAGAATTGCCTGAGAGAGGTGGGGTAGAAGGGCAGGTCATTGAACCCAGTAGTTAGCCTGTGACAAGCTTTAATTAGAACAGAGAACCACAGGTCTGAAAAAGAGAACTTACTCATTTTGAACAAAGACTTGGGACAACTTTGAGTGAGGGAAACGTGTCATCAGTAGTGATACTTGGGATGGTTGCCATAGTAACAAATCAAAAAAGAGACTTCACACGTCTTCAATTGGAAAAACAACTATCGGCTCCATGTTGAGTTTTTTTCCAGCTTGCAACCCCACCCAGGGATGACAATTAACTAGTAAGTAACAACAGTTTTGCAAATGCACAGCAAATAAAATGATAGTGACCAAGACTGGCCCCAAAAAACAGAAGGGAGAAGGCATCAGCTTCCCTTCTTTGCAGAAGCATAACACTCCAGGTAATGTCAGATTTTTTCAATATGTTGGTTAATTTTTACAAACTGTTTTTTCTTTCACTTTTTTTTTTTACTCTGTGAGAGAGAAGGTAAATATAAGTGCCGTAATTCAGCAGATAGAAATTTTTTGGAAAGGAAAGGAAACAGAGATTTCTATAATGAACTTTGAACTAGGATTTGAGATGGGGGTGCAGTGAAGGGAGGAGAGTGTTTCTATTTTTCTTTTGGCAGCTTTATCTCACACACACACACACACACATGTACATGCATACACACACATAGCTCTAGTCCAACCATTCTGGAAAACAATTTGGAACTATGCCCAAAAAGCTATTAAACTGTATATATCCTTTGACACAGTGATACCACTATTAGGTCTATACCCCAAAGAGATCAAAGAAGAATGATCTCCCTCTTCTTCCCCACCCATTGAGATGATGATCTCCAAGTTCTCACTAAACTCTAAATCCTAGGTCCTGAAAGCCAAAGGAGAAAAAGTCAAGAAATCCCTTCATCTGGCAAAGCATTTATGACTTTAGTAGATAAGGCATGGGATAGATGTGCCATAGTCAAATGGTCCAAAAAGAAAGGCATAAGTCAGAAGCAGGTTTTAGAAGGTTCTAGACCGTGGTTCTCTGCTTAAACTCTCTTAATTTGATGGCATGTTTTCCACACTAAGCAACCACAAAACTGTCCTTTTTCTTCTTCTTTCTGGACATCATTTACCTAGACTCCTACATTCAAAAGTTTGGTGTTAAAGTTTCACAGATTTAGCGTTGAAAGGGTCAATTTTGGAGATGACTTTGTCCGAATCTTTTATTTTACAAATGAGAAAACGGAGACCCCAGAGAAGCAAAGTGCCCAAGACCACTTAACTTATAAGCTGGGATTCAACCCTAGCTCCTTCATTTATCTGTTTGTTTCTTTCTTTATTCATTTGTTTGTTTGTTTTGCTTTTACAATTAATTATTTTTATTCTGAACTTAATAAATTTAAATGTGCAGTTCCAAAGACATGATAGAATAGAAAAGGAAGATTGTACATGAAATTGCTGATATCTATTATGCATAGCTTATGTATATAAATTCAATCTATAGGTTTCAGTGTTGTCCTGATTGTGCTTTTTTTTGGCCTTCCTTCTGTTCTCTTTTTTGCATTTTGATTTTAAATTTTTTTTAAAGTTCAATTTTAAAATTCAAATTTAATTCAATTGAAGTTCAATTTTATTTTCAGCTCCAGATTCTCTCCCTCCTCTCATTTCCTTCCCTACTCTTTGAGAAGGCAAAAAAAAAAAAAACCCAACCCATTAAATATGTTTAGTAATAGATTTGCAGTTTCATGTGTGATCATTTTTTTTAAATTCTACTCTGTTATGGAAGTGTCTGTTTTATTTCTTAAATTAAAAACAAAATAAAAATTTAAATAATTTTATTTAAATAAAAATTTAAAAATATGTTTACACAGGCAAAACACGTATCTACATTAGTCATGTTCTAAGAAATAGAAGAAAATGTTTTATTCTGCATTCTGGGTCCATCCTTTCTCTATCTGGATGTAGATAGTCTGTTTCATCAAATATCCTTAGGAATTGTGGTTGGTCATTATGTTGACCATAATGTTTCAGAGGCCATATGAATTCAATGACCATAAATATTTCAGAGGCAATAATGTTTACAAAATTGTTGTTTCCAAATAAATTGTTCTCCTGGTTCTGCTCATTTCACTTTGTATCAGTTTATTTGTCTTCCCAGATATTTCTAAAATCATCTCTGTCATTACCTCTTATATCACAATAACTTGAGGTCTATTAATGGGTAGAGAAGATCTTTAACTCTTCCCTCCATATGCTATTAGCCTGGAATTACCATTACAGGCTGAGGCCTACCTACAGGGAGGGTCTATCAATCAAAATGGCAGTGTGACCTGGAAATGACTGGAAAGAATAGTCTATTGTTTTAAATCTGTGCTAAGAACATTGAATATCTTCACATGGCACACATGGTTCATCACAGCTCTTTATATAATTTGAGCCTCTAAATTTCTCCATGATCTGGCAAAGTGTTAGTTTAACTAGATGTGCTAGTGTCTATAGAAAACTCAGTGAGATAATCATAGATTTTCCAATAAGAAGTCCTATTGTCCAAAGCCCTTCTCCTTCGGGTACCATAGGAGAACAAGAAGAGGAAGAAGACTTTGAGTGAAGGCATGGTATTGTGGTGTGTTCATCCTTCATTGCCAAAGAAGACCATGCCATCAGAGAAATGATGACATGACTTGCACTTGACTTTGTTTTGAGTGAGGGAGGGCTGTGCAGGTCACCAACCTCACTTCTCCTCCAAAGCTATCTGAATCCAGTGACCAGATATTCATCAGGATGACTGAAGATGACCCAGGATAGGTAATTGGGGTTAGATGACTTGCCCAAGGTCACAGTTAGTGAGTGTCAAGTGTCTGAGGTGAAATTTGAACTCAGGTCCTCCTGAGTCCTGCACAGGTGCTCTATCCACTGCACCACCTAGCTGCCCTATGGTATTATGGTAGGCCAGACTTGACTGGAGTTGGCCTTTCAGTTGGAGAATGGAACGAAATTTGAAATTTTAACAGTTATCAAAAACAGGTTTATTCAACCACAGCAGGAAATGGATGAATCAATGATTCATTTGAGTGTAGCTTCTTGGTTTCTTTGTTGCCCATGCTGATTAGAAGCCTGAGTGAGAAGCATCTGACTTCTTGTAACTAGCTTTTTCATACTTAAAACATCAAGAAGCTATATCAATGTCCAAACATTAATTCTCTGATCCAATTAAGTGTCAAGCATGGTCTCAAAACCTTTTAAGGAAAAATTAGTCTAGCCTGCATAAGTCCTTAGTCCTCTCAAAACCCATTATCTCTGAACAAAGAAATCCCACCCTTTTCTATCTTTGGTCAGTGATAACAAGGAATGAACCCAAGATTTATGAGAGATGATGTAGGAGTGACATTCATTTCACCACTTTGGGTAACACCAAGACTTAACATTCATTGGAAACGTTACAGAATGATGCATCATCTCAGATCGATGAATATGAATACAAGGAGTTAGAATATTCTTATAAGGAAGAAAAATCTATTATCTTAAAAAAAAAGATAAACATGAAATTCCTTGTTTGTACTCATTCCTACAATAGCCATAAGGAAAAAAAAATGTCCTTCACATTCAGCCTAGATCAAACTCAAGCCAGGGCTAGTTCACCAGAACCATTTCCATACTCCCCAATTTCTTTGAGAGACCTATTGCAGGAAAAGAAGGAAAACTTCCCTTAACTTCATAGAGTCTGGGCTTTATTAACAACCAAACACCCCAAACATTTGGTCAGATGACAGGCCCCAATCTAAAAAATGTATGCAGCTCTCTAGCATAACACCCCATTTATGGATTGGGGGAGTTTTTTCTTATATATTAGATCCTCTCCAAAAATGGACATGTGGTGCATGTTAGTTTTTTTGGAGAGAATCAATATATAACAGTCTTACTACATGGGCTAATTTAAGTTAAGGATAATCTATAGACCTCAAACCTGTTGGTGAATTAGGGGGACGTCTACCCCAAGCACGTGAAGACTTCCCCCAGCTTAAGAGGCAGATGAAAACAATTTTTTCCAATGCCCATGAAGGCTCCATGAGAGCTGTGGAGCACACTCAGAGCTTGGTTAGACATCAAAGACCCCAAGGTCATTATACCATGGCCAGTCATCCTGACTTTTATCTTGCCAATGGGCTTCAATGACTCTGGATGAGAAAGTGAGGATGACTTGTGCCATTCTCCCTCACTCAAATCCAATTCATTTGCAAATCAAGACATCACCTGTGATATCACTGGTTCTTTTCAAAAACAAAGGACAAACAACATGTATTGCAAGCTTGGATAAGCAAGTGAGTCAACATAATCTGAAAGTCTATGTGCATATCCAGTCTAACTATATGAGAATCTCTAGTTTTTCTAAGGGATGGTGTTTGTTTGGCTTATGTAGCTGTTTTTCTAGTTGAAATACAAAAATTGAGCTTTTTGCACTTCATTTTCTGAGTGACATATGACATAACTAAAAAAAAATTTTTTTTGAACCTATTTCTGTGCCAGCTCAAAGAGTCCTCTTCATCACAGGGCTAATATATTTAATGAGGCAATTTTGTCTAGTGATAAGTGATGGACTTTGAGCTAAGAACATCTGGATTCCAAGAAGCAAACTATATAACCTTAGTATACCTCTTTGGACCCTCATTTTTCTCATCTGTAAAATGAGAGGACTTGGACAAGATGACTTCAAAGAACCCTTCAAATTCTAAATCTAGGCCCCTATGATCCCAAATACCTCTTCTCATCTCTCTATCAACCTTCCTGTCCCAATATTTATGTGTTCCCTTTTAGGGTTTAAGACTGAAAGGTACTTGACTAAATCCAACACTTATTTTACTGATTGGGGACCTGAGGACTGTGATGGCAAACAAAATAGAATCTTTTTCTACTTTTGTTTTAGTATAATCAAGTAATTATACTATAATCTATACTATAGAGTCTTTACTAGGAGTAAGTATAGAAACAAGAGTTTCTTTAACTAGAAACAAGTATATGTATTTGTATTGTTAATTATTTTAATGTGATTAAAGATTTTCCCCACTCATTAATGGGCCTGTTCATTAAGGGGATTTTGATTAGAGAAGATTTGTGGGAAGGCCCAAGCCTTTCTTTAAGGAGACACTGGTTCTTAAGGATTGTGATGCCCTCTGGCTCTAAAAAAGGTATAAATACTCCGAGTTGAGGTTTTACTTTGGGACTTACTGGAAGTGTCTGTTTGGCCAGACAAGGACTCTGGGAAACTGTTAAGAAGCCTCACCCGGCTTTCCACTTGGAAAATCCAGATGTCAATGCTTCCCTCTCTGATAACTATGGTCAGACAGTTGGACCTTTCTGTTGATGCTTGGGCACAGGAAGCCATGTCTGTTGATCTTTGATTTCTCTGTATTTTCTTCAAAGTTCAGGGTGCTGACTCCTTGAACGAGGTGAATGATCTATGATGATACATATAAAGTGATGATACATGATAAAGTGATTGTCAACCCCTCAAAAGTTCCCTTTCCTTTTATGAATACAGATCTAAGAACCTGTGGTCGCAGCACCCCCTGTGTATGTTGGGGTACTTACTGTTACAAGGACTCAGGGTGCCAAGGAATGGGACAAATAGCATTCTGCAGGCTAGACAGCAGCACTCTGTGCCCACAGAAGATTCACTCAGATATACATTAAAACTTTTATCTTAACAATATAGTATGGAGAATAAACATGACTTACATTTGGGTAAGATTCCTCATGCACACTGTGGAACCACAGGAATCATACTTTCTGATCTTGAGTTTCCTCATCCCTAAAAATGGAATGAGGACACTTGGTATCTACCATCTATATTACATAGTAGGAACCCAATGGAATAACGTGCAGAA
The DNA here is from genome assembly GCA_023548195.1 of Bettongia penicillata ogilbyi. NCBI lineage: Eukaryota > Metazoa > Chordata > Mammalia > Diprotodontia > Potoroidae > Bettongia > Bettongia penicillata. The sequence continues at coordinate 5,239,882 of JAJHZJ010000531.1, read as the reverse complement.
AGCATTTTGTAAACTTTAACAAATAGTTTATAACTCTCTGCCTCACTCAGATACTTCAAATGTATCATAACCTCCATTGCTTCAATCCTGAAGCAGTCTCTTGTGTCTCCTATTGTTCTTTACTACCTATTTGGATTGGTTTTATAAGGGTGTACCAAGTGTGGCTGTTGCTGTTGGGTCATTTTTCGGTCATGTCCAATTCTTTGTGATATCCTTTGGGGTTTTCTTGGCAAAGATACTTACAAGATTCACAACGGGAACAAAATACACTACCTTCTAATTCCCTGAAGTGAGAAGGCAAACTTGCTGAATGTTTGCTTGTATCAAGCCAGACTTTATCATCTCAGTATACGGGGTTCATCTGGGCTCCTTGAGGGCAGGGCAGTGCTGTGTTTTTTCTGTGCTTAACATGTGCCTGTACATTTTGTTGTGCAACCATTTCAGCCATGTCTAACTCTTGGCAACCCCATTTGGGGTTTTCTTGGCAAAGACACTGGAGTGGTTTGCCATTTCCTTCTCCACCTCATTTTACAGATGAGGAAACTCAGGCAAACGGGGTTACGTGATTTATCCAAGGTCACATAGCTTGGAAGTTTCTGAGGCCAGATCTTAACTCAGGAAGTTGAATGTTTCAGACTCGAGGCCCGGCACTCTAATCACTCTTCTACCCAGTTGCCCCTGGGAGTTCCAAGTCGCAATCATTTAATTCAACCTCATTTAAAATCATTTGTCTCCCAATTTGCTTTAGCTTTCTCTTCCTTATTGTTTGATAATCGTTGGCTGTGTTGTAGCAGCTTTCCTTACTCTTCAACCATAGGAGAGAAACTTTCAGTTCCTAGCGTCTGGAAATATCCCCATATTAGGAATAAGTGCAAATGATTTTTACAAAGGTATGCTAGAAGATCCCTTTCTTTTTCCCATCTCAATTAGTAAAGAAACACACATATATTAAGCATTAATTATGTACCAGGTATAGCACTAAATACTCTCGCAATATTATCTCATTTGATCCTGGGAGGTAGGGGCTATTGTAATTCCCATTTTACAGTAGAGGAAATTGAGGCAGAGAGAGATTAAGTGACTCCATCAGGGTCTAAGGATGAATTTGAACTTGGCTCTTCCTTACTCCGAATCTAGTCCTCTATCTACTGTACTACCTAGCTGCCTCTAATTAGAATCATGGACCATTGGAGCTAGAGAAAGGTCATGTAGTCCATCTGTCTCATTCTATCAAGGATGAAACTAAAGTGATTTGTCCGATATCCTGCTGGGAACAGAACTTGGGTCTCCTGACCTCCCCATACAGGGTTCTTTCCACCACCATACCTTCTCCCCTCCAATTTGACATACTAACTCCCTTCATATCAGATCCATTGCTGTGTAGTCATTTTTCAGTTGTGTCCAACTTTTCATGACCCGTTGGGGTATTGAAATTCAGTTTCACTTAATTGAATAAAAATTATGGAGTACATCTTCAGACTCTGGGAAACTAGAAAGATTGGAAGACATGACTTTTGTCCTCTGGGAGCTCACTATCTATCTGGCTGGAGAGATACAATGTTCACACACAGCCCAGTAGATTCTGGTCCAGAGAGCAACCATGGCACATCAGTACTATTTTAACTGATTTTAAGGGAAAAAAGCATACATAGCAGGAGTTTCTACGATGGTATTTCCCCTCCTTTTGGTAGCAGAGGGCACACTCCTCTCTCCCCCCACCTAATCTGCCCTGAGATTTCCAACAAGGGAAAAATTGATTGGTGAGACACTGGAAAGTTGTAGGCTGTGAATACAAACATATATGTTTCTACAATTCTCCATTTCCTCTTCTGCTGTCCTTTAGAGTCAGTTTTCTTGGCCATTTTTCTCAGTTTCATGGATGGAGAGCCAGCTTGAAGAGCCTGGGAGAGCTGACTTAAATTTTTAGTGTGAGTGTTTACACCTGGGAAATTGGCAAATGTGAATCAAATCAGGGCTTGATTTATTGCTTTGTTGATTACCTAGACTAAAAAAAGTGATGGAATAATGCAAATGGAATTTAAAAGTATGTTGTTTTTAATTTTTTTTTCCTGGCAAGCCACTTGTTAAACATTTACCAGTCTACCCTTGGATAGGTGACAGCTTAACTGGGGTTTTCTTGTCTTCTCTGTAAGAAAGAAATGGTGAGACTGGGGAGTTGGACCCTGAATTGATGGAGATGACCATTTGTGCCTCTTTCTTCAGTAACTGGATAATAGCATGTAGAGGTGAGACTAGGCCAGAAAGCAAGGTAAAAAGTAACCAGCATAAGGAAGTCAGAAGGAAACAGCAGCCTGAAAGTGGCAGCTTTTTAAAAAATTTACCTAGATACTGAGTTGGTGAGAAGGTGAGGAAGACTGTTCTTGGTCCTCCCTTGTACTTATTTTCGCTGTCCTAGGCTGGGACCTGAAATCAGAGACCCAGATTCAAGTACTTTTCTGTTTCTTTATGTCTATAGTCCCAAACCCAAAGCAGGGTTTCAGATACCAACCCCACCATCGAACCTTCTCTTGACCTATAGGCGCAGGTGTTGGGAGACAGATGGGCAGAGACTCCCTATGTGGGGAACACTTAAAAACTGTCCTTGAATTTTTACCATATCTTATAAACGATGTGACCATAGTGACTTTAGTAATTGTATCCCACGATTGTGTGGGATCAATGATTGCAAAGGGAAATTCCAAATGGAGAATTAGTGTATAGCCATTAATTTTCTTTTCTATAATTCCCTGATAATCCTGAGCTATATTTTATTATCCTCTAGTTTTTATTCACAATCTGATTCTCATTGAGGACCCGGCTACAAAAGAAATTAATCTTTATGCAGTTCTAGGTGACTAGAAAGATGGTGATATCCTTGGTAGAAATACAGAAGCTAGGAATAGAAATGGATTTTAGGGGAAAAAAATAATGAGTTTAGTTTTGGATGGTTGAGCTTGACATGTCTACCTATAGGATATCCCAATTCTATAATTCAACAGTAATTTATATCCAAGACTATCTTGGAACGTATTGAGTCTGCATGTTCAACTGACCTTTATTAGTCTGCACAGGATGCATTTCATCAGTGTCTTTTATCTGTTAACATGACAAGGCTTAAGGCTGAATCTTCAGCCATAAAAGTGCATTATCTATAATGGAAAATAGAGTAACCTTTGATGAAACTTAAAATTGAATCCTCAGCCACAAAAGTGCATTATCTATAATGGGAAATATAGTCATCTTTGTTCAGGTAGCTGGTGAATACAGTGCTGACCCTAGAGACAGTAAGCCCTGAGTTCAAATCTAGCCTCAGACATTTACTAGCTGCATGACCCTGAATGAGTCACTTAACCTCTTTGTCTGCTTTAGTTGCCTCAACTGTAAAGTGGGGGTCATGAGGACGCCTATCTTCCAGGGGATAGTGTGAGGATAAGATGAGATAATATTTGTAAAACACTTAACCTAATGCCTGACATGTAAGAGGCACTTAATAATGCTTCTTCCTTTTTCTTTAAAAAAGGAAGATCCCTATGCTCTTCTTTTAGGCAAACTATACATTTTAGTAGAGTTTACTTTCTGAAAGAATATCTTTCATATAGAAAGTTGACAGAGTTGTCACTCTTTTTAAATGTGAACCCAGGCTCTTTCATTCCCAGCGCAGCCCGAGATCAGAGCCCATGTGTGGGAGCAGGAGAGACAATTTAAATATTTAAAGTTCAGCATTTTTCCTACTTTCTTACTTATGAGATTCACAATGGAAACAAAATACCAACAAAGTGCTACCTTCTAAGTCCCTGAACTGAGAAGGCACACTTGCTGAATTTTTGCTTGAATTAACCAGATGTTGTCATCTCAATGTATGGGCTTGATCTGGGCTCCTTGAGGACAGGGCAGCGCTGTTCTTTTTCCTTTAACACGTACCTGTACATTTCGTAGTTGTTCAGGCATTTCTGTCATGTCTAACTCTTGGTTACCCCATTTGGGGTTTTCTTGCCAAAGATACTTCGGAGTGGTTAGCTATTTCCTTCTCCAGATCATTTTACAGATGAGGAAACTGAGGCAAACAGGATTAAGTGACTTGCCCATGGTCTCAAAACTACTAAGAGTCTCAGGGCAGATTCGAATTCATGAAGATGAGTCTTCCTGACTCTAGACCCAACACTCTCTTCATGGTATCACCTAGCTGACCACCTGGTACATAGTAGGGTCTTAATTGAATTGAATGAGATGTGTACTTCTCTATCAATCATGTAACCAATGTGAAAGTGAGCCTTTATGGGGGACTCCATGTTTATTTTCCTGTGCCTAATGAAGATTGTCCATTAACTCTTTATCCAGGTTTTTAATTTGAGATTCAGGAACTTTTAAAAATATTGTGATGACTATTTCAGTATAATTTGTTTCTAAAGGCACAATATCCAACAAATTATGAAATTATAAATTACCCATTATTAAAATAGCATAATAAATCTCTAATTTTTCATTTATGAATAATAAGACACAATTGAGAGTGAAGTTTAAAAAATATACCTAGATACAAACCAAATTTGGACTGTTCTCTATCACTGCATGTTAATTGTGATTCCTTCTTAGATAAAGAAGAAACTTGCAACTATCTTTCCATTTTGGTGCTAAATGCTTTAAGCCTTAGTCCTCCTGATGCTGTTCATAGCTAGTGACTGGTTCACCTTTGCCTTTCTCTCTATGGCTGAAGCATTCACTTTTTCTTTCAGATCAGGAAGCCCGCTAAAAATTTCATAGTTTTCTCTATTGCCTTCTATTTTAAAGAAAGATTATTGTAGCAACCACACATCTTCATCAACCCACATCCCCACTTTTGAAGCTCATCATTTGGATAGGAACTACTTTGTATAGAAAGGCTTAAGATTATCCTTTAAGCCAACCTAGTAACTCTCAGTTCTTTCTAAGTTTTTAAAAAAGGACTATGCCTTCTTTTTTCTGAACAATTCAAAGTACAGTTGAACAAAATAGATCAATTTTAAAATAAAATGATAGGGGATTTCCCTCAAGCACATAGAAGAAAAATCTAAAGAGAAGTAACACAATATAAAACCTAAAAGTTATAAAGGAGATGAATTAGTTGCCTTCAGATATGAGATGGGAGAAAAGGGCAAAATGTCTCTAATTCAACAAGCATTTATTAAATACATTTTCTGAGCTAACCACAGTGCTAGGCTCTAGGAATACATATATACACACACACAGATACATACATGTAAATTTCTGTCATTGAGGAGCTTATTTATAATCTGCTGGAAACTGGAGGAGGGGAAGAAAGAAATGGGCAAGAGTATATACATTTGAGCAGACAGAAAAGAAGAAAAAGATGATTATTTAATCATTAATGTTAATAATTCCAATTTTTAAAAACAGGAAAATTCACAGGGCCTGAAATTTCTTCATTTTCCATGGAAAAATACTAATCACAAAGTGATAGAAATTTCTTCTTCACTTCTGTAAATTGCAGTTTCAATTTGCGTCAGGAGACCCCTCTGATATTTGATGTGAGTCACTTTGCAGCTGGAGTGGAAGGAGCTGGGCTCTATTGACATAATCAGTTTTCACTTTCCTTGCCTTCACTAAGAAATCTAAACTCTCCAATACCCAAGACATGAAGAATTTTACCACATTAGAGCTTCCACTGTTCTCTGGGATTCCTGAAATGTTCATGTTATTTTTTTTTCAGGAGAAGTTCACCAGACTATTTTCTCTAGGAGAAAAATGATTTCCCTTTCTAGGTCATGCACTTGTCTGCTCCAGGGAGAATTTTCCAAGCCCACGCAGCAATGGGCTTCCTGGGTATGCTTTCCATTTGGGGCTGTCTTCTCTTGGGAAGTGCCACCTGCCCTTTGTGTCAGTGTTTCTGCCCCTGACTGCATTGCCAGGATATTTTGGCCCATGGTCACCCGCATCTGTTCCAGTGGTATAGACTCAGGGTGGTAAGATTTTCTGACTAGCTAACCTTGTTCAGTTAGAACTAGGTTGTTGGGTTTGATCTCCAAAGGGAGAACTCTAGGCAGCAGTTCCTTGAATCAGACTGGTACATTGGAAAGAGGACTGAATTTGGAATCAAAGAATCTGGGTTCAAATTCTGGTTCTGCCATATATGATAAGTCACCTATCCAGTGGGTCTCAATTTCCTCATTTGTAAACTGAAGGAACTGGACTAGAGAGCCTTTGAAGTCTTTTCCACTTCTAGAACTGTGATCCTATGATCCTACAGGATTCCCGGATAGGAAGCTCCTTTACTTCTGATTATTGCAGGCAGTATCGTTAAGAGTTACCACAGAGGCTTAAAATAGCATTCCGTCCAACACATTAGGTTGTTGGGCCCTAATTTCTTATGGGATATAATAACTACTTCCCCCTAGTACTATGTGTGTGAAAGGAAGAACATTGCACTTGGCATCAAAAAGTCCAGATTTTTCAAGTCCTGGCTCTGACATTAAATAGCCATGTGACCACCAGCAAGCCCCTTTATTTCTCTGATTTTCAGTTTCCTCATCTGTGTAATGGGAATGGCTGGAGTGCTAGGCCTGGAGTAAGAAAGATTGCTCTCCCTGAGTTCAAATCTGATCTCAAGCATTTACTAGCTGTGCGATCCTGGGCAAGTCACCTGACCTTGGTTGCCTCAGTTTCCTCATCTGGAAAACGAATTAGAAAAGGAAATAGCAAACCATTCCAGTAGCTTTGCTAAGAAAACCCCAAATAGGGTCATGAAGAGCCAGACGTGACTGAAAAACAACTAAAGAAAATGGGAATAATATTTTCATTGCCCATCAAATGGGGTTGTCTACTTTGTAAACTGTAAAATACTATTACTATTAATCAATAATAACTGTTGCTCTTTCCCTCCCAGCTTGATTTACTCATATTTTTTCCTTTTGCTCATTAAAGGGGCCATTCCCTGATTACTTCTTAAAGAGGCCTATTCACCGAATGGGCGCCACCTCATTCTAAGTGAGTATTTGAATAGGCTTAGGAGAAAAAGGTCAAGGTTCCCCACTGCATCCTGGGCTGTCTCCAGTCATCCTGATGAATATCTGGTCACCGGATCCAGATGGCTCAGGAGGGAAAAGTGAGGCTGGTGGCCTTGCATGGCCCTCCCTCCCTCAAAACAAAGTCCAATGCAAGTCATGTCATCATGTCTCTGACGTCATGGTCTTCCTCGAAAATGAAGGATGAATACAATTACAAAATCCTACATAAATGTGAAATATGATGATGATGACACGATCCTCAAAAGACTGGGAATGTGACTCAAATAACTTTAACTTTCTCGGAATGAATTTGTTATCAGTGTCTGGTATATAATTAAGAGCTCAATAAAAGCTTTTTCATCCATCCATTCATTCATTCTGCTCTTTTATTCTGGTCCATAGCTTAACAATAATAATAATTGACACTTATATAATGCTTTAAAGTTTGCAAAAACCTTTACATGATAACAATATGTCTGAATAAACTTAATATTACATTTATACAGCTTTAAAATTTGAAAAGCACATGTAATATTTGTATGTATATGCAATATATGCACATACCTATTATGTCAACTTTGTACTACTAGTATCATCTCCACTTTTCAGTTGAGAAAACTGAGGCTTAGAGAAATTAAATGACTTGCCTAGGGTCATACAACTACTAAAAGTCTGAGGTGGAGTCCTGGTTTCCAGATCTAGCTTTTTACCCATCATACATACCAGATAGTCTTTTCTCCTACCTGCCCAAGGCTGAGTCTATTACCTTTCTCACTCTTCATGGCACTGAAAAGAAGTAATTCCTATAGGAGGAAAGTCTACCTACCTGTGTCCCAGACAACACCTCTCACCTGACCTCACCTCTGTCTCAAGTACTATATCCCTACTACCTCCCCTACCTTCAAGGGGGAAGCAACTTTCCTAGGGACAGCTATATCTGCAGCTATTCCTGGACAGAGGCAAAGGGGGAAGTGTCAATAGGAGGAAAAGTAAGGGAGGGGAATTAGTCAGACAGCAATTTCTCTTCATTTATTTTTTCTCTCTCAAAATAAAATTGAAGAGAGGACTACAAAGAGGGAAGATGCATGAATGAATACAATATGCATTGGCTATAACACTGGTACAGACTTGGCTGTCTTTATTTGTCCCTGCCAGCCATTACCAGGACTGCCATCTGTAAGCGAATGCTGTGATAGAAGGAGCATGACCTAGTAGCTCACACACTGGACCTGGAGTCCAGAAGACATGGCTCAGGCAGACTCTGACTAACTGATTAATCCTGGACAAGTCACTTAACTTTTCTGTGCCTCAGTTTTCTTAGCTGTAAAATGGGGAGGTTAGACTCTACAACCTCTAATATCCCTTCCAGCTCTAAATTTTGTGAATCATAAGCTAGGGTTTTGTTAGTCATTTTGTAAGGCCACTTTCTTAAAGAACTTCTTAAAGAACTTTCTTAAAGAACTTCTAATATTCTGGCTAGATGGGTTGTCTGAACCAAGAAAGTGTGGAACTTTATTGTAGAGTTGGATTTCCTAGTAATCTGATAAACAGCATCTGTCTCCGTAGAATGCTGTGCCACTGAATGATAATGATACTGATATTTGAATCAATATAGATAGCCAAACTGGATAAATGCTAGCCAGAAAAACAATAAAATAAAAACCCCAGACTCTCACTCAGGTTGGTCAGATGATTACAAAACTGCATCCCCACCCCCAACACCACTACAAACACATACACATACACACACACAGCTCTGTGTGGTATAGGTGCAACCAGGATTTGGGGGACACATGACATTCCCATGGGCTTATTTTGGGACATTCTGTAGAAGTCTCAAGAGCCAAAGAAGCAGGATACACGTTCACCTCCACTTTGAAGCAGGTTTCTCCTGGCAAAGGGATGACTTCATTATAGGAATGGCACCTTTTTCATTTATTGGAATTTCCCGACAACAGGTTTCTCACTTGGACTTTTGTAAATGTTGGCTGGATTGGACACCGAGAAGGCTACGCTAGCTTTTGGCAATGGCAAAAAAAATTACCCCTGATCAAATAAGTGGAGTCTTGTGAAAACATGAGATTTTATACAGGAATATACCCATGAAGCAAAAAGTGTTTGTGTCACATGGTCGTTTAATCTGGGGCCAAATTTATGGGGAAATAAACCCAATGCAAGAAGGTATGTTCTTGACTCTGCGGATGTGGCTTATGAAACACTCTCTGCTTCATAAATAAGACTGTTCGGATACTCAGCAACTTTAGCCTACATTCGTTAAGCAGACATCAGGCTATGGACTAGTCCAACTCTCCAGCACTGGTGCTCAACAATGTACTTCATTGTGAAACATCTTTGGCTCATGGTTATGACAGACAGGCATGTGGTACTGTGTGCTTTGGGCTTAAACCTTCCTTCATTCCCCTTCTTAATGTAAATAATAATAATCTGGAAAAAGGTGTTATGATGTGTTGAGAGGCACCATCAAAATAGTTCCTCTGAGAAGAAACTGAGCCAGTGCCCATTGTCTAATTAATGTACACCCAGTAGTTTACAAAGTGTGGTTTGTGGATTGGGAGGGTCCCCCAGTTTCAGGGGGAGCCACAAGGTCAAAACTATTTTAATAATAATGCCAAGAGATTATTTGCCTATTAAAACACTCCTCTCCTTTCTATCTGCATACCTGGATGAGGCCAAACTTTCTGCATATATTTCAACCAAAACAACATATCATCAACAGATTGAATGCAGAAGCTCATAAAAGTATCCATCTGTCTTCCATTACGCGAGACATAAAAGAGATTTGCAAAAATATGTAAAACAAGGACACTCTTCTCCCTTTTTTTCCCTTTAGGAAAATAGATTTCATTTATGAGAATACATTAGATACTGAGAAGGCTACATTAAGCGTTGGCAATGACAAAGAGTCATCCTTGTATTTCATAAATAATATTTTATTTATATTGATGTGCAATTCATTTGTTATAGTTTATTTTAAATGAATGAATAAATAAGTAATTCAAAGTTATCAGTTTTAATTTATAGTATGGTAAATGCTGACAGATATAATCCACATAAACAAAAGCTCCTTGGAGTCTTCAATCATTTTTAAGAGTATCAAGGGGTCCTGGGACCAAAAGTTCGAGAACTGTCGCTCTACATCTATCAAAGGTCTTTCTTTATTCAATTCATGTGAAAAGAAACATAACATGTAAATGGGATGAAAGACTCTTCAACCCTGTCAGACTCAAAGAGAACATATTCCCCCACCCCACCAGTTTGGAGAATCTCCAAATTATGGCTTTCCAATTGAATCTGAAATACCCCTTATTTGATCCAAAGGGGAAGAATAAAGCCACAGCCTAAAGGGAGCCTTGGATAAAGACTGTAAGAGTTCTGTCAAAGTAATTAGGCTTAAAAGTTAAGTGTGAATTGGCGTCATATTGCTTAAATTTCTCTCCTAATAAATGTAAGCTGAAATGGACAAAGCACTTAACAAAACATGTGGGGAGGGGGACAACCCCCAAATTAGAAAAACACTGTGAGGCACTTTGCCAAATACAGGGCACCACAGAGCGCAAATTGCCTTGACTTTCCCCATACTTTTTGCCCTCACTCACCCACAAATGCTCCATTCTGCCTTGGGGTGTGTGTTTGTATGTCTGTGTGTGTGTGTGTGCATGTCCACCATCTGCATGAAGTTCCATGGCGGGTTGGAACAGTTTTCTGTCTGATATGATGTGATATCCCTATTCCAGTCAGATAGAGGAGGTGATGCCCATTTAGATAAAATTGAAGGAGAAACCTGAGCCATGGCAGGCACGATGTAGAACATTCTCAATGACAGGCACACTATGTAGAACATCATGGAGGAAACATGTCTATTCCACCTTGTAAATCAAGTTGACAGCCTGACCAAACTTTTCCGAAAGGCTTGGAGATTCAGGAGGCAAAGCCAAGCCAAAGCTGTCAGGTTTGTCCAGCAGCTATTCAATTTCCTCACTGCTTGTGAGTGTGTCCAGGCCTGACAATGTGTTTGTCCACCTCTCTGTGGTCTTATCCTTCTGCGGCATCTAATTCTTGTCAAGAAGGCCTCTGATTGCTTCATTGCCTTTCCCTTTCTGCATGGCAGAATGCAAAGACTAATAGAGGAACTAGCTTAACAATCTAGACACAGGGATGTGGCTTCCTCTAATCCTTTGATTGAATTAGGACCTCACTTGAGGACCTGGAGGGCCACATGTGGCCTGGAGGCCCCACCCCTGATCTAGAAGAAAAGACAAAGATATACATAGTATTCCATAGGCTTCATGCAAAAGCCCTAAGAGAACCCATGGGAAGCAAATTCAATTCTTTTGGGACTGTTAATTCAGAGTTAATTTAGCTTTCACTGGGGCAGAGCTGTAATTAGCCCAAGGATGAGATCCAAGATCCACTCTGGAGGTCTGAAGGCCTCCCATTAGCTCTACCATTCTTTCAAAGCTAGTCCCATCCATCTCTCCAGGGTCTCCACTGGTACTGATCTCTTCTTCTCTGAATTTTTAGGACTTTGTTGTCAGATTGGGTGGTTGGGTTTTATTTTTGACAGATTGTGATGTCACCAAATGGAAGGAACTCCACATGCAGGAATGCCCTCTACCAAATAATGCAAACAGAATTGAGGGGCAGGGCAGGATTGGTCTTTGAGAGCTACCTGGAGGCATTGAGGGTCTAAGTGGCTTGCTCAGTATCACATAACCCTTGTGTCAGAGGCAGCACCTGACCCCAGGCCTTCCTGATGTCAATGCCAGCTGCCTAGCTATTACATTTATGTGACCTCTCATTGTTAAAATGTAATACAATTATTTATATGACATCTCTATCCTATCCCATTCTCTGACTCTTACAGGTATGTTCATTCTGTCTCCTCGACTGAAATGAAAATTTCCTGAGTGCAGGAAATCTTTAGCACCTTTATCTTACATCCATTTCCCAGTCCTCACAGTGTTAGGCCAGCACCGTGCCAGATGAGGTTAAGGTAGGTCATTATTTAACTTAGCCGATAGTGAGGACAAGTCACAAGGAACACAGACTATCTGCTAAATGGTTCTCCTTGGAGAATGTTTTTCTCCCACATTTACAATTTCAGCTCACAGGATGCCACATGTGACCAGGTACTTTTATTCCTGAATGGCAGTTGTGTTGTGGCCCAACCTTATGGGAAGAGAAATATAGGAAGTTATCTCTTCCTCTCTTTATGGATTCTGTGAGTATCCCATTTAAGGAGAATCCACTTCATGTTTAGGAGCATCAAATGTAGTCAAACTGTCAGGTTGTGGAATTTGTTTTTGGTTGTTATTTCTTGTTTTTTGTTCTTTTTTTCCCCAGAAAGCTATTGAAAGAACGTTTGCTTTCTCAAAATATTTAGTTCCATATTTTGCTTTTTACCCTCACAAATTTATCATTTCATATGCTTTGGCTGTCCAGATGTTAATGCAGGCACGGATTTCAAATAAAGTCATGGCCAATGCTATTTCTTTTCCATGTAAACTTTTTTGGACAGAATCATTGGTTTTCATTATGCCAAAAACATTAGATTTGATGTTCCTCATGCCTCGTTTCCAATGACACTTTTGAAGCTGGGAAAGCTAAAAGTGCTATTCCCTCCAATTGGAGCAGAGCACCATTTGCTCATTCTCTTTTTCTGTGTCATGAAGATTTTTCTGAGAAAACCTCCCAGGTTAAATCCACTCCTCTCTCACTCCTACCTTTGCTTGATCTGTGCAGAAGATTAAATATTCTACCAAAATGGTTCATTTTGATTGAAGTTTGAAAAAGGAGTGACTCATACATAGCAAAATCCTGTCAAATGATAAAGGGGGTGCTTGTTGGTTTGCAGCATCCTCAATGTTTCTACAGGGTGCATTTTTCTGCCCTTTGGCTTTTGGCTCACTTGCACAGTGAGTGGAAAACTGAAACAATTGTCTAGATAAATGAGGACACACCACAGCACACTCACCTCCTTTAACACATCTCATTTTATTTGATGAAATAAATATTTATTATGTACCTATTATAGCTAATATATTCTAGGACCTGGGGATAGAAAGATTTTAAAAATCAATCAAAAATTTTTCTGAAGAATGTACTATGTTCTAGGCACTGTGCCAAGTTCTGGGTATATAAAGGAAAAGCAAAAACAGTCCTGGTCTTAGAAGAATTTTACATTCTACTGAGAGAAACGTGCATGTAAGTTGGTCTATGGAAGATGCATCCAGAGTTGATGAAAGGTAATATTAGAAAGGGAGGTATTAGCACCTGCGGGACTGGGAGAGGCTACAGAACATGAGATCTGCTATTTCTTATGAAAAAAGCCAAGGATTTTAAGAGGCAGAAGTGAGGAAGGAGAGCACTCCAAGTAATGGGGGACAACCAGGGCAAAAATATAGAGATGGGAGATGGAGTCCTCCATTTAAGGAGTAAATAAATTGGCCAACAAGACTAGGTTGCAGATTACATAAAGAGGAATAATGTGTGAGAAGACTGGAAAGGTAGGAAGAAATTAAGTGTTGAAGAACTTTATATACTAAGCAGAGTTCAGTTCTGAGCCTAGAGATAGTAGGGAGTCATTGAAGATTATTGAGTACGGGGGTACATGGTCAGATGGAGATTTTAGAAAAAAAATCACTTTGGCAGCTAGCACTTTAGTTTGAAGTGGGGCAAGACTGGAGACAACTAAACCATTTAGGAGGGTTTTGTGGTAACCTAGGCAATAGCTGATGAGGTCATGAGCTAGAATTTTACCTGAGCAAGTGGAGAGAAAGGGATCTAATGGAGAAATACTGTGGAAAAAGAAAGGACAAGATCTGGCAACTGTTTAAATATGTGTAGTGTTACAATTCTGCTCTCAGGGGGCCTGTTATCTAGAAAAGGGATAGGACAAGTATAGAAAAACTATAATTTAGTTAAAGGGGTCCAAGGAGACTGGATGTAGGAGGGAGCATCTGAGTCTGACCTTGGCAACCAGGTAATATTTCACCAGGCAGAAATGCAGGAAGAATCTTGCATAAGCATGAAAAATAGCATTCTTCACTTGAGAGAGAAGAAAGGATGAGATAAAGGAATGATCAGCAACCCGGTTTGACTGAAACCAGAGTACAGGAAGGGAAGTATTGTGACATAAGATAGGAAAGGTAAATTACAGCCAGATGACATTTCCTCTCAGTTTTTAAAAAATTGTTCTTTTAATCATGAGTTTAACGAATATTAATGAACATGAACATTTTCATATCCAAAGAAAAAAGTACTATGTCTATACTGTGAACCTTTTATGTACCATTTCTTGTAAAGTACCTATTATAAATTTAAGGTACCTATTATAATTGAAGAGAAGACTATAATAGACAATAATAAAATTGCTTTTTTATTTTCTTTTGTGCATTTAAAAATGATTTATAGATGTTTTTCTCTTTTTTCCTTTTACCTCTTTATCCTTACCTATCAACTTCCCCTCTCCCATCTCCAAAGGTCTCCTTTGTAACAAATAAGTTCAGTCAAGCAAAACATATCAGCATGGTGGTAGTAGCTGAAAATGTTCATCTTATGCTCCACATCCAATCCATCACATCTCTGCCAAGAGGTGAGTGGGAAGCAAGGTTCATCAACAGCTTCCTGATGACTGGTCACTGCATCAAGCAGATTTCTGAAGTCTTTCAAAGTTGTTTTCTTTTCATGATTGGGGTCATTGTTCTCCTGATTCTTCTCATTTAACTCTGTATCAAGTCATGCAAGTGTTCCCAGGTTTCTCCAAACCCACAAAAGACGTCATTTTAAAAGGCACAAAAATATCCCTTACATTCATATGCCAGTCTAATTTTTTTTCTTCTTTTTGCCCAAATTTTCTTTCTTAACTTTAACTAGACTTAAGCTAGCACTGAATAAGGAAAATGCAAGGATTTGAGATAGGGGTATGGTGCACATACATAGCAGCCGGCAGATGGCCTGGGGCAGACAGACAGTTGGATGAGATGTGAAGTAGATACTTGCTCCAAAGTCTAGTACCATCCAGATGTAATGCACTAAATGACTCAGGTTGTACCACACTGAATAAGAAGACTGGGCCCTAGTGAGGTGTTCCAAAAATGAATGAGTTCACTTCCTCAAGGACGAGGAGGATGTTGGAGCATCAGGATGGAAAGATCCAACTCCACTGTAGAGGGTGCTAGCCTAGGTGAGAAGAACATTCCCAACTTCCATTAGACACCTCCAACTGAATACCCATAGGCATCTCAAACTCAGAAAGAGCTTACTATTTTTCTCCAAATACCCCCACTTCATAACTTCCCTATTATGGATATCACCCTTTTGAGTCTCAGTCAGCATCAATTCTGTCTTTTTTTCTGCTCCTTGACAACTAATCAATTGCCGAATCTTGTCAATTCTACTTTCATAGTACAATTTACATCAATATCCTTTCATTCATTCATTATGAATTCATATGGCCACTAATCTAATTCAGGCCCCCTGTTACTTCTCAAATGACCCATTGCAATAGCTTCATTAAAAAATATTCATTTATTTTTTTTATAAGATTTTGAGTTCTAAATTTTTCTGCCTTCCTCCTCTCCCCCCTCCGCAAGATGGCATGCAATCCGATATAGGCTCTACATGTACAATCACATTAAACATGTTTCCACATTAGTCACGTTGTGAAAGAAGAATCAGAACAAAACTGAAAAGCCATGAGAAAGAAAAAGACAAAAAAAGAGAAAAGAGTATGTTTCAATCTTCATTTAGACTCTCTCAGTTCTTTCTCTGGTTGTGGATAACATTTTTCATCATGAGTCTTTTGAAATTGTCTTAGATCATTGCATTGCTGAGAAGAGTGAAGTCTACTGAAGTTGGTCATTGCACAATGTGATTGTTATTGTGTACAATGTTCTCCTGGTTCTGTCCACTTCACTCACCCAGCATCAGTTCATATCAGTCTTTCCAGGTTTTTCTGAAGTGTGATTGCTTGTCATTTCTTACAGCAAAATAGTATTTCATTGTATCATATACCACAACTTGTTCAGTCATTCCCCAATTGATGGGCATCCACTCAATTTCCAATTCTTGGTCACCACAAAAAACTGTTATAATTATTTTTGTGCAAGTGGGTCCTTTTCCCTTTTTGATGATCTCTTTGGGGTACAGATCTAGTAGTGGTATTGCTGGATCAAAGGTTATGCACAGTTTTATAGCCCTTTGGGCATTAATAGCTTCTTAATGGTCACCCAGTTTCTACTCTCTGTTCTCTAATCCATCCTCCACCCTAATGCCAAATTGAGTTTCCTAAAGAACACATTTGACCATGTCATTCCCCAACTCAAGGAGTTCCAGTGCTCGTTTTTACCTCTAAATTCCTCTTTTTGGCTTCTGTACCCATTAATAATCTGACTCCAGTTTACCTCTCCTGACTTATTATTTTCCTTCATATTCTCTGACTTCCATCCAAATTGGCCCATCTATCAATCCCTCTCAATAGCCTCCCACTTCTTATCTCAAAGACTTGGTGCAGACTGTCCTCCATTCTATTTAGAATGCACACTCTACTCTCCTCTTATCCTCCTTCAAAGTTTGACTCAAGTTCCAGTTCTGGAGATCAAGCCCCATCCTAACATTCCCCCATTTCATTTTTCTAGTGCTTTCTCCACAGAAATTCTTTTTCAGTCATTTTCAGTCATGTCTGACTCTTGGTGACCTCATTTTGGGTTTTTTTGGCAAAGATACTGGAGTGTTTTGTCATTTTTTTCTCCAGTTTATTTTACAGATGAGAAAACTGAGGTAACCAGGGTTAAGTGACTTGTCCAGGATCACACAGCTAGTAAGCATCTGAGGCCAGATTTGAACTTGGGTCTTCCTGACTTCTAGGCAACTAGTTGGTGCAGAGGATAAATTGCTAGGTTGCTGGACCTAGAGTCAGACCTGCTCTGTCACTCATATCCTTAGAGAGTTGCCTGGGCCCTGAGTATTTTAGTAACTTGTCCAGGGTCACACAGCCACTATTTATCAGAGGGAAGGTTTGGATTCAGGTCTTTCTGACTCTTAGACTGGTTCTCTATCCATTCTGCCAAACTGCCTTTCAGACACCTCATCATAGAATCTTATATTGATCTCATTATTTTTAAATACATTACACCCAACTATATTCAGGTTGTTATTGATGTTTTTTGTTCTTTCTCCTCAAGGAGGACTAACAGAATGTGGTGCCTAAGGATGGGGATCATATCTTCCATGTGTGTTTGAAGTAGGGAACCTGCCACCTCAAGGCAACGAACTTCACAGAACAAACCCTTCATAAAAGAATTTGTTCTGTAAAACTTGGACTCATTCAAAAGTCTGCACCAAGGACCTAGAGGGCCACATCAGTAAAGAATAGGTTCCCCACGTAGGTAAAGAACATTAGCTCTAGAATTGAAGGACCTGGGTTCACATTCTGCCTCTGATACTTCCTGTATAATCTCAATAAAAGGGCATATATTGAACACTGGCTATATGACGGACATTACACTAAGCATTAGCACAAGAAATACAAAAAAGGAAATTAATCTAGCTACACTTCACTTTCCTCATTTGTGAAACAAGGGGGTTAGAGTAAATGACCTTTGAAGTACCTTCTAACTCTACCTCCATGACTCCATGATTTCTCCTGCAGCTCCTTCAGTGTCTGGCACCATGCTGTGCATCTAGTAGACTCTCAGTAAGTACTTTTTGAGTGAATGGTTTTATTTTTGTTAGGTTAAGACAGTCAGAGGCCTTGGAGAATAGGTGTCAAGAAATTAAGGTTGATTGGCAGGCCTTTATTTAAAGTCTGAAATAAACAGTATGTATGATTGATGTCCATAGAGTAAATACATTCTACAAGAAAGACCCACCACTGCTGCCCCTGCACATCTGGAGCTGTGAAGACATGATGTTCTAATTATCTGGTGAAGCAAGAAGAAAATGGTTTTAAACATTTCCCTTTTTCGGCCTGCCCCTCTGCATCAGTGTAAAAGTACTGAGAGCAAAGAGCAGACATCTTTACAAGTCAAGTCATTTCTAATACACACTTTAACAGACTCTTTCCACGTTTTTCTCAATCAGTTCTCATTTACAGTCAAAAGTTGTTTCAAGGGTAGTGTCTATACTCCCCAAACTTGAGAAACTGGAAGATTCAGGCCAAAAAGGTTGTTACTTATTTGGTTTTCCTAAAAGGAAAAAAAATTCCTCTTTTTGGGAGCTTGGATTATGGAATAATCATCTCAATTTACTAATTGACATCTTGTAGATGGAGTCTCAGACAAGGAGCTGGCAACATCCATGGGAGTTTGAGGTTTTTACTTTCTCTTTTTCTCTAAGAGAAACAGGAGGTTGTCGCTAATTTGGACTATCTCTTTGTTCTCCTTGTCAGTAGCCTCAAAATGAGAAGAGAATGAAATAATATTTCACATACATGGCTAACAGAAAAATTCTTAACCAAATGAGATCACAAAAGACAAAATAGAATATTTTAACTACATGCAATTGTAAAATCTTTGCATGAATAAAATCAATGCATGCAGTTAAGATAAAGAAACCTACCAACTGCAGGGAGGAGTGAAATCTCTGAATCAATTATCTCAAAAAAAGTGGTTGATATCCAAATATACAGAAAAAGTAGAAATATATATGTTTGAATTCGTGGTCAGAGGAGGTCAACAAATGGTTCTCAAAAGAAGAATTCCAAATCGTTCATAATGATGTGAAACTGCTCCAAAACACTAAACATAAGAGAAATGTGAATCAGAAAAACTCTGAAGTTTTATCTCAACTAATCCATACAGATCTATTAAGTAACCTCAGTGTAACAGCCTCCATATTAGGCACTGGGGCTACAGAGACAAAAATTAAATAATTGCTGTCCTCAAGGAGCTTACATTCTAGCAGAAGAGACAACGTATATGTAAGAAAGGACATCACAGTCAACAAACTGGCAAAAATGGCAAAGGAAGGAAATAGTCAGGAAAAGAGACAGGCACATGATGGTGGAGCTATGAATTTGTCTAACTATGCTACAAAACACTTTGGGAATTACACTAATAAAAAGTTACTAAAAGTGCTTGTATCCTTTGACCAAGAGACCCCCATGCTAGCCATATACCCCAAGAACAAAAAAGAAAGGAAAGGTCCCATACGGACCATGACATTAAGATCAGCCTTTTTCATGTTAACAAAGAACCACAAAGAGTATACTTAGAAAAATCACTAAACAACTTGTGGTACATAAATATAGTGAAAAATATCTACATTGCAAGGAAAAATATAAAGGGCAGCTAAAGGGTGCGGTGGATAATGGCTCGGAATCAGGAAGACTCATTCTCCTATATTCAAATCCTGACTCAGACACTTACTGGGTGTTCGACCCTGAGTAAGTCACTTAACCTTGTTTGCCTCAGTTTCCTCATCTGTAAAATAAGCTGGAGAAGGAAATAGCAAACTATTCCAGTATCTTTGCCAAGAGAACCCCAAATGGGGTCAAGAGGAGTCAGACATGACTGAAAAACGACTGAACAACAAAAAGGAAACCATATGACACATTAAGAGCCAGTCTTAGGTCTAGTCCAATCTGGGTTCAAGTCCTCGCATAGGACCCTAAACAAGCCATTCAATCTCTATGGAGAAATCTCTAAGATTACAAAATTACACAGAAGGTGCCAATGTACTTTGGCAGAGGGAGTTTCCCAATACTTATTCAGGTCTTTACACTAATGAAATCATAGGTTCATACGTTACCCCCTAGCCTATGACTTATATGTACTGAAGTGGAATGATAGAAGTAGAACCAAATATACGTAAAACAACAGATATAATTACTACAACAATGTAAATGGAAAGAACAAAATACTGAAAGTGAACGTTATGCATTATATCAACCTTGATCCGCGAGAAGAACTTGGGAAAGTCATCTCTCTCCATTTGATGAAGAGGCGGAAGACTATTGATATGGAACACTGTGTGTCACATGAGGTCGTTCTATTGATTGGTTTAGCTGTGATTGGTTGGTTGCTTTTTCCTCCTTTCTCCTTTAAATATTTGTTACATAGGATGCTTTACATAAATAAATTATATAAATGTATTGTTCATATATAATACAAAATATGTAAATAAATATATTATAAATGCAATTATATAAATATTTAAAAACTATAGCAAAACCTCATCAATTTACATCTCAAAAATTCAGATTGTGTAACATAATTCAGGGGCTAGAGTGGAGTTTATATTCACAGAACCCATTAATAAAATGCAGGCTAAAGTCTCAGCTTAAACCCCTATTCTTTTTTCTGAGTTGTTGTTCCCTCCCTTCTGAGATTGCCTTTCACCTTCTCTGTATGTGTATCTATGTGTGTGTGTATGTGTGCATGTATATATGTATATATTCATAAGCATGTATATGTATATATGTGCACAAATGTGTGTATACGTGTATCATATGTATACAATTTTCTGCATGTTATCTTCTCCTTCAGACTGTGAGATCCCTTAAGGCAAAGACTGTATTTTTGTCTTTTTTTATATAGCTTTAACTTAGCACAGTGTCTGAAATATGGTAAACATCTAATAAATACTTACTGATTGATTAATGCTATGCCAATTAATAGTTTGGATGAGGGAGGTATTTTAACTACAAATGATAAACTGCATTCAAGTACTTCAGAAGGACCTATTTACATACATTTGACAGCTGATCACATCATCATTATCTGTGCGTCTTGTTGAATGATAGAAATGTTCTATAGTTCAGTTTTAGTCTTACTGTCTCCATTTTTTTCAGGTTTTATACTCTTTGAATGCAAGGCTTTGTCTGTGTCAGTGAAGTGGAAATGTGGGAAGGAATTATTAGCGTTTATCTGCAAAAGTCACAGAGGGAAAACAAGTCATATGGCCCAGAAAGAACTGGCATGCCTTACAGATATATCTTTTCTACTTTTTAAGGTTCCTTTCAGTTCTAAGATGAGCAATTTTTCTGATTTAAATGCCATTTCTAAACATTGTGCTTTAGTCCTTCTAGCGCAGAAATAAAACAATGGAATTAGGTCTACATGCTCAAACTAAAGTGGGAAAAATAACCAATGACCTAAATAATCCAAGAAAAAGAATACCAAAATAATGGAGACAAAAGTAAGCTTTATCTGGACAATTATCTCGGGTCTTCACTTCTAATCTATCCAGAGTTACAAAAGTACAAAGTACATGTAAACATGTAAAACCCAAACCAAAAGATCCAGCTGGACCAGGGCTCCAGAACAAGGGAAGCTTCAGGGAAAATAGTGAAGCAATTCTTGGCTTTAGGGGAGCTCAGGGTCACTAAAAGTACTGCACAATTTCCCAAAAGGCAATCCAGTCTGCTGTCTTGTTTTCAACTCTGTACCAAGTTCTGGGTTCAGTGTCTTTCCAAGACAACTAAGTCTATGAGTTGTCCATCCAAGCGGCACATGACCTCTCAGCATGACATGCCCACATCAGAGTAGGTATTGTGTTCTATGAGCAAAGTAGAATTGAAACAGCTCAAAGGAAACGTAACATGCACAAATTTAGAGTATTTACCCCAAATGTTCATTTGAACTATCTGTGCTCAATCTGTGGTAGAGCATTCTGAGCTCGTCTGATCAATCACAGCTGATCACATTGAAATTGACTTTATCGTAGTGATGTCATTTTGGTCCTCTTCGAAAACAAAGGACAATAACCAACCAAGTCTTGTCGATCCAAGTGCACAGACTGGAAAATAAGCATTTTTATATCCACTTTATTTTTCCTGGGTGGATGGTGAAGTGATTGTTTCATGGTGGAGTTTTTATTTTGAGTGATTATAGATTTCATTTAGGAGACACTGCAATGTCCCAAGGCTTGGTGTGATCTGTGCAGTGTTGTATGCAAACAGGAGAATCTAGAAACATTTACCATCTAAAGAAAATAATTCTTTCATTTGTACTCCAAGCTGGCCATCATCAGTGATGATGGCACACATCTTTCCTGAAAGGCTAATTTGGAAAAAAACGTACATGCTAAAGTTAATATAGAAATAATAATAATATATTACATGACAAAATATATCATATATCAGATGACATGATATATAATAAAAATAAAATATAAATATCCTAACCACTTAAAAAAAATTTTAAGCATTATCTTTGTTTTATGCCTTACTCAGATAGAGTTTTCATCTCATCAATTTGAGAGTTCTCTCCCCAGATGCTAACACTCAATCCACACGTATCAAACTTGTGTGACTCAGCCATATCCTCCCATTTGTTTGCCCCAGATTGTCCACTCAATATCCCAGAGGTCTTTTCTGATTTCTCTCAATATTGTGAAAGACTCAGGGGTGCCCTTGGATTGTTCATTTGTCATCTCTCACCCTTGTCACAGGACCAACCCATCTTCTCTTTCTATCATACATTTATTGGATCATATGTCTATCAGGGGGCAGCTGGCTGGTGCAGGGGGATAGAGTTCTTGGCCTCAAATAAGGAGGACCTGATTTCAAATGTGGTCGCAGACATTTACTAGCCATGTGACCCTGGCTAAGTCCCTTATCCTCTGTTTGCTTTAATTTCCTTAACATCTGTAAAATAGGGCTAATAATAGCACCTACCTTCCAGGGCTGTTGTGAAGATCACATGAGGTAATCATTGTAAAGCATTTAACACAAAGCCTGGCACATAACAGGCACTACATAAAAGTGAATTATTATTATTATTAGACATCTTATACTTCTTTGAAGTTTCCTATTGAATATATGTAGCAGGCTGCTTTTACCCACCATACATCTGTCCATTGCCCTCTGTGTGATTTTTAATTCTTTTGTATTGCATGCCTCATGATAGCCTTTGCTCCCCTCCAGGCTCTGATTCTGACTTTGTAGAGTCTACAATCTTGCCTCAGCCTCTATCTCACCCTGGAATTTCCTCCAGCGGCTGGAGCCAGATCATTCTGTAGCACCAATCTTCCCCTGAGATCTTTTCACCCCACCCTCACCCTGCTCCATGCTGGCTTTCTCCTCCCACTGGTGAATCTTGGGAAGGGGCCCAAGCTGGCCAACCTTCACTCTTTTCTGGGATCTGCTTTTGACTTTCCATCCTTCAACAACAGGTCCCCATCTGGGCACCTTCTTTGATGCTTTGCCCTTTCCCAGGGCCAGGTCCCTTCTGTGTGTCATCTCCCTTTATTAGGATGTAAGCCCCTTGAGGGTAGAGACTGTCTTTCTTCATATATTTGTGTCCCCAGTGTTTTATCACAGTGCCTGGCACACGGTAAGGGCTTAATAAATACTTATTAACTTGTCCTTGTCTTTGTTTCTGAGTAAAGCTAGGAATTTTCTAAAGAAACTTTGAGATATCCTGAAGGCAATCATTTTTCAGGTTTCTCCTCCTCCCCCTCTCTCCTCCTCTTCCTCCTTCCTCTTCTTCCTCCCCCCCCTCCTCACTTGTTCCTCCTCCTCTTGCTTCTCCTCCTCCTCTTCTTCAACTCTGGACAACTCATTGTCTGTCTCACAAGTACATCTTGATGAAATAACTCTATAGATTGTCAAAATCCTTGTCCTAATCTAGACCAGGGGTGGGGAACCTGTGGCCTCGGGGCCACATGTGGCCCTCTAGGTCCTCAAGTATAGCCCTTTGACTGAATCCAAACTTCTCAGAACAATTTATTCAAAGGGTCACACTTTAGGATCTAAAAAGTCACATGTGGCCTTGAGGTTGCAGGTTCAATACCCCTATTCTAGATAATAGACATAGGTCATCAATAGACATAGATATCAGGTCAAAAAGTATGTCTTTTATTATGTCTGTAACCTTCTAACTACATTACATCAGCTAAACTTCTCTAGAAAACAAGGATAGAATCAGCACCTTTACTTTTGCCCATTTCTCATTGTTTGTTGTAGACTGTTTAAATAGATTGGACTGGAGTCACACTGTCCAACATACCCTTCACTATTCTTACAGATCTTAAGTCAACAATTATCAAATTATAAGCTGACTTAGTCTGGAGGACCTTGTCAAATTCTTCATTTAATTTCCCTTATCCTTTATACTTCCTCATAGAAGTTGGCCCATAAACGGCAGTTGTTATCATGGTGGTCTTCTTACTCACATGCTTTGGCAGAGGGAGTTTACCCATCCTGCACCTGTCATAGGCTGTTTGGATTCCCTATGGTGCACATTAATGATAGTAACTCATTATTAGTATTATTCCCTCCACAATGCAAGGTCCAAATGTGACATGGAGATATCTCTGAGTTCTCAAAGACTGTGCCAACAAAGTACTCAGAAGATAATTAAAACAGTCTGTCTCCCTGGACTTTGTACCTCCCCTAACTCCATGTATCTTTGGTTGGCTTGGATTGGTGGGATAGTATTTTTATTTATTTTGTTTGCTATCCACCTGAATTTTCTGTTCCTTGTGGCAAGTCTCATCACTTGAACCCCTGACCAACTTTACTATTCCCCTTATGTCATATTGCTCTGCTTACCAAACAAAACTCTATCAAGAGTATGGGAAAATGGAGTCCTGTGGAGCTCCTGAAAAGAGGACACAATAGGACACTGCATCTCTCACTTTTGTACCAACTGCCTCCCACTCCTGGAGATGCTATCCACTCTTATCATCCCTCTTAGAATCCCCTGTTTCCTTCAAAATTCTACCTAGGCAGCACCTCAGCTAATAATCAGTCTGCAAAAATTTATTAAGCTCCTACTATGTGCCATATACTGTGCTAGGTGCTTGGGATACAAAAAAAGGCAAAAAACACAATTCCTGTTTTCTAGAAATTCCCAAGCTCATAGGGGAAATGACATGCAAACAACAATGTATATGCAAGATATATGTGGTGTAAATGGAAGGTATTCTCATAGGGGTGCGCTCTCTCCATGAAAGTGCACTTTGATTTTTTTTTATTTCTCCCTTAAGATTTCCCCAGGTACTAGTGGCCTCTCCATTAAGACAATGGAGAATAATACTCTATATTTATTTTTAAAATAAATACTCTATATTTATTTTTATGTACTTATTTATGTATATTTTCTTTTCCTTCTTTAGGGTTGGGATTATATTATTTTTTGTCTTTATATCTGCAACACCTAAGCAACAGCACTTGGATTATAGCAGGTACTTAGTATGTGATTTCTGATTAATTGGTTGATACAAATAGTCTTTAGGTGAAATTCTAGCACATTAAAAAAATGTTATCTTCCATCACTCTCCAGAGACTTCATTTGAAGGCAATCGGCTCCAAACTGCTGGTCAGTAGTTTGTGGTTTGGGTTACAATCTTCACCCTACATAATCCAAACTATAGCTTAGCCCAATTAAAACCACTGTTTGAGAAGGTATAGTTTGAGCATTAAAGCATTCGACTGGGGCTGCTCTGTTTTATTTCATTGTGATACATTTTCAGATACATGCGCAAAAGAAAGCCAGAGTGGAGAGAGATCCTGGAAAATTGTTCTGGTCCCTACCATTTTTGAATTTGAGAAATTAATTAGGGTAAATGAAAATAGAATTGCTGAAATATGAGTTGAAACCCAATTAACATTTTTCAAAGATCAAGAGCTTTGCAGATGTTTAAAATCTCATAACATGATCAAGTCAGAGCAATTCAAGAAAACAACTGAAGAAAATGTCTCTAATTACGAAACTCTATATTTAGATGTCATCACTGGATGTGAAGTTTTGCCAAAAAAATTGAAGATAAAGAGAAAGCAATAGAGACAGACCACACATCTGGCTCCACTAGTAAATAGTTTAATGGACCTCATGGGTTGAATGAAATACAGTGGTATGGGAAATATGTATCGGCCTCATTCATTTACTCTCTTCATTTCTAATCCTTTGAACCCAGAGAGTTCTACTCAGGCATAATAAACTGTGTATCTGGGGGGTAGAAGTCTGTTAGGGGAGCAATAATAGTGAGTATTATGGTATAAATGAGCATGTGTTCTCAAACACAGTGGAAAAAAGTAAAGTATTAAGTTAAGCTGAATAAACACAGTAAATAATTAGCTTATAATGTAAAGATAAAGAACTAAATGTAAAATCACGAGACAATGCACTTTTATTTTAGGCCCACTGAGTCGGCCTATCTCAGCCTCTTGCTAGCCAATCACCCTAAACAATTTACCTAATTTGGGAGGAAAACAAATTAGTAATCAAACCTGTGATCTGGTCTGAAAGGTTGGTGATGAGTAAATAGCAAAAAATTATTAGAAAGCACTTTGAAAGTGTAAATACTGAACATAAAAATATGGTAGTAAGGATGATAAACGATCACCCCATGAAGTCCTATTGTGTTGATTTCTTGTGCCATGGAGGACGATCCTACTTAGCTATAAAAGCTTTAAGGATATGCCCAGGGATGGGTTTTGTGGTCATTGTCTCTAGGCTTGGAGATAGCTCATCACCAGATGGCTAGCCACCAAGTGATGAATTTTTAGACCCATCATGACTTTCTATTGAGGCACTGAGGGATTATTATCAGTGTGACAGAACTTAAGTTGAAAAAATTAAGATCTTTTTTGGACTATTAATGTATTCAGTTCAAAGACTATCATAAAATCTGAAACCTTGCCCAACACAAAACTCAGTGGATGGCAGAGCTAAAAAATAAAAGTGTTTAGCTAAATCTTCCTAGCTTTCAGATCTCAGGATATGCCAATTATTTCTGTTTGCATTATATAGAAGTAACTAGGAGTAAGATACTTTTGCATGTTTGACAGTCTAAAAAGCTCATAGAAATTTGATGGACTACTAGAATCTGGACAGTCGACAGTTTAGGTTTAGGTACTACATTAAGTGTATTCATAGTAATATTGGTTCTAGACTAGTTGGTTTTAATATGGTTTTATATTTTTAGTAAAATGAATTTTATCCCCTGCCTTGTCACTTTCCAAAGAAATGACTAGATAACAACTAGAGAGTTGCTTTTATTCAGTTGTCAACAGAAAGTTGAGGCTTGGTGCCTGGTACATAGTAAGTGCTTGCTGTCTGAGTGATGGCAAGCTGCAAGCTGACTCCTCCGTATGTCCATGTGTGTGTATCTGTGTGTGTGTGTGTATGTGTGTGTGATCCAATACCTTTATTGAGAATTCTGAGGCTTCAGATCTAGAGTGACTTAGGAAAATGCAGTTTAAAATTTTAACCTATAGCCAACACCTATTGTTTCAACCTTTGCAACATCTCTTTTATGTATGCCCTTCTCTCCTCAGACAAAGCTACTACCCTGGTGCAAGCCTTCATCTGCTCATGCCTAGAGTATTGCAAGGTGGATCTCCTTGAGTCAAGGCTCTTCTTGACTTTAGTGGATCCTCCAATCACATACCAAAGTGATCTCCTTAAAGCATCTGTTTGCCCGTGTAATTCCCCTATGCAATAAGCTCTGTTTATTCCCTATCACCTCTAGGATCAAATAGAAAATCCGGTTTGGTTTTTAAAGCCCTTCATTACCTGGTCCCTCCTACCTTTTCAGTATGATTTACTTTACACCCCCCTACATTCTCAGTAATCCAGTGACACAGGTCTCCTTGGAGTTCATCTCATAAATCACTCCATACCACAATTCTGGGTATTTTAACTGGTTTTCTCCCATGTTTAGAATGCTCTCTAACCTCATGGCTTCCTCATGGCTTCCTTAAGGACTCAAATAAAATATTATCATCTATAAGAGGCTTTTCTGGGTTCCCCCTTAATGCTTAAAGCTTTCACTCTGAGATTGCCTTCAATTACCTTACACACACACACACACATATATGTACATATATATACATATATATATATATTTTATATATATATATATCTGTGTGTATATAATTCATACATATGTCTATATATATACACATAATTCATATATATGATATTAATGTACAGTTAACTCTCCGCATTCATGTATATAACTTTGGCAACCTCAAGCATTTATGTGATTCTATTAGTAACTTCATTTTTACTTTTACATTGGCTATCCGCACATTCAGGACTGTGTGTTGGAGAGAAAAAAATAAGAGGTGCCATTCATGTAAGCTTGTGGAGTAGCTCGTGTCCTACTAGGTGCTTCACTGGTCTTTGTTCATCATAAAGAGTTTCCCCTGCACTCGTTGCCTATTTTCATTGTTTGCCTTTAGAACTCAGGTTTTATGTTGCTATTATGCCTCCAAAGAGTTGGTTCTAAGCCCAACTGTGCAAAATCAGTGATGTAACTTTAGTGAGAAAATAAAGGTGTCAGATAAACTTTGGGCCTGCATGTATGCAGTCGATGGAGTCGTTATATCCACAGAAAGGAGGAAAGTATGGTACTATAGATTTCATGTGTTATGAAAAGTAAATATTGTCTGAAATCAATATTTTTCAAATCAGATATTAGAATAAAAGTTCACAGAATTCTAAGGAATTACTAATAAGAAAAAAATGTTTTCCATGTTACCAATTTTATCTTGTATGCTACATTTTTGAGGTTATTTCATGATCACTGCGTTAGGAAAAGTGCATATTATCAGAATTGATCTTTTATTATGAAGAACTGTATGCATAAAAGTTTGTTTTCAGTAATCTCTAATTTTGGGCAGTCATAGGAACTTAAGTCCCTATTTTCAATAGGTTCAATATATCAAAATTCACATTCTTGACTTTCATGCTTTCTTCTAGGAATGTTAGCCTTGCAAAAGTTGAGGATTGACTGTACACATTTCATATATATATATATATACACACACACATATATGTATATAGTTGTGTGCATGTGTGTACATGTGTATATGTATATATATACATACACACATAATATATATGCGTATATACATGCATATACACATACCCATAACACTCACTATTTATATATATAATTGCATTTTATATACCTTATATATCTAATTATGGATAGATAACTATATTGTGTTTACGTGTATATATAGGTACATATATGTGTATATAGGTATATATAATTTGTTTGCAAGTTGTCTCCCTTCTTATTTCCCTCCATGTACTTCATAATTCAGACAATGACCTCTCTTTGTTGCTCACACCTGACCCTCCATCTTCCATTTTCACTAACTTTCATGCCTAGAATTCTATTCCTCTTATTTCTACCTCCTGACTTCCTTAGATTCTTTCAAGTCTCAACTAACGTCCTACTTTCTGCAAGAAGCCTTTGTTGGTCATCCTTAACCTTAGTACTTTCCCTCTGAGATTATCCCCAATTTCTCCTGTATATACACTATTTTTACAGAGTTGACTGCATGTTGTCTCACGACAAACAACTACAGCAAATATTCCAAGGAGAAGAGCTTAAAAGCACAGGAGAAAAAAATAAAATCAGGACGAAGTTTTCACGGAGGTAAGTAAAACTTTTTTTTCATATTCTGCAGAGCAACTGAATCAATTAGCTGAAGTATCAGAAGCAACAGAGATGGCAAAAGAAACGGCTAGAGAGATCCCAAGAGATGTTCTCAAATGGATAAATGGCACATTTAAAGAAATTAGGCAAGGATTGGCAATGCTAATAAAACCACAAACCTAAATTAGAAAAGAATTTAAAGAAAGTAAAATCACAGGAGAAATCAAGCTAAAATAAAAAGAAACTTTTAAAAATTTAGATAAGGAGGAAACAATTAAGAAAATGACCAAAAAAGAGAATATAATAGAAATACACCTAAAAGTACCACAATAAATGATAGACATCACAGAGGAAAGCAGAACTGTACATAGTAAAGAGCAACTAGAAATAGAGACTTGAATGGTTACGGAACTATGCAAATTATTGGAAAACAAGCAGACCCAAGTGACAGGCCTGGAGGATAGATCAAGACAAAGCAATCTCAGCATTACAGACATCCCAGAAATTTTTTTGTAAAAGCAATATGAACTCTAAATTCCAGGAAATCATCAAAGAAAATTTCCCAGAATTGACAAAAAAAACAACTGGCAAAATGCAGAGGAAGAACCCACATGACCCCAAAAAGAAAGAACCCAAGATTTAACACTCCTGGATGCATCATAGTTAAACTCTTAACATTACAATTATAAAGAAAAAAAAACACTCCAAGTGGTCAGAAAAATAACTTACCAAATAAAAATAATCGTGATCTCAGTGAACTTTTCAAGGAAGATAAGGGAAGATCAGAGAAATTTTAATACATCATTTAAAAAATTAATATATGTGGGTCATGAACTAATAATGATCTGTCCAGAAAGATTCAGTATGTTCTTTGAAGGCTAAAGAAGTATATTTGTGAAAGAGATTTCAAAAAGTTTTAAAAGAGACATATGTCACTTTAAGAAAGTGGTCCAAAAATATAGAAGTTTTCATCTAAAACAATTCCAATCATTCTGAAAAGCAATTTGGAGTTAGGGAAGTGAGTAAAATATCCGTAATCCATACCTTTGATCCAGCGATCCCACTGCTAAGAATATGCTTCAAGGAGATCGTTGTTAAAAACAAAGTTACAACATACACCAAACTATTCTACTATTAGGATTGTTTTTAGGTGGTAACAAAAATAAACTGGAAAGAACTTAATGTCCATTGATCGTAGCCTGGCTAAGCAAACTGTGATGCCTGAATGGGATAGATTAATACTACCACTAACACAAAACAGAAATTTCTTTAGCTTTTGAAACAAGACTAATATAGTTGGAAATACGTGATTCAGCTACTTTTGATGATAGAGGTGTACTCTGGCCTCTTACTGAAGGTAATGTTCAACCAGAAGCTTCTGGTTGGTCGTTTTCTTCACTCTTTTTTTGGTGGGGAGGAAAAGCCAAAACAATATAGCTCCCTCAAACTGAAATGTAAGTGAGAAGTTGTCCACTTGGGAAATTTTAAAGGAGAAATATCTCTCTCTCTCTCCTCTCTCTCTCTCTCCTCTCTCTCTCTCTCTCTCTCTCTCTCTCTCCTCTCTCTCTCTCTCTCTCTTTCTTCTCTCTCTCTCCTCTCTCTCTCTCTCTCTCCTCTCTCTCTCTCTCTCTCTCTCTCTCTCTCTCTCTCTCTCTCCCTGTCTCTCTCTCTCTGTCCTGGGTATGTATGTGTCTCTCTGTCTGTCTCTCTGTCTGTGTGTGTGCATGTATGTGTGTGTCTGTCTCTCTCTCTCTCTCCTCTCACCCCTCCCTCCTTCTTCTCCTCCTGTCAATTGGGACTCAGATAAGGTCTCCCTCTGACTTCTCAAGTGGCACTGAAGGGAATCTTTCTTTGCCAAACCCCCAACAAAAATGGTGACTACATGCTTATGGCAGCATGAACTTTTGTTTTCCTAGATCAGTTTGAGATTGGATCTCATGTCTCAGGCTGGTTCTTTTGCTTTCTCTTCCTTTGCCTAAGCTCAGGTGATTGAATAATGATCCTGAAACAGTTGTTTCCAGCCTTAGGGAGAGAAGAGAGAGAGAGAAGCTGGAAACACTTGAGTTCCAGTTACCCAGTAGGAAATGAACTCAATAGCTTCTTGGACAAGATGACCACTGCTAGGAAAATCCTACGAATCAAAGGATTAAGAAAGCCCTGATTACAGCCCAGCTTGTCCAAAGGTTTGGAGTGTGAGTTGTACAAAGAGTACAGGCCAGAGATGAAAGTAAAACTTTCAAAGTAAGACTTTTCAAAACTGAACTTATGATTCAGTGGTCCCACAAGTCTCCCATGAATCTTTCCTTCCTAGAAAAATTTAAAAGGAGGAAGGGGTTACCATGTCTTTTTTACATACTTGTCAATGCGTATTTATGATTCTTTTGTGTTTTAAACATGTCTTTTGTAGAGGAGGAAACAAATAATTCTTCTATACCTGATCTACTTTGGACATTGAGATTTTTCCCAAAGGCACCCTGTTAATCCCTTTAGGAAGAACCTAGATATGGACCATTCCTAAACTGTTTTAGAAAGTTTCCTCAAAGTTCTACGCTGGGATAGTGATTGGACAGAGAGTATAAGAAAAACCTGTTCATCTCCTGTTAGAATTCAGGTTTGCCCCTATCCAGGTGATCACAGAGCTGTAGTCCCTGGTGGGAAACAAGCACCTCTCCCAAAGGCCTTCACAACTTAAACCCATATACACTGTCAGCCTCCTTATATATTAGTCTCCTTTACTCTGGCCAAAATGACCCTTTTTTGCAATTCCTCACATGAGGCATTACATCTCCATTTTTATTGCTTTGGAATTGGCTATCCCCCATATCTGGAATGCCCTCCCTCTTTACCTACATCTATAGACTTCTTAATTTCTTCGAGATTCTCTTCAAACATGACTTTCTATATGAAGCCTTTCCTTACCCTTGCTTCTTAAATTACCTTATGTTTATTCTACCTATTCTTGTATGTGTGTATACATACATACATACATGTGTATGCGTGTGTATGTTGTTTCACCTCATGAAATATAAATTCCTTGACAATAGGTATCATTGTACTTTTTCCTCATATTCCCCAGCACTTAGTAACAACATGTGGTGAATAATAGACAACAAATTGTTTTTGGTAGAGGGAATTTTAAAAATTTGTATATCTGTTAGTGAACATTCTTATACTATGATCGGTTGATAAATACACTCTGAAGAAATGTGGAATATAAAGACTACAGAAAAGCATGGGAAGACATATGTATAGAAACAAAGTTAAGCAAGAAACCCAAAATTCATTATATACTGTCTTTATAAAAGCTCTGAGCTCACACTCACACTGATGACATCACAAAGATGTGCTTTTGTTTCAGAGAGAGACTTGGGGTCATGAAAAGTATTGCTCTTTTCCAAGTGTATTCCAAACCACACTTTTCCTCCTGTTTAATGATGGGCCCAATTCATTGTCCATGGACAGTGCAGTTCAAGAAATATTTTAAAATAGACCAGCTCTATTGGTCTATTTACATCCAGATGTATATCACAGTCTGGAAAATGGGCACTCTTCATCTATTTGTTTGTTTGTTTTTTCATATGAATAGTTAGGCTATATTCTTTTGAATTCCAGTATGTGATGTCATCCATGCCCAGTACCATCTGAAGAATCTCACCATCTCTGGGCTATATTTTCTCCATTTGTGCTAAACAACTTTTTTGACAGTGACAAACACCTTTAGTGAGCTTATATACCCCATTTTTTCCCTTGCTTCATATTAATCATCAGAGGGTCATTGAACTTCTCTCTCTCTTGTTGCATATTTCAAGCAACCTCCCAAAAAGGAAAGAAGTCTTGTTGGAGGACAGACTTGTGGTCACATTTTTCATGGTCAACTCAAAAGCTATTTGGTAATCAGCAAACAATAAGCAAAGAATCTTGCATTTTTTTAAATCAATAATTCAACTATAAAGGTCTGGTCTGCTGTGGAATATTATTTGAAAAAATTTTCCTTCTGAAACTTTCATCAAGGCTATCTTTGATATTTGTGTAGATCAGACTTATAAAGATTTTAAAGAGATAGGAAAGTCGACATAGGAGTTGATATTTTCTTTAACCCTTTTTGTTAATAGTAATATTGCATGTGACTTTACCCAAATATTTTTCTTTCAAATATTTTGGAAATTTATCTAGCACCTTAAAAATTAGATTACCTCTACTATGAGCCTCTTGTGCATATAAAAGAGCTGGGTTAACTCCTTGTTCCACTTTTTCATTAGTATCATTTTTACTGCCTATTACAGAACATTGGGGACTATATAGTAGCTGGTAGCACTGTCATCATTTTGGAGAAAGGAGTTTCTTATAGAATTGTTGATGGACCTGTACATTTTTCATCTGTTTATTGTGTTATTTTGATCACTATGCATTCTTGGTATCAAACTTTCTGTAAATGTCTTCCCTTTCACTACCACTTCTGACAGTTTTATGAAGCAATACTGTTCATAATCTTCATCAGTAAGATTTAACAAGCAAGTTATTATAAACCATTATAGCTCTTAGTTGAAAAATTGCTTTGGTTGATGAGGAAGTCAAGTGATTACTAATTGGGGTGATTTTTAGGTTCCTGATGACAACTTGTGTTAATATTGGTTCTTTTGTTTTTTCCCCACTTAGCAAAGCTGTTTTTCATTGTATGACAAATCTCACAATTTTTAGTCTTTTTTCTAATTTGGTATTGATTTTTATTTTTGTTTTAATTAGTGTTTTGACTGCAGATACCTGAATTGAAAATTACTCCTATGTTATTAATGAGCTGTTTCTCATCTAATAGTCAATTTCTTTTTATGTGATGCTAGTTGATACATAACCATCTCCAGTTTTTCCATCTCTCAGATGGAAAACCTCCACAATGCAGAGACATAAGGCTTCTGTGTTGGCTACAAGTTTTGGGGACATATGATTACTTAATTCTGAGCCATATTTGCTAAAATATTTTTTGTCTTCTTCCTTATTTCCACCTTTCCATTGAAGTCACCAAGTATTAGATATCTGGTGTCTTTTAAGGTGAGACTGATATAATTGCATTCCAATAGAGTGTAATATTATATTACATAAGAGTTAGGTTCTAAAATCAGCACATAAAGCAAAAATTGAATATAGTCAAAATTACCCTCGAAAAATCCCACAGTGTCTTTAAACAGTTGTAACTAGAAAGGACTTAAAGAAGTCAGTTTGTATCAACAAACAGAGATGGTTGCTATGGAAATAACTATATGTAAATGTTGCATAACTGTTTCTTTTCTTGATTCATCATGAGGCATGTAAGGATAAAAATGCCAGGTGTGGTGGCCTGTAATCTCTGCTACTGGGAAAGTTGACACTCCCCAATGTCCTGAGCTAGGGAATTGTGAGTTGTAGCAGAGTTAAAGCGTATCAAGTGTCCACAGTAAACCAAGCACCAATATGGTGACCCTCTGGGAGCAGACTGGAGAAGGGAGAAAGAAGCTCTTAGACTGCCTAAGGAGAAACAAATTGGCCCAGTTTAAAAACAGATCAAGTCAGTGCTTGCCTGCCAGTCAGTAGAGATATTGGACCCATGAGTGGCCACTGTGCTTCCTATCTATGTGAGATAGGGAGACCTAGTCTCAAAAAGAGAAAAGGAGAGGAGAAGACAGAAGAAGACAGAAGCAGAGAGAGGAAGAGAGGATAGGAAAAGAGAAGAAAGGAAAGGAGAACAGAGAGGAGGAAAGGAGAGAAGAGGAGAGGTAATTAAACTTATTGTATATCCTTTGACCCAGCAATACCACTATTAAATCTATTTCCCATGATGATTTGGGGAAAAGGAAAAGAATCCACATGTTCTAAAATATTTATAGCAACTCTCTTTGTGGTGGAAAAAGAACTGAAAATTTCAAGGATGCCCATCAGTTTGGAAATGACTGAGCAAATTGTGGTATATGATTGTGGTAGAGCAGTACTGTGCTATATGAAATGATGAGTCCAGTGATCTTAGAAAAAATGGAAAGATTTGCACAAAATAATTGAGTGAAATAAGTAAAAGCAAGAGAACATGTATTTAGCAATATTGTTTTAAAAACTTGGAGGCACTAAGTCATTTTGACTTCTATAAATACTCAAATCAACTATAAAGAATCTATGAAGGAAGATGCTATCTGCATCCAGAGAAAGAACTAATGAATAGAAGTATGTATACAATAATTTAGAGAGAGAGAGAGAAAGAAAGAAAGAAAGAAAGAAAGAAAGAAAGAAAGAAAGAAAGAAAGAAAGAAAGAAAGAAAGAAAGAAAGAAAGAAAGAACCAAGATGTTGGCAGCTGATTCCATCACTTCCTAGCAAACAGAGAAGAATTGGAAACAGTGTCAGATTTTGTATTCCTGGGCTCAAAGATCACTTCAGACAATGACTATAGGCGTGAAGTTAAAAGATACTTGCTCTTTGGAAGGAAAACTATGACAAATCTGGACAGAATACTAAAAAGCAGAGGCATCATCTTGCCAACAAATGTTCATCCAATCAAAGTTATGGTTTCTCCAGTAGTAATGTATAGCTGTGAATATTGGACTATAAGGAAAGTTGACTCAATCAATGGCTTTGAATTGTGAAGCTGGAGAAAACTTTTAGAAGTCTCAAACAATAAGGAGATCAAATTAACCAATACTTGAAGAAATTAATTCTGAATATTCATTGGAAAGTCAAATGCTGAAGTTAAGACTTCAAGATTTTAGCCACATAATGAGAAGATGGTATGGATACATACACGTAATGAAAATATTCTAATGCTGGGAAAGATGGAAGGCAAAATCTTTGATAAAGGAATGATAGAGAATGAGTTAGACAGATAATGTCATGGAAGCACCAAACATGACCTTGGACAGACTTTGGGAGATAGTTGAAGACAGAAGAGCCAGGCTATGGTCCTTACATCTCATAAAGAGTCAGACAAACTGAAAGCTGAAGAGTGACAGCAGGGTTATCACATCCTCCCCACATCTCCCTTGCTCTACTAAGTTTCTGTTACTACAGTCTATTAATACAGCTAAGATGACATTGAATTTTTTCATTCCCATCTCACAATGTTGATTCATTTCATTCATTCATCACAGCCTGATAAATCTTTTAGAAATTCACCACTTTACAGCCATACTTACTCCATCCCATACTTGCATCTTTGAATCCAAGACTAGTATTTTATGTTATCCTTATTGCATTCCGTAATTTTAGCTTAAGCCCACTATTTCAGTCTACTAAGATCCTTTATATTTGATCATTAATATATTTAATGTATCTCTTCTACTTTTAGTTGGTCTACCCATCGACACATCTGTGACTTCTCTTCAGAATTATATCATTCAACATTCTTTGATTCATGTCAGTCAACCTATTCTGAGTCCACATAATTAGACTATCATTCCATTTGTGGTATCATCCAATTAGCACTTCTCTATCTTGTCCATAATAATACTTCAGAAGACTGTGTGAAGTACTGTACTCAACTATAGATATTCTATGTACATAATATTTTCCTGTTCCACTATTCTGGTATTCATGTCAAAAATAGAAATGATTTGTTCTTAATGAATTCATACTGGTTCTTGGTGATTTATTTCTTCCTAAGTGCTTATAAACCATCCCTTGAATAACCTGTTCTAGTATTTGACCAAGAAGCATTGCTAAATGTATAAACAACTAGCTTAAAGTATCAACCTTTTTAAAGTTCTTAAAAAAACAGGATGTTAGATTTCCTTCAGTCCTATGTACCAGGATCTCCAAATATTGCAGAGTTCAGAAATCACATCTACAAGCTTGTTGGCAAGGTATCTATCTGGGATTGGTGGTTTAGGGTCATTTATATCAACCAGATACTTTCTTAAGACCTCCTTACCTATTTTGAGTTATAATTTGTGTTATAATTCGGGATTATATTAGCAGTAAAGGAGATTGGCTTCAATATTGTATCTTCAAGTGACACATGTGGCCAATTCCAGTAGTATCCCATTTTTTCCAAGGAATACCTCCCAAGCATCCATTCTCCAATTCCACCAAAGGCCCTGGTACCTAGCTTGGATTCTCACATGTTATTCTCATGAATGCCCAACATTCCAAATGGAAAACAATTTCCCTTCCCCATTCCTGGAGTAGTGAGGCAATGTGCCCATGTGCCAATGTTCCATTTCTGTACCTGAAAGTGGAGAGGGGGTTCAGCATCTCTGAGACTTCCCTAATTTTCTGACCCAACCACAAGAAACTCTTGGTTTGCTTCCCACATTTGAGAAGGTGCCACAATGAGAAGAAATCAGCACCACACATCTTTCTGCCCTCTAAATAACGTATTGCTTACTCTAATGCTCTCATTCCTTGTGCTGGGCTTTCTTCAAACTGGTTTTCCAGATGTTGAACCATTTGGAATTTAATGTCAGATGCCAAAACCCTTCATAATAAGGTAGCATAGTTGAAGTTTGACTCATTAAGAGGTTTTGTCCTTTTTCTTGCTTCCAAAACAGACATTTCACACATGGTTATTAAGATGCCCAATAAACAAGGGGGAAATGACCAGTTCCTTGGGGATCACAAATACTTCACTGTGTTTCAGTCAGTCTCACTGAGCTCATACTTTACTCAGCCACTTTCATCATTTCCTTTGCTCTCTTTTTACTTCCTTAGAAAAATCCTTATCCTCTGTGTGACTGCTCTCTTTGAGCTAAGATTCCAGCTCAGTCAGACAACCAGCTACCCAAGATGATTGATGTCAATAAGCTCACTGGTGAATTGGGTGGAGAAATATTTACAAGTACCTTTCCTACTTTTCTCTCCTCGTCCTTTCAACCATAATTGATTGAAGCATAGGTCCTCTATCTGGCCCCTGATCCCATAGTATGCCTTCAAAGAACAACAATCTGAGATAAGCCTCTTATTTTCTTCTCTTTCTTCCTCCAAAGACAGAAGGCTCAATTCTTACAGCTTCTGCAAGATTATGAAATGATTATAATAATAAGCAGCTTTCATATGTCATAAGATTGATAAAGTGCTTCACAAATAAAATTATCTCATTTTAGCCACACAAAAAACCCTGGGAAGTGGGTATGTACCATTATTATCCCCACTTAACAGATGAAAAATCTGAGGCTAGGAAAAGTTAAGTAAATTGTCCAGTATCATACAGCTAATGAGTATCTGAGGAAGGATTTGAACTCAGGTATTCCTGATGATGAGTCTCAAACCCTATCTACTGTGCCACCCACATGCCTCAAGTTATGGAACATATAACAATTCTTAATAATGCCATGCTCAGCTCTTCATAAGGAAATTTAAGATCAACCACAAAGTACTGATATTTCTGACTCCCTCAACCAGAAAAAGAAAGTAATGATTTTCATTAAATTGATTTTTCTCCTTTTAAGGCAAGGCATTCTAGCTGTTGCTAACCTCAATGGGGAAAGTGATGCAGGTGACTAATTTTACTTTGAAAGAAGACAGTGTTCAGTCTGATGACAAAATAATGATGAGCCCTTTCATTTTTCCAGAGCTTTATATGTTCAAAGTACTTTCAAACACCGTATAAAATGTCACTTGACATTAGGGTCAGTGAGTGGTTTACTAATTCAACAAATATCTGAGAGCCTCCTACTTTTATTGCAACTGCCTGAAATATTGGTAATAGTAACTGATATTTATATATATACCAGGCACTGTGCTGTCGCTTTACAG
The DNA here is from genome assembly GCA_023548195.1 of Bettongia penicillata ogilbyi. Lineage (NCBI taxonomy): Eukaryota > Metazoa > Chordata > Mammalia > Diprotodontia > Potoroidae > Bettongia > Bettongia penicillata. The sequence goes on along the minus strand of JAJHZJ010000531.1, from coordinate 5,200,809 downwards.
TTGTCTTGACTGATATTCACAATAACTTGGGGATGTAGGTGATATTGTTATTTCCACTTTACAGATGAGGATACTGAGGTAACAGAGGTTACATGACTTGCCTAGCGTCACACAGCTAATAAGTGCCTAAGGTTGGATTTGGACTCAGCTCTTCTTGACTGTAGGCTAGTGTACCACCTAACTGCCTCTGTTATTATATTGCTATCAAATCAGTTAGTTATTATAATGGTTTGCTTGTGTGCAAGGTCAGAGGGTACAAAATGCTACTAAATGGTTAGGCCCACTTTTTGAATCAAAGTTAATTGATACCTTATAGTTACCAAAATTCCCTTTAGAAAATATTTTCTTCTAAGGGTTGAAGAAATGAAAAGAATATTGGACTTGGACTCAAAAGGCTTAGGTTGGATGGAATTCAAACTCTGGTCCTTACCAGTTATGTGAAGTGAAGCAAGCTGGTTAATTTCTCTGAGTCTCATCAGTCTCATCTGTAAAACAGAAAAGGTAATATTTGCATAGATGAGCTCACAGAGTTTGCCATAAGGAGCCATTGTTAGTCATATAAACTTATGGTTTTCAATAGATTTTCATATGTTCTATCTCAGTGCATCCTTACAACCTTCTGTGTTAATGGCAGTTAATATACCCATTTCACAGATGCAGAAACTCAGTCCTGAAGAAACTGATAGACTTGCCTGAGGTAAGAGAACCTGAACTCCAACCTGTGTTCTGACCACTAATCTAGCATTCTTTCCACTAGTCCTTTTACCACTCAACTTGGTATTTCTTGTTGGTGAGATTTTCTTTCAGAAAAAATATTTATTTACTCACTCAAGCTGTGTCTCTTTATCAAGATCACTGTTGATATCATCACTGCTTTTTTTCTAACTATCCTTTCTTCATCCATGACACTCCATCTATTGAATCTATGCTTTGGCAATGGTTGTTGATTATACATAGAATGCAATCTCTCCCCACCTCCATCTAAGTAAGATCCTTCAAATGTCTACTGGAATGCAAGTTTCTGTATGTAACCCTTTCTCTTTTGCTCAGGCCCCCCTCCCCTTACAAAGTACCCTGGATTTATTATACAAGTATATAGGAATATGTTCTCCTTCACCACCAACTCCAGCCTTGGGTTATGAGCTACTTAAACACAAGGCCTACTTCATTACTCTCATCTCCATAACACCTAGCACAAGAAGGGTTTAGTATTGCTTGTCAATACTTTCTCTTACAGCCTCAGTTTCCTCAACTGTAAAAAATTAGGAAAATAATAACACCTACCTCACAGTGCTATTGTGAAATTCAAGCAAGATAACATATTGAAAGTGTTTTGTCAGCCTTGTATATAAATGTCAACTGTCATTATTATAGCAATTATATAATTATGTATGTAATTGTTTTTGTTCAGTCATTTCAGATGCGTCCAACTCTTCATGACCCCATTTGGAGTTTTTAAGGCAAAGAATCTGAAGTGGTTTGCCATTTCCCTTGGCAGTTCATTTTTCAGATGAGGGAAATAAGGTGAACGAAAATAAGTTTTGTTTTGCTTCGTTTTTGAAAAATTAACAAACCCTTTAATTCATGAAGTATATGAGAACAAGTCAAGAGCAGGATGGTTGGCACTTTTTGTTGAAAGACTCACTTCTCTACCAGGTGTGAGAGGCCCCATGAGAGGAAGGGCCACTTGCCCTTCTCTCAGAGGGAGGGAAGGGATGCAAGTGGAGGGATGGCATTGCTAGGGCAGAAGAAGCTCTACAGAGGCATGAGGTGAGATGGAGATTAAGTAAGGTTCCAAAGAGTGAGGCTCTCAAGCACATTATGGTGTTTGGATACCTCAGTAGTAAATTCCGAGGAGAAGTTAGGCTGAGGGCTGGAGCACAACTTTCCTCAAGGAAATGATTCCTAGAAGACACCCCTGATTTGTCTGTGCAAATGTGATTGGACAGGTAGGGGGAGGCATATCCATGCTGGGCCAAGGCAACTTCTTTTTCTAGAAACAAACATGAACACTTTTTTCCAACAAGGTTAAGTGACTTTCCCAGGCTTACAAGGGTAACAAGTATCTAGGCTAGATTTGAACTCATGAAGATGAGTCTTCATAATTCCAAACCTACCGGACTCAAGAACACTAGAGAAAGTTTGGAGAATGAGGAACATAGCTGGAGTGGAGATGAGGCTTGTGCCAAAGGAGTGTGATTCTCTAAGCCTGCAGTATTATGAAGGTTGATATGATTAAGAATATGTGAGTGTGAACGTGAGAAAGTGAGGAGATGAAAGAAACACATGACGTTTCTTCCTCTCATTTTTTCTTTCTACTTTGGCCTCTGAGTGTGTATCTATCTAGGATCTTATTAAAAATAGTTAGCGTTTTACTTATTAGTGATATTACTAGTAGTAATTGTTAGTATTGGCAGTAATACTACAATAACATTATACTGAGTTAATAATGTCACATTGTATATTAATGTTGTTATTTAGCATAGAAGCCAGAAGCAGCAATAGCAGGTGAGAAAGTAGACAGGACCAGGCATGCACAATATTGCTGCTTTGTGGGTCATGTGCTTAGATGAGGCTGGGAGCTTTATTAAGATTCTCATTTGATCCCCACAACAACCCTTAGAAGTTGGTGCTATTATTATCCCCATTTGACAGATGAGGAAATTGAGGCAGACAGAAGTTAAGTCTAGGGTCATACAACTAGTACATATCTGAAGCCAGTTTAAGCTCAGGCCTTCCTGACTCCAGGTTCAGTGCTTTCTCTACTATGCTAAATGACTGACTCTGTATGTAACCATTAGCCTAGCACCAAGGCTTTTTGCCTTGGAGTTCAGTTTTGGGGGCAATCCCCCAAATCATAACTGTTTGTCATTCATTCAGAAGTTGTTGTTGAGAAAGTATCTGAATATACTTTATATCTAGGCCTCTGCAGTTATAGGTCAAAGGATCCCCAGGAACCACATAAGCTCTGAAAGTAGCAATGCACAACCTCTATTTCATTCCACAGAGAATGGGGGAAATGAATAAAGGAGTCACAATACTCTATAGACAAGTGGTATAATTCTCTTTCTTTTCTGGTAGGTCCATTCAGCCCCATGGCCCACATTATGTTTCAGATTCTTTGTGCCACCCTGTGCTTTATATTTGTATCAGAAAGAAAATGAACTTTGAATTGTTAGAGGGGCAACCACACACACACACACACACACACACATACACACCATTCTAGTGAATTCCTTGCCTTTGTTGCCCAAGGAATCTCTAAAGTATCCCAGCCTTATGGGACTATCCTAAAGGCTTGTAGTCTACACTGATCCATGCACTAAGGGAAAACAGACTAGGGGTTCCAAGAAGGGCAACTCCCTTCCTATCAGATCTATAGTATATGAACAACTCACACTAATAGGATAGGGCAAAGACTACATCATTTACTTTCCCGTAGAATGGAAGCAAGGTGGCATAGTGAATATATTGCCAGGCCTGAGGATTCATATTCTTAAGTTCAAGTCTGACCTCAGACACTTACTAGCTGTGTGATCCTGGGCAAGTCATTTAACCCTGTTTCTTCATCTATAAAAATGAGTTTGAGAAGGAAATGGCAAACCATTCTTCTTTGCCAAGAAAACTCAAAAGGGATCACTGAGAGTCAGACACAACTGAAAAAAAAATAGCAAAGCAACAAAATGATGCCAGGTTTGAGGACCCCAAGAGTCTGGCTCTAACCTTAACCCTTTCTCTCACTAGAATCATTGATTCCAGATCTGTCCCAATTGGAGTTGTTAGAGAGGGAATACCCAGCTTGGTGTTTCCCAGAAAGCCCCCTTTTCCTCTCCAGGAGGCTGGAGTTCAGGAGTTTCCACCATTTTGACCATGAGACTCTCATCTCCATGTTTGCCATCGCTCAGGTTGGAAAGTTAAATTACTGCCTAAACACGGTCCAAAAATTCTACTTGACTGCATAGATGAAGAACATGCAACTCCCATGTAGTTCTCTGTCCTAAGGTTCTAATTAGCAAAGGGCAAGGAGTGATCCTCTCTCTTCCCCGCTCCATACACACACATAGTGGCCTAAATCTGGTGTTAATTTTACTGCCTTCTGTTCTAGCCTATGAAAGGGGAGAAAGCAAAAGATGTAAAGATTAAAAAACAAAACAGGTCTGTCAATTTCCTTTTATGGGGCCAGGATGAAAGGGCAGCTCTATCTCAAAACCAGACTGTCAAAGCCAAGCAACTGATCCATCCTGCTGCAATTGGGTAAAATTAATTTATTGACCATATGGTTATTGTTTTTAGCCTTCGTTCTCAAAGTCACCTTCCTGATGTCATTAACTTGCAAGTGAATTGGATTTAAGTGAGGCAGGGCTGTGCCAAGTCATCAACCTCACTCTCTTCTCCAGGATTATCTGAGTTCAGTGGCCATAAGATAGGATGACTGGAGATGACTCCAGACGCAATAGGGGATTTGACCTTTTTTAAGCTAAGGTCTTCCTCAGGTCTCAGCTTGTCTGAAGCAACATCCATTCAGTGATTTCTACCTTATTTGCGCTCTTCATAGGGAAATACAGTCAAAATCCTAAACACAGTCTTACCTCCCCATGAGCTTATAGCATTAATCAGGGAATTCCATCTTCGATTTCTTATATGTATACTATTACATGATAAAAGACAGGCCCATGTAGGTATAAAATCATTCTGTCCCATGAGCAATACGAACACATATGGGAAAGGACAATTTCTACCACAGTTTACAAGGGGAGTTCCCAGGAGAAGCCACAAAGTACTACAATTCATTATGAGACATATGAAATATGCCTCTGAGGGAATCTCTTCCAGGGACCTTCAGGGTATGTAGTATGTTTGTTTTCCTGAATGAAGTAGTCATTAATTATGGGTTTTACAAATGCAAGTTGGTTTTCCTGTTAGAGAATTAGGTGAACAGACTTGAGAGAATATCTTTTTCCCTTTAGCTTTTAAAGAGAATGAAGGGTTCCACTGGAGTGTGTTCGTTTCTCGTTGCCAAAGAAGACCATGCCATCAGAGAAATGATGACATGACTTGCAACTGGCTTTGGTTTGAGTGAGGGAGGGCTGTGCAGGTCACCAGCCTTACTTCTTCTCCAGAGCCATCTGAATCCATCAGGATGACTGGAGATGACCCAGGATGAGGCAATTGGGGTTAAGTGACTTGCCCGAGATCACACAGCTAGTGAGTGTCAAGTGTCTGAGGTGAGATTTGAACTCAGGTCCTCTTGACTCCTGCACTGGTGCTCTACCCACTGCACCCCCTAGCTGCCCCGAAGCATTCCTAGAAATAAGAGGAGTAATCCAGGGAAAAACCAGGAAGAAAAAGAAAACATAGATGGGACTATAGGGGAATTTAATCTGATGTCCAGAGGAGAGGTGGAAGGATACGAAAAAGAAAAAGAGGAAAAGAACTCTAATACCATTGAAGCCAACCAACAGTTTACAAGCTATAAGCGGATGTGAGGTACATCCCATGAAACAGGAATGTTGACTTCCTGAAGACTAGTTGTCCATACTCAAGGGAGCCAAAATAAAGACACATGCACAAAGAAAGATAGGAAGAATCCCTTGACTGTTACCAGAAGTGATCCATCATGGTGATTGAAGACTCCTTTGCTGAGCAAGGCAGCTATAGAAGCGGGGCATGGTTAATGAGATGAGCCTTTTGTACAGGATTTTACAAATGAGGAAATAAATAGAGATAAAGTGATTTGCCCTGGGTCACACAGTGTCTGAGGCAGGGTTTGAACTCAGTCTTCCTGGTAGCTGAGGACTCTATCTGCTATGCCACCTAGCTCTTTCTCAGAATGTATAGCTAAGATTTGCTAGAGAGCCTGCCAGAATTTAACCATTCCACTGTCCAGTTCAGTTGGTTCATAAGGAAATTAATAATATAAGCAAAAAAACAAATAAAACAAAGCCCTGTGCATATCTGGTTCCTCCTTAGGCATCAACAGAAAATTGAAAAACTTGGAGGCATGTGCAGTATTTTTCATCTCTTCTTCCAACTGAAGTATAACCCAGAGCCCAAGCTGAGGCTTTTGCACAAGACTCTCCTATGGTGTAATGCCTAGATTACAACATACATTTGGACAGACAACCTATATATAGCACTTCACATCAGTATATTCATCTGGAACACATGGTAGAAAGGAACAATGTTTGGTCCAGAGTGGAACAAGAGATGGAAAGCAGGGCAGACTGCTTTCAGAAACCCACAAAACATTAAAGATGCCAACCTTTTCCTTAAAGCAGAGGCCCATCTTTTAAATTCTCTCACTCTACCAATCTTGCTATATGTCATCCAGACATGGCATAAAACAGTCTTTAAAGATTTAAAAATTAATATCACAGAGAGAGCAACAGGCATGTGGATGGTGTGTGTAAACCAGCAATATATCAATTAGGAATTCAAAGAAGAACAAGAATAAAGGTTATTGACAAGGAATTGTAGTATGAGAAAAGAAGATCTGACTGGTTACTTGCTGATGGTGAGGGATGATGGGTTAATAGCCATATTACCCTCTACTCAGTATCCACTAGTATTCGTGACATGAGTATCCCTCATGATGTAAAGAGAAAGTGTAGTAAGCCTCCTGCACATTGGGTGGCCTCCCTCTGGTGAATTTATGGAAAGTCAAGAACAGGAAATGTACATATGAGCAGGAATGAATGGGTTGGAAGTGCATCATTGGAAGGAACTTTCACAGATCCATTTGAGTGTCTAGATTAAGGTACAAAGCAAGGGCACCACACTCTGAGTGAGTCAAACCACATCTGAAATTTCCATGTCTGGGCATAAAATATTAAGAGGTGCTTTGGCAAACTATACTTTCCAGAGTATAACAGCCACAATGGTAATACCAGGACTAATTCAGAACCTTGAGATGTTTATCCTGAAGAAGAAAAGGTAAAGGAGAAGTGATTTTTCCCTCCTCTTATTTTCTGTAAGCTAAACATCTTCTTCAAACTAAATATCTTCAAACATTTGAGGAATACATGGAGAAGCAAATAAATGTTTTATTGTTCTAGACGTTAGAAACATGACCAATGGTTAAAAGTCAGAAGAAATCAATTTTTCGTACAGCACACAGTAACTTTCTTAAAAACAGAACTCTTCAACAATAAAATAGGCTGCTTCTAAAAGGAGGGACTTTCCAGGCAAATAAAGCAGAGGTGACTGCCTACTAGTGTGATGGAGGCTTTAATTCTTACCCTGTTTGGAGAATTGAACTAAATCACCTCCAACATCCATTCCAATTTGTTTCCACAAGTTAATAATATCCTAATGCGACAAACAGTTTTCTAAGAAAATAACACACACACACACACACACACACACACACACACACACACACATCTCTTAACTTAGCCTGACAGACAAGAAACAAACACAGTAAAATAATGGCAATTCTCTCGGGAAATACAATTGATGTCATCTAGATGTAGAATTATAAAATAGATTAAGAGATTCTTATAGTAAGGAATAAGGAATTTGAGCAACTCAGAGCCTGAGGACAGAGCAAGGAAATAAATGGTGTGTTTCACCAACGACTCTGAATTAATAGGAAGGAAAGAGGTGATGACAAATATGAGAAAAAGGGAGTGACAAAAGTTGACCGTAGGTATTCTAGTACATGTCCTGAATCCTGGTTAGACTCAAGACAAAAACTCTATGCTTCCTTCACTTTACATGATTTCACTTTTAAGCAATTAGACAAATTATTGTAAGAGGACATTTAGCATCTGTCCTAGGATACTGTTGAGGCTCTCAGACAGGAACTCTCACTGCTACAATTAATCTAGTACAATGATCCGTACTTTCCATGACAAAGAAATGCCTTGTACTTGACCCAAAAAGTTGCATGCCTCATTGTAGCATCAAGGTAACAGTGGGCTCTTGAAGCCTATACCAAGTAGAGTCAAAAGTCTAGCAGGTTCTACCAAGTCAGAAAGGCTTTAGGTACTGATCTGGTAATAGTTTCAAAGTACCAGAAGCTAATTATATTGGCCATCAGGTGATGGAATTTTGTTATTGCTATTGTTTGATTTTGCCAAACCAAAATGAGAAATAGACAAAAATACAATGAAAATGATGATTATTGGTGAGGCTACAGGTCAGCATTGTTGGTAGAGTTGTGAATTAATTGATCCAACTGTTCTGGAAAGCCGTTCAGAAGGATGCTCTCAGAGTGACTAAACTGTGTGTGCCTTTTGACCCAGAAATACCTCCACTAATTTTATATTCCCAAAGAGATCAAACAAAGAGGAAATGATCCACATGTACACAAATATATATAGTATCCAAAAGTTGGGTGGAAGAGGTGGACAGCAAGTGGATACACATCAACTGAAAAAGTCTGAAAAAAATTATGTTGTGTGAATGAACTTGCTGGATTTTATTTCTTTTATTTAATTTTTAACATTCCAAACTTAACAAACACCAAAAATATCCCACAAAACAAAACCTCACAAGTGCTTTCATGTGTAAAACAAAACACAGAAAGAGGACAGCACATGAAACCATGAATCTCTATTCCAAAATGCTTATCTTTTTAAAAAATAAAAAATACATTCTACCTCTTAGATTCAATGAAAGCATGCTAACAGCAAAGATTTATGTTAGTATAAAGATTATTCTAGGCTGGACCTGACTTGGGTCAGTCCCTTTGCAATTTAGGTTTAATGTTGATACAGTGGATAGAGTACCATGCATGGAGTCAGAAAGGCTCCTCTTCCTGAGTTCAAATCTGGCCTCAGATTTTACTAGCTGTGTGACCCTGGACAAGTCACTTTACCCTGTTAACTTCAGTTTCCATCTGTAAAATGAGCTGGAGAAAGGCATGGGTAAACGATTCTTTGCCAAGAAAACCCCAGAGTTGGACAGGACTGAAACGACTCAATAACAACAGCTAATTGAAACAAAAGAAGTCATTCATTGGTCATTCAACAGTTAAGAAAAGGAGATCTTTTATCCCTTGCACATCATGAATTAGCCCATTGTGGTTTCATGGGTCAGCCTAAGAAAGTCAATCGTAAATTTGGGGAAGTTTTGTAGAAGCTGCACATGACTTGCTAAGGTCAGCAGATGACAGAAAAGTTTAAAAACCCAGAAATACATAAAATATATGTATAATGTTATATAATATCAACCCAGATTTCACAATAAGGTACTGCAAGCACCCCATAATAAAAAAAAGAAAGAAAAAAGTTAGATTTCTCTGGTATGAAGAGAGGGACAAAAATTTTGTGCAGATTTTCTAGAATGTGAAGGTACCACACCTCTAACTCCAAGAGATAGAAGACATAACTGTACTTAATCACTGCTGAGGAAGAACATTCAGCAAAGATAGCCAGTGAGAACTCCTAGATTTGATTTAGAGGAGCAAAGATCCCATTATTGATCCACTAACTAAACAAGAGAGAGCCCCTCCAGCCCTTCAAAACTGCTTCATACCCAGGCAATGAGGTTAGTTCACTGAGCAAACCAAGTTTCAAGGAAAGTCTCAGTAGCCTAGCCTACACTGAGGGCAGGGAGAAGGTTTAACATATTTCTCCTGCCTCATGGACATTATCAAGAACACGTATGATGATGGACTGAGTGTGTAGCAAGAATAAAAGGTAACAGATACATGGTCCTAATACAGGAGTACCTGCAAGATATCAGTACGTAATTTCAGTCAGTCAATAAACATTTATTAAGAACCTATTATATGCCAGGCACTATACTAAGCGCTATGAAAAGAAATAGAAGGCAATATTTACTGTATTGGATAAATCATCTATAGAGGTTTTATGGAAATATAAGGGGGAAAAAATGAACAGCTTGGAAAGATATGGAGAAGTAATCTGAACCAGTGAAAGGAATACCCGCATGGAGGATATTATCAGTTCACTCAAGTGTAGAGAATGTAATTACAGCCCCTAAAATATGTTTCTTAAGTATGTGAATGGCATAAACATTTTCCATACTTAAAAGACCAATTTAGGTACACAAAGTCTTCTGCTAAATAATCTCCTAGTGGCAAATGATTCATGTTTTTTTATTTATTAAATTAAATAATTCCCCTAAGTATGTAGCTTTAATGAGGAACTACTTTAATGTTACTCTCACTTAAGGGAATATTGAAATGTAAAGCATGTATAAACCTCAAAGCACTATACAAATGTGATTACACTGATTCTCAACTACTTAACAAGTCCAAAATCTTGCTTGGAATGATTCTATTATAAGTGGAAACAGACATACAGAGTCAGTAGAGGTTTATTGTTCACCTCCTCAAAGGTCAACGACACTACAGAGAGAAGGAGAAATGGACAGACTCCTTCATTTGGTGGATTTGTTAAATACCCTAAATGATTATTTGATGAAACCCTAATGTATTTGGCCAAGTCCATTTCCCCACATTTTAAACATGTGCATCTTAGGAGAAATGTGATACATATGTTTCTGATTCATTTACACTTAACTCAACAAAATGCTCTTTGGTAAGAGTTATTTGATATCCAAGGAGTCTTAAGTGCCTTTTCTTTGGCCCTTTCCCCAACTTATTTAAGAAAAGGAAGTTAGGCTTTGCTAGGAGTAAACATCACAGTCAAACTCCAAGGGCTTCAATTAGTGAATATTTGAGACAGGTAGTTTGTACAGTTTGACTGCTTTAAGGTCTGGGAGAATAACCTTCTCTCTCTTTTGGTGGAAATTGTTATTGTCACTGTGTATAAAAAGTTTGGGGTTTTTTTTAATGTGAAAGGATATGATTCTTTGGGAGGGGAGGGAATGCCCTTGGGGCACACCTCAGTGAGTCATCAAAGAAAACTTGAGGAAGTGGGTAAGGCTGGTAACCTGAGCCAGGAAAAGGGTGATCAGTCATTGGACTCAGGGTATGTTAGTCATCTCTACCCTGAAGGCATCTCTCAGTCCCAAACAAGACCCTAGTGGGAGGTCCAATGGAGGTATGAGCATTGCAACAGGAAGAGACAGCCTCATGTTGGATATCAGAAGGATCAAATGAAATTCAAATAGGCCACCGGAATCATAGTACCATCCACCAAAACCACATAGCCACCAGTGAAACTTGGCTAAGACACTAACTCAGAACCAAAGATGAAGATATCAAACTTGGGAAGAATGGGCCATATCAATAGCTGAATATGCTTCCGGTAAATGGATTAGACCAGAGAGAAATGAATGGGTTGTGTGATGAGATGTCTTCTAGGAGCTAAACCCATAGATACCTATACAAGGAGGATGAAGGAAATGACATCAACATCAAAGCAAGCTAACCTAAAACTCATTTATTTTTAAAGGAAATGTAAGGGAGTATTTTCATCCATAGGACAGAAACCATGACCAAAAAAAAAAAATGGCAATGAGGTTGCAGAACAGAGGTAAAGTGAAGCAACTCCATGTCTAGAAGAGATAATCTAGAAAGCATGTACAGAGAGAAGGTCCTGAGAGAGTCTGAGAATCTCACCAGACCTAACCATGTGACTTTCAACTTCAAGGTTGAGTAAATTGGTCTAGTGTCCAACCCAGACCGTGTTGAGTAGGAATGAGTGACTGTCCCCTAAGCCAATGGTCTCCAAAGTGGGTTATGGGGCCTCTATGGAGCTAGCTTGACCCTAAAAGGCATGTGGTCCAACAATCTGTGAGTGGAAAGATGGTTCACATCCTTTCCACCTAATGATATCCAGTTATGGATCTTATCTCCAACACAACTACAACAATATTTTAAGTACTATTGTTCAATATTTTCCCCATCCCCTTCAAGCTACACAAGTTCGCAACATTCTCTTTTTTGAACCCAGAATTGGTGCCCCAAGACTGTTATCACTTAACTCTGACCACAGTATCTGTGAAGATAACATTAGAAAAATCTATCACCCTTGCCCCACTCCCACCATCATGCTCACTAGGGATTACTGATAGGGTCATGTGACAAAAAATGGCAACCATTGACATAAACTGTGCCAGCCAATCTGTGGGTAGGCTTTAGTTACCTTAATATTTCAAAGGTCCTTGGTTTTATTGATAAGGAATCATAGCATCACCCACAGAAACATCACATCACCCCTCCTATGACTTAGATGAGTTGTGCCAAATTCAAATAGAAATGGGGACCACTAAACCATACATAAGGATCCTTGCTGGCAATATATTGCCTTTTTTAAAAAACCACATATTAACATTATCTATGTTTTATTCTATTTCCATTTAAAATATTTCCCAATAACATTTTAGTCTGGTTCAGACTACACTCAGGAGAGTTTAGGGCCATGTTTGACACACCTCTGACTTAAATGGTCTTTGAGAATTGCTGTGGCTAAAAAAGTCATCATCTGTCAACCATGTTGGTGATGAGCCTCCTATCCTAGCTAGGATGGTTCAAGTTCAACTTTCATGTCCAGTACTGGGGTCCATCATCCAAACCTTTACAGGTAGGTAAGTTCCACCAGAGAAGGGGGCTTCAGGTATATCCTTCAATCACCCAGCATTACTTCTATACCAGAAGGAGGCATCCAGGGAGAACCTCAGTGAAGATTTTACTAGTGGATGATGGGAAATCTGTGCTCAATCAAGTTCCTCTTTGTTTGTACTCTTTCCTCCCTCACAAAAAGAGTGTGATACAGTATATAAAGCTGACTTGATCCAGAGAGGTGCTCTGTAGCACAGCCCTGGGAAGTTGCGTCCTATGTTTTCAGAAAGAAATATGACTCAATTCACCGAGAAAATGATGAGCATGGTGCTGTGAACTTTTATGAGTGGAGAAGGGAATTGTACAGATTATGGGAGGATTCTGAAGGACTTCCAGAGGTATAATTGAAAGAGAAAAGCACAAGTACAGACTTTTTGAATGGCTCTCAGAGTTACTGACATTTAGGGAAAGGTGAAATTGACCTGCCAATGTCTCTTCCCTTCCAGAATTTGCAACCCTCAAGACTGTGGACAGGAGTTTTTCTTCAGTGAGATCAGTGAGATCATTCTTTATCTCTGGTTGAGCTGGGGTGTTCTACCTCATTTCCAGTGAAATGGTTCCTTTGTTATTCCACATTCTTTGGTCTGCTCTTACCTGACTTCTAGTTTCTGCTTTGCTTAGGTAAATGGATTTATTCACTCATTTTCTATTTATGAATTCAAATTCTGGTCTCAGACACTTACTAGCTAGGTGACCCTATGGAATTCACTTAATCTGTTTCATTCATTTTCATTCATTCACTCAGTATCTTCGTCTGTAAAATGAGGTAATAACATCTACTTCTGCAAGTTGTGAGAATAAAATGAGATAATATTCATAAAGTATCTTTCAAAATCTAAAGTACTATATAAATGTTAGCTATTATTATTTTTATTATTATTCTAGTATAGTCATCATTTGGTCTGAGGGAACTCAACTGGTGAATGTAAACTAAGAGATAACTTCCTCCTGAGCTTAACAAGGGAAGGTGCCTTTTATTCTGAATCCATTATACCCCTTGATTACAGATATCTGAAGCATAGTGGAGAGACAGAATTGTAGCCCAATGGCCCTCTTAGAAACAGGTAAGAGAAAGAGTAAGCACCCAGCTACAGACTTCTTCCTACTTCCTACAAAGAAGGCAATTGAAGCCTTCCTCAAAGAGGGGTGGGCCAGATCCCAGATAATACATCTATCTGTGACACTCATAAGCCAAACCAATTTTTATATATTTAGGTAGCAACTATGTGTGTGTATGTATATGTATATGTATATATATATATATATATATATATATATATAGTGTGTGTGTGTATATATGCATACATATACACATAAATATATGTGCATACATAGTTGCCTGATTACATGTACTTATATATATTATGCCAAATATATAACATATAGTATAGTAAATATATAAGTATATACATACATATTATATATAAGAATATTGTATATAATATATTAATAATATAAATTATATTATCCATATTTATATGTATGTGGGGGTTGGATGGTACAATGGAAAAAGTACCGGGTATGAAGACAAAAATGCTCATCTTCCTGAGTTCAAATCTGGCCACAGACATTTATCAGCTATGTGACCCTGGACAAGTCACTTAAACCTGTTTGTCTCAGTTTTGTCATCTATAAAATGAGCTGGTGAAGGAAATGGCGAACCACTCCAGGTTCGTTGCAAAGAAAACCCCAAATGAGATTATGAAGGGTTGAAGATCACTGTAACAACTGTATGACAAACAACAATATGTATATGCACATATGTGAATGTACATACATATGTGTATATGTATGTATACATACATATACATACATGTGTGTGTAAAATCTTAAGAATGGAAATAATGGTTCTAATACTGGCTCTGCTGCTCCCAGACTTTGCATGAATCACTGAGCATCCAGGTATCAGTTTGTCATCCACATAAAATAAGGAGTTTGTCATATACTAGATGACACTGAAATTCTCTTCTAACTCCCAATCCTATGCTCTGAAGTCTGATTTCATCATGCCTCATCTTAATTAGTACTCAAGACCAATGATGTTGTTATTTTATTTTAGACATATAAGACCCATAACTTCATAACTCTTTATGAATTTTTATCTTTATTTTTTAGAACAAGAAGCAAATTATTGTGTTGTTCTTCTTCCCCCCATTTCCTTCCCATTTCCCTGATCAGAACTGATTTTCACAACAGCTACTTGCAGTGAAAATCAAGACCAAAACCGAAACAAACAGAACAACAGAAAGCCTTAGCGAGCCTGAGGAAGGGCCAGGTGTTCACTATAAGCAGTGGCACCAGGAGAAGCCTGCACATTCATTCAGCAGAGGGCTTAGGTAGATAGGAACCAAAGTAGAACACTGGTTGGCCACAGTAGGTCAATTCTTGGGACCCATGGGAGAGAAGAAAAGGGAGAGTGACACAGCCAAGGAAACTGAGGAGGATTCTCGTGAGAGTTAAGGTGACAGGACTTCTTCCAGTATTCCCCCAAATAAAAGGAAAAAGACCCATTTTAAAGTATTTCTGTGATCCTAATATAAGCAAGGACTGCTGAGCTTTGGTGTTGTGTCCCTGGCATCTAGCATCATGCCTGAATCTTGCTAAATGAATCAGGGGGCAAATAAACAAGGAATTTTGTTACCATACATCCTCTCAATCAGTGCAAATAATACAATCATTGTGCTTTTGGGGGTCCTCTCAAATGTTTGAAGTTAATTTAAAAAAGAAAAAGATTGTCATACTTGAAAAAGTTGGGAATCACTGTGTGTGAGAATACATGAATCAGCCTAGTTATAAAGACAAATTATTCCAATGCAAGGGCTATAGCTTCTCCTGAGGGACCGATCAGCTGGAACACGTGACATCTCAGCTCCTAGATCAATGTGGGGCAGAAGGGTACAAGGGGTAGAAGATAGAAGTTATTTACTTTGTTTTGCTTTGCTCAGAAATTCTGACTTCCTCTCCATTCTGGTGGTATAATTTGAGGCAGGTGGGTTTCACTCAGATTTTCCTGAGGTGTATAAAATATTTAAGGGGGCCAGATGTTTATTTGCATGTGGCTTACATATGGTCTAATTAGGTGGTGCAAGTTTCTTCTTGGACAAATTTCATGTTAATTTTTTTTTCTACCTACTCCAAATGGGTTCCATTTCTTGGTTTATTGGGCTTTCTCTATTTCTTTTAGTTAGATACTATCACTGGCTTAGGACTACGATGCCAGAAGTCAATAGTAGAATATGTAGAAATAGAGACAAAAGGAAAATCTGAAGATGAATGATGAGGATATTGGAAATATTGGTTATGTTTGGGAGATGACTGTGGCATCGAGTTTCTGGCAGGACTACTCAAAGAATGCTTTATATAGTGGGTGGTCCAAATTTGGGGAAATTACGTACTTCCTTGATGCTTTGTGGTTTAGAGGCTCATCAGATGACCTCTGCAGTTGTGTCAATCTATGATTCACCAGCAGCAACATAATAGGGTAGGCCTTAAGGGAAGTAAGCTAAGTTTGAGTAATGACTTTTTTTAAAAAAAGAACTTACATAAAAAGTTGACTCCAGCTTAAAAGCATTGCTTTCTAAAATGTCTGAATCCATGTGATGCCATAACTATAGCTGTTGGGGAATTAAACAGAGCACGCACAAGGCAAAACAGGATAATGAAATGAGCTCAGACTGGGTCTCACAATTCTAGTTGTGGGGTCAAATGTCAGCTCCTGCACTTACTAAATGTTACAATAAACAAATTGATTCATGTCTCTAAACTTCACTTTCTTCATCTTTGAAATGGGGCTAATAATGTTTGTCCTTATCAACTCAGAGCGCAGCTACGAAGAAAGCATTGTGTAAACCTTGAAGTGTTACATAAATGTAAATTATCATCTGTGTAATAATCATCACTTATATGTATAATATAATGCTATGTCTTACAAAGTATTTCAGATACATCAACTCATCTGACCCCCAAAACAACATCATGCACAATTATCATTATCCCAATTTCACAGATGAGGAAATTGAGGGTCAAACAAGTTCAATGACTCAGTGAAGGTCATATATGTCTAATTGCATGTTAGACATAGTCTTCTGACTCTGTCTGGTAATCTCTGACATTGTCCTTCCTCTTGGAAGGTTATTGGTCATGACCCACCAAATGTCAAACCCCTTCCTATTTGACAAAGTCTCTCGTTTTTATTCAATCAATGAGTGTGAAACACTTCCTAAGTTTCAGTTATTATGATAAACACAAGAGATACAAAGAATAAGTAAAATCAGACTTCCCCATAGGAGTTTGCACCCTAATGGGATATCCTGGGGACAAGATGGAGAGTAGGGGAGAGGATGACAGTACAATAAATAGAATTGGGAACTGCCTAAATTATCAGGCCCAAAATGGGTCGATGTCAGCTTAGAGGATGGTTATAGGATCATAAATCTAGCGCATGAATGAATTTCAAAGCCCCTTTAAAGGGATTCTCCATTGGGATCTTTGCTTGACCCATTGTCATTCAACATTTCGTTAAAGATAGATTAAAAGAGAAAGCATGCCTATTGTACGTGCCAAGATATTAGGATGACAATCAGGATCCCAAAAGATCTCTACAGGCTGGAATACTAAGCTGATCTAATAAAATGAAATTTAATAGGAATACGTAAGGATTCAGACATGTACTTGGATTCAAAAATGAATTTCACAAGTTCAAGATGAGAAAGTCATAGCTACATAGCAATTTGTTGAGGGGAAAAGATCTTAGAGTTTTAGCAAACTGAAATGAGTCAGTCCATGATGTAATATGGTGGCCAAAAAAAAGGTAATGTGATCTTGGGCTGCATTATGAGAAGAAGAATGTCCAAAACAAAGCAAGAGTTGATCGCAATACATTCTGCCAGGGTCCGAAAACATCTGGAGCACCATTGTTCAATCAGGATGTCTCATTTTGAGGATTTTGAAAATCTGGAGAATATCCAAAGGACAATTTTGAAGCATGAAAGGAAATAAAAGTATGCCTTCTCCATTCAGGGATGCTCCATGCTTGGCACTGGTGCGTATCTACATAGGCCCAAAGATATGTTTCTGAGGAATCTGAGCAAGTTTGTGTGCCTAGGATGGGGGTTGGGGAGGTGGCTGTAGGAGAAGTTTGGGGCAATGACTAGTTCATACTCAGCTCTAAAACAGACTAACTGTGAAATGTGTTTTTTTGCAGGTATTACCCAATAAAAGTGGAATCCTGGACATTTAAGTGTGTGTTGCAATATTTCAGTCCTCAGGGGAGCAGTATGCCTTTCAAAAGTAGAAGGGTCTGAATATTGAACTCGCCTTGGAAGAACTTGACACTGGGCTCATCTCTTACCCAAATGCTCTGAACTCAGTTCTTGCCATCTTAATCATTTAGACCAGAAGGATCTGGGACAAGACTCAGATTTAGAACCAGATTCAAATCAGGAAGGGAATTCTCTAGCCTCTGCTATCAGGTAGGAGACTAATAGTAGATCCTAGTTACGATGGAGAGAGTAAGTTAAGAGATGATGAAAAGTTACCAAACTTAACATTCCCAGGGGTGATGCTGCTGCTTGGATATTTCAGAATGGATCCACGATGGCAGGTTATGGACCTGGTACCTGTCTCAGGTACAGCCAAGGCTACATAGAATGGTTGAACTGACCATACAGATGCTTTTCAAGACCAATGAACAAAAATACACTTTAGGAAGCAAGGGGTGTGAACAGTTCAATGAGAGCAGGTCCTATCAGGAACTTCCCAGATTATGAACATCTCCGGACTTCTCTTGGGCATAGGATAAATCCCCCATGAACAGGGAAAGCAACATGGTCAAGAATGCTATCAGTACATATAGCAAACAAGAAGCAGCAATATTTTTGGTGTTATTTTGATATTTTATTATTGTATTAACTTGCATCTGTATTTGTACATATGTATTGCGTCATGATCCCTGAATACAACCTGTTTGTTGCTTAAAGGTGACCCAGCCTAGATCGTTCTTGGGATTGAAACATAGAATTGAAATGCTCATGGACAAAAACATTCAATAAAAAAAATTTGTTGAAATACAAGATTAAAAAGTTATATTTATGCATTAAAATCAATGCTGCTCCCCTCTGCTTCTGCATTCACCATGGAGCAATATAAGGGAGTGGGAATTCTGCTAAACATCCAGCACCTTAGATTCCTAGAGGATGGTCTTTTTATGCCTCAGGGGAGAAGGAATTAATGCTAATGGTACAGTTCATAGCCTTCCAGAGTCCAGACTAACGAAATCTCAAGAACATCTCCTTTGTCTTCTTACTGAGAAATCAGCTCATCCCATAAAAACAGGTGGTTCCTGTTGGTGAGCAAAAAGGATGATCACCAGTTAAGTTAGTTCTATTTGATATTGACAATTATTTTTTCTAGAAGGTTGACTCATGCGAAAGACCTTGGGAAAAATTATTGCGGTTTTGGCTGATGTGTGTGAAAGAATGAGCAAAAGATGATACCTTCAAAAAGAGGGGTAAAAATGTGAAATGTGAAAGTGGGAAAAATGGATGGGATGCTGGGCCTGGAGTCAGGTAGGCCTGGATATAAATATGGCCTCAGACATAGACTAGTTGTGTGACCCTGGGACTTGACCTCCATCTGTCTTAATTTCCTCAACCAAATGAGGTACTAATGAAGTAAAATGAAGATAATAACAACTGCTTCTTGGAAGTTGCTGTGAGAGTCAAATGAAGTAATATTTGTAAAATTGCTTAGCATAGTGCCTGGAAGATATTAGGGACTTAATAATTTGTATTGCCTTCCCCTTCCTCAAGTGTGCTGAAACACAAAAGGTGGTGAGAAGAAATGACTCTCTCTCTCTCTCTCTCTCTCTCTCTCTCTCTCTCTCTTTCTCTCCATATATATATATATATATATATATGTACACACACATATATATGTATGTATGTATGTTTATAGATTATATATATGTATGTTTATGTATATATAATTACTTAACCATCTCTGTTCTGGAATGCCTGCTCCTTCTGTCCTAATTGCTTACTGCTTCACACAGCCTACTATATCTATACCCAGGCATGCTCTATTTTATCCCCTGGCCATCTTCTTGCCATCTACCCTGATGACATACCCCTACCCTCAACTCACCCCATTTCTACATCAATTCTACATCAATATTGCCATTGCTACTGAAAACAGAGTGTCAATCTATTCCCAATCACCATCCTGTTGTCTGGCTAAACCAAATGACCCTCCCTGACCATTATTCTTCCAGGCATGCTGCTTCTCCCTATTAGAAGGTAAGCCCCTTGAGAGCAAGTACTGTCTCTTTTTTGCATTTGTATTTTCCATGTTCAACACAGTGCTTGCTTGGCACATAAGACATAGAGATTAGACCTGTGATTCCATTGGTGTATATGTGCTTGCCACATATTAAGTCCTTACTAAATACCTTTAATTCATTCATTACAGATAGTAAATTATAGATGTTATTTTTATCAAATTAGCAACATTTCCCAATGTATTCTTCTCTGTGGAAGGGTCTGAATACTGAACTCACCTTGACATTGGGCTCATCTCCAAATGTTCTGAACTCAGTTCTTGCCATCTCAATCATTTAGACCAGAAGGATCTGGGACAAGACTCAGATTTAGGACCAGATTCAAATTTAGAAGAGAATTCTCTGACCTCTGCTATCAGGTAGGAGACTAATAGTAGACTAAGTCAAATTAATATTGAACCAAATTATTTATAAATTTTATTTATCCTTAAATAACATCTAAAATTTCAGTACTCAGTGAAATTTGTGGCACACTTGTGTACCATCCTTTGAGAATCGGAGATTTATATTTGCAGTTCTACATCTGAAAACAATTTGTTTTGAAATTGAAAAGCTTTAGTACAAACAAAATCAATGAGCCTAGAATAAGAGTGTAAATCATTGACTGAGAAATAAAAATATGGCAAATATCTCTAATCAGGAAATAAGATGCAAGATATATAGGAAATTAACATAATATACAAGAGGAGTTTGCCAATCCCCAATAGATGAGTGGTCAAAGGATTTCACTAAGCAGTTCTCAAAAAGAGAATTGTAAGCTATTAAAAAGCATATGAAAGATTGCTCCTCATCATTCATAATACGAGAAATGCTATTCAAAACAACTCTGAGAATTACCTTACATCCTCCAAACTGGGCAAAATAACAAAAATGGCAATAGTCAATTTTGGAGGTGCTGCAGAAAAAAAATAGCAATCCCCTATTAATAGAGATGTGAATTAGTACAATCAGTATGGAAAGCAATTTGAAATTGTGTTTGAAAAAGTGACTTTAAAATGTTCATATTTCACCTAGTTTTTCCACTTCTAGACATATGTCTTAAGGAGATCAAATGCAGAAAGAAAGAAAAAAAAGTTCCATGTACATCAAAATATTTAGGCAATACTTTTAAGATAGTAACAATCTGGAAACAAAATGGGTATCCATTGATCTGGGAATGGCTAAACACACTGTGGTACATGAATTCAATAGAACGTTACTACACCACAAAAATGAGGGGTATGAATAATTTAGAGATGAGTCAACTTATATGAACTAACGAAGACTGAAAGAAAAAACAGAATGTGTAAAATAATATACACGATGGGTACAAGAATATAGATGGAAAAAAATTAGTTGAATGTTGTACCCAGGGTCACACATGTCAAAGGCAGAGTTTTAATGCAGATATTCCTGTCTCTGAGTCTAACTCTCTCTCCATTATTCTATGGTGCCTCTTCTTTTTTTTTTTAACCAGTCTCAAATGTTTTTTAGTAATTATTACTTTTCTTATATTTCTTCTGAACTTGGTCCGTAAATCTTTTTCTCTGCTTTGTCTCTTTCTGATTAGGGAATCTATATAATAATCTCATCAATTTTGTAGAGGGCCTTGATTTCTCTTTTAACAATGATTTTTGTAGCATAGTTATTAATTGTTCTTGAAACCTTTGATAGAATTGTAAATATTTCTGGATCACATTGATTTTATATTTGGAAGTTAATTTATGACTTCTTCAATTTCTTTTTCTGAATAATTTTAAAAGATGTTTGGTTTTTATTATAATTTATTTTCTATGCTTCCTTTGAATCATCAGTTGCTTGCACATGATTGTTTATAGTGGTTTCTGGTAATTTTACTTATTTTTTATTCGTGTAAATTCAACTTATTTTATGATTTTGGTCATTTAATTTTCCTTTTTCCTTTTTTTTAATCAATTAAACCAATAGTTTGTTGATTTTTGACTTCTTTTTTATGGCTATTAGTTTTAAGTATTTTATTTTCAATTTTATTTCTCATCCGATTTTCAAAATTTCTTTTTGTGAATTTTTTAGAGTTAGTAATTTGTTTATTTTAATCATTTCAGTTACATGTTCAATTCATTAACTCTCTCTTTTTGTTTGTGCTAATGCGCACAGAATGCTAGGTTTGGAATCAAGAAAACCTGAGTTCAAATCTGACCTCAGACACTTCTTACTTGTGTGTCCCTGGGCGAATCATTTGACTTCTGTTTGTCTTAATTCGCTGGAGAAGGAAATGACAAACTCAAGAAAACCTGAGTTCAAATCTGACCTCAGACACTTGTTAGTTGTGTGACCCTGAGCAAATCATTTGACTTCTGTTTGTCTTAATTCACTGGAGAAAGAAATGGCAAACTACTTCAGTATCTTTGCCAAGAAAACCCCACGGACAGTACCGGTGTGCTATGGTTCACTTGTTCTTGAAGAGTTGGAAATGACTGATCAATGACAACAATACGAATGGGCGGAAGACAAAAGTAAAAAGGCAGAAATAACAAATATGCTTTATAAACTATTCTACAATGAAACAATTAGTAAAGAGAACATAAGCAAAAGACGCAGAACTAAATGGAGACTAAATAATAAATTCCTGAATAATAAGTGAATCAAGGAATAAATCATACAACTATGGGAGAGAGCTGAGTAACAATGAGACAACATAAAACACTTGTGGAACAGAGTTAAAGCAGTCTTCAGAGGAAAATTTCTATCTTTGAGAACATTAGCACTGTGTTTGTTGAACTGAATTGAATTAACTTACCACTATACTATGATTTTGTATTCTAGAAAAAGATTTACTCTAAAAAGGGAAAGTCAGACTTTCCTGGGCTAATACAGAAGGAGCCAGATTTTTATATAATACAGCAAACAACACCTGGCTTTGTGATCATGTGTCAAATCTGAAGTCACATAAAACTTGTGGAGAATAAAGTACCACACCTTGGGTTAATTTTGATTTACATTACATTACCCAGTGCATGACAACTGCGCCATTGTTAACCCAAAGTTTTGGTTCCTGAAATGAGGTCACTGAATTTGAAAAAAAAAAGTCACCTCCACAGTTCTTCATGCAAAGCAATAGGTGTGGTTTAAAGTTCCATTTTTTTCTTCATGAGAAGTAATTTTCTTTTAAAATGAACACACACACACGCATACACACACACTTTTTTTTTTTACAATCTCTATTTCAATTTCTTCTTTCCTCCATTTTTTGAAGAAATTCAATTTTAAAAATATTTTCTCCCAAATTGCACCTCCCTCTCTTCTTTCCAGAGGTGGGAGACTTGATTAGTTTTGCTAAAGTTTTTGTTCTACTTCTGTCTCCCTCTCTCTGTTTATATCTGTGTATGTATGTGTGCCATTGTCTGTCTTTTTTCCTTCCTCTCTCCTCTCTCCATCCTATCTATCCATCTCTCTCTTTTTTTCCTTTCCTCTTATCTGTATCTTTCTCTCCCTCTCTCATCTCTTTCTGTCTCTCTCTCTCAGTCTTTCTGTTCCTGTCTCTGTCTCTCAGTCCCTCTCTGTCTTTTCTCTCTCTCTCTCTCTCTCTCTCTCTCTCTCTCTCTCTCTCTCTCTCTCTCTCTCTCTCTCTCTCTCTCTCTCTCTTTCTCTCTCTCTCTCTCTTTCTTTGGCTCTCTGGGGAGGGGAAAGGTTATGTTTGGAAATCATGCTAAATATAACTAAAATTATATAAATGTATGTATTCTCCAAATGTATGTATCTTCCTTACACACACAGAAACACACACACAGCAGAAGATGAGGTGGGCTCAAATAATTAATCCCAGAGCCGAAGATAGAATAATTTTTTCTTAAAATAAAATTATTAAAACATCAAAATGGTATATATGATATTACATATTATGTAATAATTATTAAACTATTAAAATAAGTAAAATAAATTTAATAAAAATAAATAAAATTAAAACAGGGTTCTTTTTGCCCATTTCAAGAATTACGTTAAGTAATTTTGTTCAGGAGAAATGCCATGCACTTGCTTCTTGCCAGGGCAGAAAAAGGCTTAAATTAAAGGAACACATCAATGACCGTTCATCAGTTTGCCCTCAGCTGGGGCAGAAAGCAATACTTAGTTCTCAGTTCTCTCCCATAACCTTTTCCCCACCCCCTTACTTAACTAATACTCCTCTCCCCTCTCTGGGAGTGTTTGCACTGAGCTTGGCTGGCAATTAACTGGGATAAATATGGTTCTGAACAGATTTGGCTAAAAGGAGAAAGTAAGTGGTAGTGGCATTAGACTTTTGCCTGAAGAACTACTACGCTTTTTGGAAAAGAGGCCAGGCAGTAACCTTGGACTATACCAACTGATTAGTCCGGTTTCCCCAAGGATCAAAGCTGCTTAAACCCCAAAGCTGAAACTTGAAAGGAAAGGAATGCTAAATGTAAACACCCTTAAGTCTTACAAATCACTTCACACTTTCTCCTCCACCTCCTTCTGTTTTTCACAAACAAATTAATGTTTTCCCACACTGCAGGTCTCCAGTGAAATTGCTTAGAGCATTTTTCATTCAAAGTGACACTTTTGACAGGTTGAGCTAACCTGAAGAAAATCAGTTTTAGTAGATTTAGGAGATCTGGATTCCAATGAGTTTCACTACAGCAAGGTTAAGCACCAAGTGATTTCTAAGAATTTTTATGTGATTAATAAAACTTCATTATTTTATTATGAGTTATCCAGATGATCAGAAATTCAGAGTGAGTAAAATTCAAATATTCCATGCCTACTCTACATAAGACACTGTGCAAAGCAATGACAAAAGTATAATGATGAACATTCGCAGCTCTCAGGGAATTTAAAATCTAGTTGGGAATACACAAGTAAATATTACATAAAGATTGGTTGGAGGAACTAATAATGTTTAGCCTTGGAAGGCAGAGAACCTGGAGAGAGCGAAATGGTTACCTATCTACCGGCAACCAAGTAACACAGTGGAGAGAGCCTAGCACTTAGGTCAGGAAGACCTCAGTCCAAAATCTGCCTCAGACACTTACTAGCCCTGTGTTTTTGCTCAGTCATGTCCTGCACTTCATGACTTCATTTGGAGTTTTCTTTGCAGATGCTGGAGTAGCTTGCCATTTTCTTCTCTAGCTCATTTGACATATGAGGAAACTGAGGCACAGTTGAATGACTTGCCCAGGGTCACACAGGCAATAAATGTCCAAGGCCAGATTTGAACTCAGAAAGATGAGTCTTCCAGCCCTCAGGTTCAGCACTCTATCCACTGCACCATCTAGCTGCCCCTTATACCACCTGGTTTTGTGCTCCTACGCAAGTCACTTAAACTTCTGTCTGCCTTAATTTCCTCATCTATAAAATGGGGGTGATGATAGTACCTACCTGCCAGGGTTGTTGTGAAGATAAAATAGGTAATATTTATAAAATGTTTTGCAAATTTTAAAGTACTATTATAAATATTGTTATTATATCACGCCACTGGACCTAGGTGGCTCAGGAGAAGAAAGTGAAGTTGGTGACCTTGCACAGCACTCCCTCACTCAAATCAAAGTCAGCTGCAAGTTCTGTCATCATCTTGATGACATGGTCCTCTTATAGAATGAAAGATAAACACACAACAACCAAACCAGAAGGAAGAATTAGGAGTAGCAGAGGTGCAGATTTGGAGTCCATGAAAGGAAACCCATGGTAATAAGTCGAGTTGTCTAAAAGTTGATTCCAGAGGTAAGGGGTATCCTCTCACTAGTGGTATTCTTGTACCCACCCACCTCCTTGGTATCTTTGAGGATCGCTTGTCAGAGATCTTGGAAGAGGACTTCTTATTAAGGTAGAAATTGGGATACCTACCTTCTAAAGTCTCTCCCATTTTTTAGGTTCTACGACCTGCATGTAGGATCATAAATTTTAGACCTTCAAGGAAATTTAGACATCTCTTAGTTCAATCCTTCCATCTTAAAGCTTTTGAAGCTGAATTTCAGGTAAATTTACCCAAGGTCACAGAAGTAGAAATAGGATTAGAATCCAGGTACTCTGACTTGATTTATAAATTATTTCCTTCCGGGGTCATGAGAATTTAAAGAAGAAAAAGTTCATTTTTGACCAGGGAAATCAGAGAAAATTTCACAGGCAAGGTAGTATTTGAGATGGTCCTTGAAGGATTGATAGAATTATATGGTGGGAGTGACAAGAAAAAGTATTCCAGATGATAGAACAGCATAAGCAAAATTATTGAGGTGGGATAAGAACATTTGGAGATTAGTAAATAGTTTGGATGGAGAACCAATAAGATAAATTGAAGCCCATTTGAGAGGTGTATTGAGACCCAAACTAACGAATTTGGGCTTCATTTGATAGTCAGTGTGGAAGACCTAGTGAAGTCTTTACATCATTGAAATGACAGAAACTCATGCACTGGGGATGATGGATTGGGGAGCTGTAGAACAGAAGTTCTAACTTTTTTTGTATCATCTACCCCAAGCCTATGGTCCCCTTCTCAGAATCATGTTTTTAATTAATAAAATGAAATGCATGGATTATAAAAGGAGTCAATTATATTGAATAGTAATTGAAATACAAAACATGATTTTAAAAACTATAGATTTGTTTTCTATCCTGATCTACGTTAGAATATATGGATTTTTTACTCAGAATATTTCCATTCTGGGGCAGTTCAGTGGTGCAGTGGATAGAACACTGGGTCTAGAGTCAGGAAGGCCTGTGTTGAAATCTGGTTTCAGACAGTTATTAGCTGTGTGACCCTGGGCAAGTCATAACCTCTGTTTGATTTAATCTACCAGAGAAGAAAATGGCAAATGAATCTGATATGTTTGCCAAGAAAACCCCAAATGAGTCAGAAGAGTCAGACACAAATGAAATGACCGAACAACAAATTTCCTTTCTCCTATTAGTTTGGCCCTCTTACTCTACCCTTCTTCTCTTTCCCAGGCAAGGTAACTAACTCCAGCCTACATCACCTGCTTCTCTGCCTTCTCTTAGGGTACAGACTTGGGCTGATCTCTGCCCTTAGGCTACCTCCAAGTCAAACAATATGATGATAGTGCCTGGCCTGGTTCCTTATCCTTCTTCCTGCTCCTGGACAGCTCTTCTACAGACCAGACTCCCTTTGAAGTCTCTGGGAGTCCTGCCAAAAGCAGAAATCTGTGTTCAGGGGCCTTTGAAGGAGGCCTCACATGTTTACACAGTGCTTTGAGATCTCCAGAGTTGCTGGCCCAGAGCAAAGTGCCCTAGGACTAGTTAATCCGATGTTGGCATCAACTTTTAAGAAAGTCAAGCTGGAATTAGTTTACTCGGGTGTGGAATCCCCAATCCCTCCTCCTTCACTGCTATCTTTCCCTCCTCCCCCATTCGTTTTCCCAAAAGGAGATTGAAGACACTAGCCAATGATTAATATGCCCTCCTCCAGGCATTAGGCTAAGTACACTCAAAACAGACATACCAGATAAGGGTCTGGACAGGAGGTCCCTCTCTAGGAGCTCTTTGTTCTGGGCAATAAAACCACTTTGGGAGGCTCTAGAAACAATTCTTATTAATATCTTGTTTTCTGCCTAATTAAATGCAGCCTTCAAACTCTTTGGAGTCTTAATTGCCAATTTCAACTGATAAGATAAATGTTACCAAAGAGATCTCTTGTTTGGGGCCATCTAGAAATAGAACCAATTGCACTCTCATTGGGTCATGGATGAAAGGCCATGATGATGTCATTCACTCAAAACTCGGACTATTTTTTCAGTATCTTATAAAAAAAAAAAAAAACAAAAACAATAGTTCTTCCACAACCCCACTGGGAGCTTTTTATTTTTAAAACTAGATGCTTCTCTGATATTTTGTTTTTGTTTTCAAAAGAAGATAATACTTTATACAGGAAATCATATTATTCTTTTAGACTCATTTTCCAACAAACCCAGACCACCCCTGACTTACCAATTTATAAGTACCCCTGATGTGTAGCCAGCACTCGCCCTTCCTTTCTCTTCTCCTATTTCTCTCCTCTCTCTCTCTCTCTCTCTCTCTCTCTCTCTCTCTCTCTCTCTCTCTCTCTCTCTCTGAAGCCCCCGATGCTGCCATAGGAACCACTGTGGAGAGAAAAAAACAATAACAACTTGGAAGTTTCTGGGCAATCTTATAGTTTTGGAGGGAAAAGAACAGACAAAGGGGAAAAAAATCAAACCTATGAAAAGAAAGAATCAACTGAGAGAACTTCTCCAGGTACAGAATCCCTGCCTCAGTATTTTCTCTTCACTTTGCTAAAATACCTGAAATTCAACTAAATCAAAATTCATTGGGGTTAAAGAGAATTCTATTTTGAAGAGGCATCTATTCTGAAGAGTTTTTCATACCTATGGGAGAACTCATTCCACTAATTTACTTTTCTCCTAATACTCGGATGACATCATCCCAACCTTTCTTCGAGGTTATGTCAAGTTGTTCATTCACTTTTAAGTTGTGTCCAATTCATTGTTACCCCATTTGGAGTTTTCTTGGCAAAGATACTGGAGTGGTTTGTCATTTCCTTCTCCAGCTCATTTTACAGATAAGGAAACTGAGGCAAGCAAGATTTAGTGACTTCCCCAGGGTTGTTATTCAGTCACGTCCAATTCTTGAGACACCCATGGACCATAGCACATCAGGTGCGTCTATCCTTCATTATCTCTTCAAATCTATCCATGTTCATGTTCTTCATTTCCATGACACCATCCATCCATTTCATCCTCTGCCATCCCCTTCTCCTTTTGCTGTTAAGCTTTCCCAACATCAGTATCTTTTCTAATTAATTCCATCTTTTCATTATGTGGTCAAATTATTTAAATTTCAGCTTCAACACTTGACCTTCCAGTGAATTGCCTGAATTAATTTCATTATGTATTGGTTGATATTATCTCTTTGCTGTCCAAGGAACTCTCAAAAGTTTTCTCCAGCACCACAATTCAAATCATCAATTCTGCTGTACTCAATTGTCCTTATACTCCAACTCTCACAGCCATACAATACTACTAAAAAAAGCATAGCTTTGATTACATGCACCTTTGTTGGCAAGGTGATATCTCTCTTTGTAGCATGCTGTCCAGATTTGCATTAGCTTTCCTTCAAGGAAAAAGTATCTTTTAATTTCATGACTGCAGTCACTATCTGCAGTGATCTTTGAGTCTAAGAATATAAACTCTGACATTGCTTTCATTTCTTCTCCCTGTATTTGCCAGGAAGTGATGGAACCAGTTGTTAAGATCATAGGTTTTTTGAAGTTGAGCTTCAAGCGAACTTTTATATTTTCCTCTTTCACCTCATCAAGAGGTTTCTTAATTCTTCTTCACTTTCTGCCATCAGAGTGGTATCAGCTGCATATGTGAGATTGTTGATATTTCTCTCAGCAACCTTAATTCCAGCTTTTGATTCATCCAGCCTGGCATTTTCCATGATGTAGTCTGTGTATAAGTTAAGTAAAGTGATAACATAATAGCCTTGTCATTCTCCTTTCCCAATCTTAAACCAATCAGTTGTTCCATTTTCAATTCTAACTGTTACTTCTTGACCCACATACATGTTCCTCAGGAAACAATTAAGATAATCTGATACTCCCATCTCTTTGAAGACTTGCCACATTTTGTTGTGATTCACATAGGCAAAAGCATTAGTGTAGTTAACGAAGCAATACCAGGATTACATAGCTACTATGTCTCAGGTCGAATTTGAACTCAGAAAGATAAGACTTCCTGACTTCAGGTACTGAGCTCTCTATACTACATAGCACCATCTTGCTGCCTCAGAAATCAGCAAATACTAGAAATTGCTTATTTATTGTTTTACTAATTATCTGGACAATAAAATCACGAAGAAAATGTTAATGATGCAGATTGTACAGAGGTGTTATGTACCATTTTTCCCCTTCAGAGAGTCAGTTGTTAAACATTTCTCTAGTTTACTTAACTTGCCTTACATCACACAGTCAGTAAATAACAGAATCTAGATTTGAGATCAGCTCTTGGGACCCCAAGCCCAAGACTTTTTGGGACCTCTTCAATGTTTTTTCCATGAAACAACACTGCCTTTTTCTTGGGTATCAGTTTTCCTATCATAACAATTCTAGCCAAATCACGTCAACCTTTGCAAACATCCAAACCATGTTAGATTTTCTTTCTGTCTTCCAGAATAGTTATGGGTAAGTACAGAAATCCTGGTAACCCCTTTATCATTCTCCCAAGTATAGAAATTAAGACAGATTTTTTTTCCCAGTCACAAGATAGTCAAGGTTTCAGACCAAGTCATTCATTACTTTGAACAAGAAAGAGAAGGCAATGAATACATAGAGGTGCTGGAGGTGAAAAGACTCTCCTGTGAAGCTGTTGGAAGAATCCAGGATTGGGAGACAGAAGAGAACTAGATTCGAAGCCTGACTCAACTGTTTTCTAGTTATGTGGCCACAGGTAGGCAAGGGTCTTAAATTCTCTCAACCAAGGCTTCCTCATCTTTAAATTAAGGATATTCAATTCAATAAACATTTATTAAGCCTTTACTATGTGCCAGGCACTTTGCTAAGCACTGGGCATAGAAAGAGTGGTGAAAGATAATTCCTCCCTTCAAGGAGTTTAGATAACATACAAACAAATATATACAAATAAGCTACATATGGAATAAATAGGAAATAATTAATACCATTATTAATAGGGGAAAGCACTGGAATTTAGAAAGGAGTCAGTAAACTGAAGTAGAGGGATGGCAGGCTCATACTTGCATTTTAAAAACTTCACTTCAGGACTTAAAAAATTCCCAATGGTCTTTTAAGGCAAAATGCCTTCCACATTCAGAGAAAGAACTATGGAATTCAATCACAGAATGTAGCACATCATTTTCTTTTGTATTATGTTTTGGTTTGTTTTATGATTTCTCCCATTCATTTTAATTCTTCTATGCAATGTGATAAAGGTGAAAATGTATTTAATAGGAATGTATGCGTAGAACCAATATAAAATTGTATGCTGTCTCAAGGACAGAGGGAGAGGTAGGAGCAAAGGAGGGGGAGGGAGAGGGAAAAAATCTAAGTTATATGGAAGTGATTGTTGAACACTGGAAACAAACAAAATAATAATAATAAAAAGAAATTCACTGTGTTGGCTGACTAAAAGATGGTCTGGAGTGGGGAGAGCAGGAAGCTATTGAAATAATCAAGGCATGAGGGGATGAGGGCCTGTCCTAGACCTGGAGTGCCCATCCCATAAGGTTGTTGCTTAATCAGGAAAAATGGAAAAGGAAGTGGAAATGAATAAAGTAGATAGACTTTTATATTTATATAAATTTATATTATATTTATTTCTGTTATGTATTTATATATATTGTATATTTATTTATCTAATATATTTACATAACCCTATAGATGGAGTAGAAGGCGTACTGACTTTAAAAATAAGAGGACCAGGGCTCAAACCTGAACTCTGCTATTTATTCATGACATGTGTGATTTGGGGCAAGATGCTTGACTTTCCTTAGGCTCCAAGTGTCTCTATCTATAAAATGAAAGAAATGTACTAAATGGTCCCTACGGTTCGGTTCTCCCTAAGTCTAAAATCCTATGTTCTATATACTGTGATCCTATAAATTTCATCCAGAAAAAAAGAAAGACAAAATAAAACTATTTGTTGACACCATGGAAACAAGAAATAGTTTGTTATAGCCACACCCACTCCACCCACCCACCCCCAAAAAAGAAGATCCTTATTAATCTTCCTTTAAATGCTAAGAAAATGTTCTCTGGTATTTCTTCCATTTTCCAGTAGCGTTTAGAAAGTTGTTTACTAACGTTAGCTAATAATCAGAAAACCAAGCCAGTGAAATGAGAATAGCACCAGAGAAAATGTCAAAGGAAGCAATTTAAGAAGCCTAATAAAGTTACAAAAGATTTCCCAGCAGAGGAAGGAATTCAACATGGCAGCACAACTCCAAATTTCTTTTCAGTTGAAAAAGTGGGGCCTCATTTTTTTCCCCCTACCTCCCCTGTTTACTAGTGCTTTTTTTCGAAATGTGATCATCTGACATCATTTTATTCCCTCAGAAAGGTTACCTGATGCCTGCCAGTAATATTAGATGGAGCTGTTGTGACTTAAAAGCAAGAAACTTTCCAAACCTGCTCTGGAATGTGGTCTTCCCAATGAAGGCGATCTCCGGCTATGCACAGAAAGATGAGGGAGTTTATCATATGCAAGGTGCCCCAAAGTACTTTGAAATATGAATCATTTCTGCTTATTTTTCTTAAGAGAAGCATAAAACTGGAAGGGGTTCTAAGAGATCATTTAGGTGTCATTCTATTGAT
The DNA here is from genome assembly GCA_023548195.1 of Bettongia penicillata ogilbyi. Classification (NCBI taxonomy): domain Eukaryota; kingdom Metazoa; phylum Chordata; class Mammalia; order Diprotodontia; family Potoroidae; genus Bettongia; species Bettongia penicillata. The sequence goes on along the minus strand of JAJHZJ010000531.1, from coordinate 5,168,685 downwards.
GATGAAACTGAGGACTATGGATTAAGTGACTGGCCTAGGGTCACATAGTCATTACATGGCAAATCTGGGGCTAGAATCTGCATCTCCAGTCTCCCAAGGCCAATGCTCTTTTTATTGCTTCCTGTTGCCTGGACTCCTAGATTTTGCGGTGGATGAGACTTTAGAAAGAGGCTAATCCAATCCCCTGATTTTACAGATAAGGAAAATGAGGCATATGAAAAAATGCTCCAGTTGGAATTTGATGCTAATTTGGCCCTTGTGGGTCTTGTCGTTTTGGCTTTAGTGAAGAAACCACTGGATAAAACAATCTCTCTCTTTAAAACTGTAATTCCAATGTGTTTAAAAAATGTTCAAGGTAAAGTCATTTTAAGATATAACTAAGATAGTTAGAAATTACAGCAGTTCTAGTTTTAAAGATGAGGAAAGAATCAGTCAATAATGATTAAATGAGTTACTAAATCATTAATATGATTTTGCTTTATATGTTTTATTATTATCGCTAAGAAAAATGATGGCAATCTCTTCCTTGATCCCCAAATCAAAGCACCTATTAAGTGCTAAGCATTTTACTAAGTGATAGGGATACAAAGGCAAGAGATAGTTCCTGTTCTCAAGGAGCTAACTGTTTAATAGGAAAGAGATTACCACCCCACCCCCCAAATGTGTGGTATATAAATAATATCAGCTGATATTTATATTACACTTTATTTATCTTTATCCCTCACAACAACCTTGGGAGATAGGTTAAGGGACTTGTCCAAGATCACAGGGCTTAGGAAATATCTGAGGTAGGATTTTAAGTAGATTTTTCCAGTAGTAAACATCAGAGGCATGTTTAAGCACACGTCAGTGTGCTTAAATCTAAAGTCAGTGCCCTTTCTGCTGTCATGAATAATTTTTGGGTTTTTTTTTTGTTACTGCACCAGAATTTTGGGATAATGCATTGATTTATTTAGAGAACTGAATTTTTTCAGAAATGACATTGTTGATGGGAGCTGGCCTCACAGTCTGGGAGAAGGGTTGGGTTCAGAAACCACCTCTGACACTTGTTAACTATGAGAACCTCAGCAAATTGCTTAACCTCTCAGAACCTTGAGCTACTCTTAAAGATTACAAATTGTAGAGCCAGTGCCAGTCTAGCTTGGTAGATGGCATTCCTCAGTGGGAGCTTCCTATCATGATGAAATTGGAGGAGCAGGATTGCCAAAAAAGAAATACAGAGACAGAGAGAAACAGACAGAAAGGGACCAAGACAGAAAGAGACAGAGAGGTGGGGTTTGTAAGTTACAGGAGAAGTTTTCATATAAAATTGATCGTGCTTTGTATTTTATAATATATTTGCATAATAATGGTAGGCTTTTCCTTGATCCCAAAATCAAAGTACTTCAGCAAGAGAAAGCCAACAAATTTCATAATGTGATAGAAATGCCCTATTCTCTGTCTCCATGTTATCACAATTTTCAAAGTCTTAATTTCAATGGATTTGGGATTTTTTAAATAATAAAGTTGGTTATTCTTGTAAGAACTTGAAAAAACTGCACATAGTTCATCCTTTACATTTTTCGGTACAGGTGGTTGTGTCCAAATTGTCTGAGGTGATCATATTTTTAAATAGTGCTTGTATTAATGTCACCTGATTTGTCAGTGCAGATACCTATAAAATTCCTCCATGTTATATCACTCTTATTTAAAAATCAATTTATTGAAATATTTTCTTGGTGCTGCAATATCATTAACATGCTTTCAAAGTAACTCCTTCCCTAACAATTTCAAGAACATGTACTTGTAGAATCAAATGATCATCTTTAAATACATTTGTTGCTCATCTAATTGCAAAGAAACATTGAAAGATTTTGGTTTCTCAATTAAAACTGATCATGGAATTCTTCAGACTTATGGGCAAGTCTCTTCTCCACCATATTGTACACAAGTGGAACCATGTATTGGATAGGATTGGCCATACATCATTTTAACTATGCCAATAATTTCAGGTAACATCCACCTTTCTCATTAAAAATAAATGAAGTTCTTTTTATACTTAGCACAATTAAATTATGGTAACCTCATATAACAAAAGTAATACTTTTGATGACACAGGGTTTTTTTTGGGGGGGGGAATTGTTAAATTTGTGATCCTTTGAACTTATCTTGTACTAGTTTCAACTACTCCGCTGAATTTTCTCTTTGAACTTATGTATTTATCTTTCTTATAAGGGCATCACTTCATTTGAAAAATAGAAAATAAAAATTAAGATATTTAAATTAATTTTTGAAAATTTCAAGTTATTGTCTATAACTCTTATTGAGTTATTTTGTTTTTTAATTTTCCTTTTTCAGAAATAATCTCATTATCTTACCAAAATGCATGGCACTGAGGAATGGGTGTATGTGTGCGTGTGTTTGTGTATGTGTAAAACATATTGTGGTATTTTCAACTTCCATGAAAACATGTTTAACATCTAGTTTACATATTCCATGTTTAAATGCAGCAGGCAGGATAGTCATTCAATTCATTTGTGTCATGAGACTACCCTCAAAGTGGCAATGACCTTAGTAGATGATGCTTTCATCCTTAAGTAACCACTGTGCTGCAGTCATTGTCAACTGGGATGAATTTTCTGTGCTATGCTGATTTTGATTTGAACTTTGTTTTCACTGAAAAAAAATTTATGTATTTATGTGGAAATTTTACTTGAAAATATCCAATAATTCTAGTCATTTCATCCCCCCTTGTTCCCTACCCCAACTGCAGAGGGTTTTATGCCCTGCCAAGGATGGAGAGAACCCCATAGTTTAGAAAAATTCCATCCTAGCACATCTTTATTCATATACTGGCAGCTACCTGAATTGCAGGGACAGGATCTGAGAGAATATAATTGACCTCTCTAAAATAGGCTTTGTAATCGCAAACTCATAAATGGTTATTGAATGACCTTACGCAGAACCTTGGCCCAGGAAAGGGAAGATGAAGCATATAGTCTTGCTCCAGACTGAAATCTCTGCTGCTACCAGACACCAAGAGGAAAGACAAGTGTGGCATTTCCCTGCTTATATCATTTGTGAGTGTGGCCCTGCCCTCTCTGTACTCGGCGTAATTGGTAGCTATTTGAAAACCACAAAAACTGATGCAATTTTATCTTTTTCTTTTATTTCTCCTGTGTGTTTTATGATATCCCACACTTTCAATTCAAGCACCAACATTTCATCCTAGTTAGAGTTAACTATGACTACGTTTGTGCCATTCAATCCCATCAATATTTTGTCCTAATAACAAATCTCTTCTTTTTTACACTGGCAGAGTTACCATCTGAAGTATTCTTCATTTTGTCCATTTTGTAAGACTCTTTCAAATAAATTAACACAACTGCAGTAGTACATAATCCACATGGCAACAGGTAAGTGCTGACTGATGTAGCAACGTACTAAAATCTCAATTCTGAGATGAAATCACAGGTTTATTCCCTGACCTAGACTTCACACATAAGAGATGGAGAGGTATGATTAGACAGAAGTCTGAAAGTTTAAAAAATATTCAAGGGTTTTAGAGGCCTGAAAGTTGAATACAAGTGAGCCATGTGATACGGCAGCTAATATTCAATTCTCAGACACATGGCATTCATTTAATTTCGACTCAAATTAAATGTGACTTAGTACCACTTTATTACTTTCACTAAATCAGATTTCTTATTATTTGAACTTGAATTAATTGTGATCTCCTGATAAATACAAAATGATTTTCACATACAAAAATAATGGTGCAGAGCTAGGGAAGCATTCTTTTAAAATTTTTAAAATAAATTTTTATTGATATCTTTTGCTTTTATATTACCCTCCATCCTTAATATAGCCCACCTTCCAATCTAATCCAGAGAATAATGCCTTATCAAAAGGCTTAAATGAGAGAAAGAGCATTAACAGTTCAGCACAATTGACCAATATATCCAAAAAAATTTTGACATTTTATTCAATATTCCACATCCATAGTCTCCCACCTCTACAAAGAAGTAGAGATGATAAAGATAGATGATAGAGATCTCAAAGACTTACCTCTATTTTCTCCAGACTCATTGCTGTTGCCAACCCCTCCCCTTATGCCTACAAATACTACCTGTAGGAAGAACAAGGCTGGCCAGCAGCTCCTGCTTCTAACAGTGTCTTGAAGAAGCAACACCCACTAGCAATTATCTCTTGTACAACCACCCACTAGGACTTAAAGATTTCACTGAAACATCCATAATAGTTTCTCATCAGGAAAAGACTAAGAATCCTTCCTTATAAGACAACAAATCAAACCTCTAGTACTGAGGTTAAGTTCATTAGTGATGTGAGCTAATCTTGCCTTCTTCTCTTCCCCATCACCCAGTATTATCTCAAAAGATAGCTGTCTAGGTATTATGCTTATGTTTTAGTCTGGACTGGCTAACTCTGTGCCTACTTAAAAATGAACATCTGCATCAAAATTTAAAAAAATAAACCAATCAATATCCAACCAGTTGGTTTGCCATACTTTTGACATTGAGAAGACATGGCTTAAAGGGGTTATGATGTTAGATGTGTTAGAGTTTTTCAAAGTAGGCTTCATTCAGTTCTGCAAAGAGAAGTGTGGTACAAAAACTAGAGAATTATAATATACCTTGCCCAAATGGGGCTCTGCACTGTGCATATTACCTCTGAGGATGGGCACACTATTTCCACCACAGTTCTCAGAGCCCACTATCAGTCTGACCTAATACCTCCAAGCCCCATCTCCCAATTAATGATGTTCTGTTCTGATTTCCTAGACTGGGTGGTCATACCTGCTTAGTGTAGAAGGAAATAGCAAAGCACTCCAGTATCTTTGCTAACAACACCCCATGGACAAAGTTCATGGGGTCACATAGAGTCGAATATGAGTCAGAGAAACAACTACTACTACTTAAACTGAACATCTGGATGAAAACTCGGGGGGAAGTAATGTGTGTGTGTGTGTGTTTGTGTGTGTGTGAGTGTGTGTGTGTGAGTGTGTGTGTGTGTGTGTGTGTGTGTGTGGATGTGTAGAAGGAAAGTGTCACACAATGCCTAGAAATATGACCTTGCAGTCAGGATGATCTGGTTTCAAGGCTTGCCTCAGACATATGCTGCCTATATGATCCCAGGCAAATGAATTTAACTTTCATTATCCCCTAGACAGCTCTCTAAGACTATAAATGGCAGGGAAGGCACCAGCTCACATTTGTAGAGAGAATTTCCTCACCCACAACAATGGGGAAATTGCAGGTCTATTCCTTGACTTACTCATATTTTTCATACATATACGTGTGTGTATGTGTGCGTGTGTATATGTGTAAACTTCACACATTGGAGATAGAGAAGTACGATTAGACAGAAGTCTGAGAAGATGTCCAAGGGTTTGAGTGGCCTGAAAGTTGAGCACAAGTGAGCAGAATGATGTGGCACCTAACAAACTAACATAATTTGGGTTGGTTCGTTGGTTGCCATCCTTGGTCTTAGAAGAAGACCCAAATGACATCACCATCGTAAAGTGAGGTTTCAATGTGTCTGACTCTGGCTGATCAGATCAATACAAGCTCAGAATGCTCTACCACAGGCTGGGCACAGATAGTCCATTTGAATATTTGGGGTGAGTATCCCAAATGTGCATATCCTGCGAAATTTTGATACCATGTCAAGAAAGGAACAGCTTCCAGGAAAAAAGGTGTGATAACCCCCTGTACCTTGTCTGCTAGAACTCCTCTGGATTCATGTGTTAGTTCTGGAGGACAGCATGATGATGGACTTAGAGTTGAAGTTAGAGGTGTGGGAGAGTAGGTACATGAAAACTATATTGAATTTTTGAAGATCAGTCCTACAAAAGAGGAATCTGATATGTTCTTTTTGGGAAAATTGAGAAGCAAGGGACAAAAGTGGTGAGGGGCTCAATTAAGTCTTCATGTCAAGAAAAAATCCCCACTAATTAGAGCTATCCAAAAGTGGGATGGGCTGCCTCAAATGGCTGTGGGTTGCCCCTCTTTGGGGATCTTCAAGTTGAGGCTTGATGATCACTTTTCTGGTATATTATATTGGGGAATGTCAGGGTTTTCATGGTCTGGCTGTCTACTGAGGTCCTTTCCAAATCTCAAATTCTGTGATTCTGTGATATTTTGCTTATGAGTAGATACTGCTTAAATAAGATGAATATTAGTACATGGAGGATCATAGTACAGAAGGATGAAGGCAGAATTCTATGCAGGGAGCCTTTCACAGCTATTGCTGCAATACCCCCAGCCCTTTGCTTTTAGATAAATTTTTATTGCTGTCCTTTGTTTTCAAATCACTTACATTTCTCATTGTATCCCTTCCCCCTCTTATCCAGAGAGCTCTTTTATAATGAAGAAGAAAGATCAAGAGGAAAAAAAAGTTCTGTAAAATAAAGCAAGTTATTCAAAAAAGTCTGATGCTGTGTTCCACACTGCTTCATAAAAGGAGGGGAGAGGGGCCTTCTCATCTCTTCTTTGGGACCAAGCTTGGTCATTACACTTTTTTAGCATTCTGTTTTGATTGCTTTGCTGTTGTGACTGTTCTTTCAATTGCATTGTTGCAGTTTTCATGTACGTTGCTTTCCTGGTTTTTCTTGCTTCACTTTGTGTCAGTTCATGTCTTTCAATACTTCTGTATATTCAACATATTCATCCATCTCTACTGCATAGTAATTTGGATAGATGGATGACAAAGCATTTGTTAAGTGCTTACTATGTACTAAGAGCTGAAAATACAAATTAAAAAGAGCTCCTCAAAGAGCTCATCTGCTTACGAAGGAGATAATTCACAATTAGAAGTGGTAGCCAAAGAGAGGATCTCCGATGGGGAAAGTTAGGGTTGAGGAAATTAGATTTGACAGACTATCTGGGAACAATGGCAGAATTGATCTGAACATCTTTCATGGTTCTAGAAATAGACTGACGGTGGGGAGAGAAAAGCATGAAATGAAGAGTTTTCCTGAAAAGGTAGTCTGGGAAAGGCAATCACTATTTTTAGTTACAGATTTTAATTTCTTAGTCATTTCCCAGTTGAAAGGCATCTTTACAATCACAAAAAAGTACTTCTATTAACATTTTAATGAATATAGAGTCTTCCTTTTTTCACAAAAATCGACCATCCTGGGGCATATTCTTAGAGATACACCTAGTTTTAACAGCTTTTCCCTAAAGGGGTATGGCACATTTAATCTATATGGTGGGTATCCAGAGATTGTGCTGCTAAATTTGCCCAGAGGCCAAACTACTCCCTGACTATAAATTAAGCCCTTTAAAACTTAAATTCACTTTTACTGCATTTAAGGAGCCTGGAACAGTGGGAAGAGCAATAGATTTGGAGTCAGGATATCAAGACTGATCTTGTCTCTGCTTCCTTAGCAACATCATCAGCACCAAAAGAAAAAAGGATCAGTAATGTTTAAGTGAAGCTCCAATATTAACAAAACACTTTGGCATACACAATCTTATAAAATAGATACCTACTGCCTCTGAGAGTTCCATTCTCAGTTTACTTATCTGTAAAATGGGGATAATAAGAGCATCTACCTCACAGGGTTGTTGTGAAGCTCAGTAAAGTGTTTTGCAAACCTTAGAGAATTCTAGAAATGTTAGCTCATCCCCTAAAAAGTGAAGAAGGAGTTGGACCAGATGGTCCTACAATTTTTCCTGTGATCCTGCAATTCTTTTTAAATAGACTTTCAGGATTGCTCATTCATCTTTGGTGTCCACCTTCACCCAACTCTCACCTGTGGTTCCAAGAAGCTATAGCATACATAGCAACCACACCCTGGTAAACCATCTTGGCAGATGGGCTATACCAGGTTGAGGATAACTGACAGACCTCAAAGCTGGTGATAAGTTAGGAAGATGTTTACTTCTCACATGAGAAGACTTCTCTCCCCTCCTCCAAATAGAATGGGGGAATAAGAACAATTTGTTCCAACAGCCATGAAAGTGGCTGGAGCGGGCACTATGGAGCACTTAGAGCTTGACCAGACATCAAAGATATCAAGGTCATGCACTAAACCCCAGGCTGTTGCCAGTAGTCCTGACTCACTGGACTTGCTGGACTTCAATCACTTAGGAAGAGAGAATGAGTTTGCACTCAATTAAATCTTGCCTCAATTAAATCTTGAGCAAGTCAAGACATCACCTGTCATACTACTGGTCCTCTTTGAAAGCAAAGGATGAGCAACAGGATTTCTTTGGTGTAGAGAGCTTTCAGTGAGGAAACCCTTTCTTGCAGTTCAGAGGCTGTTCTGCAACTTATGGACTTTGAGAGATGCCTGAGGAACTGAGAGGTTAAGCCCATGGTCATACACTTGGCATATGTCATGGGCATGTTTCTGACTCTCTCTGTCCATTAACCATGTTCCTCTTGATCTAAAAATACTTTACTAAATAGCATTGTAAAAGCCTGAAAGATCTTTTATGCCTTCCTGATGGAGTCTCATTTATAAGCAATAAAAAACTTTTAGACACTAGGAATGAGGGGGAAATGTCATTCATTATTTAAATGAGGGACATTTTTGTGGGAGGAAAAATCACCTGCATAGTGTTGCACATAGTCCAAATTTGGTGATGTGTTTGTTTGTTCCTGAGGAATCTAGAAAATATAATTGGACCCTCACTTTCACCTTTCTGTGAAGACAGAGCCTGGCAATAGTAATCTTCCCCAAAAAACATCTGCTCCGATTACTTGAGACCCAAGACACAGCAACTCAACCATCACTTAGATGGCGTCGATTCACGGCAGGAAGCTGACACAATGCACTGTGGCTCTTCAGGTCAGAGTCTGAAATTGTTATCCAGTAAATCTCAGAGGAGCCTGAGTCAGACCTATGAGAGCTTCCTTTCAAGGCCAATTAACTGTAGGGTTAGGAGGTCACAGCTAGGGGAAAGCTGCTCTGTTCTGAGGTTCCTCCACATGTGTCAGCATCAATGATTTTAATTCTTCAGTCATTAGCCAAGACCACCCTGCTATATACTACAGGGAATTAGGAAGAGAAGAGCTGCTGCATACTCTAAGTGGAACTGACTAGGGCAGGGCTAGAGTCTATACACAAAGCCCTGGAGAGGGGATACAAGGAGATCATTCCACCTCTATGAAATCATGGATATCACCGAGTCTCCAACAGCCAAGATTGTAGATGGAGAATTTATAGTTATTTAGCGTTCCTTTTAATGCAAGATTTATTTCCCAAGGAGATTTTTTATTTTATTTTATTTTTTATGGACTCAAAAGCTAGGCAGAGAGGGAAAGTGGAAAGGATGTTGGTATAGTCAGGAGACCCTGATTCAAATCTTGGTTCCGTCATTTAGCACCTTATGTTACTTTAATTTCTCTGAAATTGCATTTTCTCCATCTATAAAATGAAGTGCGTAGAACAGATGCCCATTCCAGCTCTGATTCTAAGATCCTATGACCTGTTACTCCCTTGCTCAAACAAATCAGTCAAGAAGTATTTAAGTACCTTCTATGGGTCAGGCACTGTGCTGGGAACACAATGGCAAATAGAGAAGTATTTCCTGCCTTCAATTTTCTTGACAAAGATACTGAAATGGTTTGCCATTTCCTTCTCCAACTCATTTGCATTACACTTGAGGAAACTGAGGGAAATAGGGTTAAGTGACTTGACCAGGGTCACACTGCTATTATGGATCTGAAGCCAGATTTGAATTCAAGAAGATGAATTTTTCTTACTCTCAGCCTAGTATTGTATCCACTTTGCCACCTATCTGTCCCTAGATAACATGCACATGTATAGAGATTCCCAAAAGACATCTGTCATAACTCCATAGCTGGGGGATCAAGGAAAGGCCTCATACAACAGATGTCATTTAAAAGTGTCATAAAAAAACCAAGAAGTGCAAGAAATTGAGGTGAGGATGAAGAGCAGTCTAGACTTCAGGGAAATTTGATGCAAAGGTACAGAGATGGAAGATGGAGGAACAGCAAGAAGGACCCCTCAACAAAGCACTTAGATGTTTTGGCCACCATTTTGCTTTTCTCAATAGCCCTTATTATAAAGGCCATGATAGGTGCTCTTGTCTCCTCCCTCTTTTTGTAGCTTATGGAGAAAGGGTTAAAATGAAGAAGACCTGAGTAAGTTTTTTTTAAGTAGAATCATTCAATTTATTAACAAAATTCACAGTAATTATAAAATTCACACATGCAAAAATGGATCACCCAGTTACTATCACCTTTTACAAATCATAAAGAATTATTTAAAATCTGCTGTAATATATTACATCTCTGCATCCAACCTGTCTCTGCATCCAAGCTCATCTCAGTTTAGGTCAATTAGCTTTGCTCTTGTAGCCCAGAAACTAAACCCTTAGCTACAGTCAATAGTCTCATAAATAGGACACGATTCATTTTTTTAAGATTCCAAAATTTAAGTATCTCACAAACGCTTCCTTCTTCCTAGTAGTCACCACAGAAAGCTATTTTCCAATTCTGACTATGCTTCTATAGTTCGAAACGTTCCTGGGCATCAATTATCTTTTGTAATTGCCTCAAGATTCTGTAGCACGTAAGAGTTAGAGAGGAGCAGGAAATGTAAACTTAGCAAATGAGGACTCAGGACTCTCACAGCTCCTCTGGTTACTAGCCAATGTCATCCATGGTAACTCTTCCTCATACTCTGATGGTGGATATGATTTTTGAAAATAGTTAAAAACCATACAGAGCAAAGTCTAGTGAGTAAGATATCAAGTTAGATAATATCACTTTTGATCAAAAAGAGAAATGATGAGACATTTTATTTTTTGGTTACATTCTGAGTTTAAATTTGTCTCTCTCCCTACCTCCCAATCCCACATTAGAGAAGATCAACATATATATATATATATATATATATATATATATATGTATATATATATATATATGTGTGTGTGTGTGTGTGTGTGTGTATGTATATGTATATGTGTGTAAGTATATAATACATGCTTATATATATATATATATATGGAAGTATATAATACATGCTACCATAGATCAATTCTTTCTCTGAAGGGAGATAGCATTCTCTTTCATAAGTCTTTCATAGTTGATATAAATGGTCATATTACTCAGAATATTTTAGTTATTCGTAGTTATTCTTTGAAGAATATTGCTGTTACTATACCTAGCATTTTCTTCAAGCTCATTTCACTCTTCTTATTTCATGCTAGTCTTTCCTTTTTTTCCTAAAACTACCTGCTTTCTATTTCTTAGAGCACAGTAGTATTCTATCAAAATTATATACCACAACTTATTCAGTCATTCCATAATTTTTGGACATCCTCTTGATTTCCAATTCTTTGCCAACACAAAGACAGTTGTTATACATATTTTAGAACACGTAGGTTCTTTTTCTTTTTCCATGGTTACATTGGGAAAGAGACCTAATAATGTGGCATTGCTAGGTCAAAGGGTATACATAATTTTATACAATTCCAAATTACTCTCCAAAATGATTAGATCAGTTCATAATTCCACCAATAAAGTATTAGTGTATCAATTTTTCCACATTCCCTCCAACATTTGTCATTTCCTCCTTTTTTCATTTTAATCAATCTGACAGGTGTGGGATGGTAACTCAACATTTTTTAATTTGTATTTCTCTAAACAATAATGATTTAGAGTTTTCTCATATGTCTAGATGCAACTTTGATTTCTTCTCCCTGTATCTGTTCATATCCTTTGACCATTTATCAATTGGGGAATGACTTATATTCTTATAAATTTGATTCAGTTTTCTATATATTTGAGATGAGGCATTTATCTGAGAAACTGGCTATTTTCCCCCAATCTTCTACTTCCCTTCTAGTACCATATTGGTTTGTTGTTTTTTTTTTTGCAAAAACTATTTAATTTAATGTAATCAAAATTATCTATTTTATATCTCACAATGCTCTCTATCTCTTGTTTATTCATAAATTATTCTCTAATCCATAAATCTCATAGAGAACATGTTCCATGCTCCTTTGAGTTACTTATGATATTTCCCTTTATGTCTAAGTCATATATCCATTTTGATCTTATCTTGGTAAATGGTATAAGATATTGGTCTATTCCTGATTTCGGTCAATCTGCTTTCCAGTTTTCCTAGCAATTTTAGTCAAATAGTAAATTCTTATCTCAAAAGCTTAAATCTTTGCATTTATCTAACACAATAGTCATTTACTACTGTGTACAGCTATATTTTGGAGATAGTGTATGTTCAGTTCGAGACCATTGAATTAAAGTGAATATTGCAATAAAGCCAGTCACATGAATTTTTTGGTTTTCCAGTTCATATAAAAGATGTTTATATTATACTATGTCCCTTTAAGTGTGCAATAGTATTAAATCTAAAAAAGTTGTGCATACTTTAATTAAAAGTACTTTATTCTTTTAAAAAAATACTAAGCAACATCTGAGTGTTTTGCTGGTGGAAGTTCTTGCCTCAATGCTGATGACTGCTGATTGATCAGGGTGATAATTGCTGAAGGTTGGGGTGACTAGTAATTTCTTTAAGACAATGAAGTTGCCACATTGATTAACTTCCTTTCAATTGAACATATAAAGACCATTGTAGCGTTATTAATTGACTTAATTTCAATATTATAGTGACTCAGGAAATAGGGAGGCTCAAGGAGAGGGAGAGAGATGAGGGAAGGATTGGTTGGTGGAGCAATCAGAACACACATTTATCAGTGAAGTTTGCCATCTTATATGGGTGTAGTTTGTAGTACCCCAAAACAATTACAAGCACATCAAAGATCATTGATCACAGGTCACCATAACACATATAAAATAATAATAAAGTTTGAAATATTGTGAGAATTAACAAAATGTGACACAGAGACATGACGTGAGCACATGCTATTGCAGAAATGACTCCTATACGCTTCTTTGACTCAGGGTAGCTACAAACCTTCAATTTGCAAAAAAAAATGTAATACCTGTGAAGCACAATAAAGTGAAGTACAATAAAGCAAGGCATGGCTATATTGTATACCTAGTCTAGTCCACAGATTCACGATTCTATTTTTTAGCTAATATCAGATCGCTTTATAATACCCCTTTATAATATATTTTAAGATCTGGTACTGCTAGATCTCCTTCCTTTACATTTTTTTTCATTAATTTCTCTGACACTCTTGTTCTTCCAAATGAATTTTGTTATTCTTTTTTCTAGCTCAATAAAATATTTTTGGTAGCTTAATTGATATAGCACTGAATAGGTAGATTAGCTTTAGTAGAATTGTCATTTTTATCATATTGGCTCAATCACCCATTAACAGTTAATATTTTTCCAATTACTTAAATCTTACTTTTTTTGCTTTAAAAGTGTTTTGTAATTATGTTCATATAGTTTCTGAGTTTGTCTTGGCAGGTATACTCCCAGATATTTTATATTATCTCAGTTATGTTAAATGAAATATCTCTTACTATCTGTTCTTACAGGACTTTGCTGGTAATGTATTGAAATGCAATTTATTTGTGTGTGTTTGTTTTATATGCTGCTACTTTTCTAAGATTATTAATTGTCTCAATTTTTTAGTTGAATCTAGGATTTTCCAAGCATGTTATCATATTATGTGCAAAAAGAGATAATTTTATTTTTTCTTTACCTATTGTGATTCCTGTGATTTCTTTATCTTCTCTTAATGCTATTGTTAGCATTTCTAGAGCAATATTGAATGATAGTGGTGATAATGGGCATCTTTGCTTCATTTCTGGTCTTATTGGGAAAGCTGCTAGCTTATCCCCGTTACAGACAGTGCTTGTTGATGGTTATAGGTAGATCCTTCTTATCATTTCAAGAAAAAATCCATTTACAGCTATGCTTTCAAGTTGTTGGGTATTTTTATAAGAATTAGTATTTTGTCAAAAGCTTTTTCTGCATCTATTGATATGATTTTTGTTACAATATAATCAGTTATGTTAACAGTCTCCTTTACATTGAACTATCCTGCATTCTGGTATAAAATCCACTTGGTCATAATGTATATTGTGATATATTACTGTGGTCTCCTGGCTAGCATTTATTTCAAGTTTTTGAATCAATATTCATTAGTGAAATTGTTCTATAATTTTCTTTCTCTGTTTTTGTTCTTCCTGATTTAGATATGAGCACCATATCTGTTTCATAAAATGAGTTTAGTAGGATTCCTTCATTGCATATTATTGTAACTAATTTATTTATTAGAATTAATTGATCTTCAAGTGTTTCATAGAATTTAGTTATGAATACATCTGGTCCTGATGCTTTTTCTTTAGGAAGCTCATTTATGACCTGTTTTAATTTCTTTTTCTAAAATGGGTTTATTTAGATATTCCATTTCATCTAAGTAGTTTATATTTTTATTAAGTACTCTTCCATTTCATTTAGTTTGTTAAATTTGGGTGCATATAATTGAGCAAAATAACTTTGAATAATAGCTTTAATTTCATCTTTATTGGTGGTATATTCAACCTTTTCATTTTCGGTACTAGTGATTTGGGTTTTTTTCTCTCTTTTTAAAAATCATATTAACCATGTTTATTTATTAGAATTTTTTGTAAAAATCAGCTTCTAATCTTATTTATTAATTGGATTCAATTCAATCTTATTAATTTCACCTTTAATTTTCTGGATTTCCAAGTTGGTGTTTAATTGGAGGGTTTTCATTTGTTCTCTGTCAGTTTTTTTAATTGCATACCCAACTCATTGATCTGCCCTTTATTTTATTGATGTAAGCATTTAAGACAATTTTTCCTCTGAATACCACTTTTGCTGTATCCCTTAAGTTTTATTATTCTGTCTCACTATTAACATTCTCTATAATAAAATTATTCATTTTTTCTGTGATCTGTTCTTTGACCCACTTATTCTTTAAGATTAGGTTATTTAGTTTCCAATTAATTTTTAATCTGTGTTTCCATGGTCCTTTATTAAATGTAATATTATAGTAGCATGATCTAAAAAGATACATTTACTATATTAGATATTTAATTTAATATATATAATACAGAGATGGATTTTCTCTTGTGAAGCAAATTCTCAAAGAGAAGTTCCAAAAATGTTTTGAACAGAAATAGTGCTTCAGAAATTAATGCAGTATATCCAGGGCCATGTTGGCAAATGTTTAATAGCTATATCTCTAAAAAAAGGCATGCAAGACTCACTTTTAAGTTTAATTTGTGTTATTAACATTTTCTCCATCACTTTCTAGACAGTCAACCACAAGAAAAATAAATCAAGTCCTGATCTGTAGCATCTGCTGATCTCCAAAGTGTATAAATGTTCCTGGTGAAAATGCAATAACTACGCTCCAGCCTGTAAGAACTGGCTCCTGCGTAGTCCTGAAAGTGTCCAAAGTTGACAGCTTTAAATGGAATTCAGATCCATAAATGCTTGTTTCCTTGTTTTAAAGTTGTTCACATAACATTAGAGATATAAATTGAATATTATTTGATCAGAAAAGGAATTGGGTTTAAAAAAAAGTGTGAATAATCAGCACGGATCTCTTATCCTGACTGATAGTATAAAATATATGTCTCAGAAAGCCCTCAGTAATGTCTTTTGTGAGATGAAGTAAAATATATAATTAGGGCAGCTAGGTGGCACAGTGGATAGAGTGCCAAGAACAGAGTCAAGAAGACATCTTCTGAGTTCAAATCTGGTCTCAGATACTTACAAGCTGTGTGACCCTGGGCAAGTCACTGAATCCTGTTTGCCTCAGTTTTCAAATGTTAGGTGAGCTGGAGAAGGAAATGACAAGTCACTCTAGTATCTTTGCCAAGAAAACTCCAGATGGAGTCACAAAGAATCAGATGTGACTGAAAATGACTGAGTAACAATAACACATGATTAATTACTTTTGTATCACATCATTAACATATTTAGATTCCTAGATTCGATGTGGGTCTATTATTTGAATGTACAGCAAAAAAAAAACAAAACTAGCTCTGGACTCAAAGGATTTGGTTCAGATTTCACCTCTGAATTTTACTGTCAATGTGACCTTAGGTAAAATTGTTTGACATACTTGGACCTTGGTTTCTTCATGTATAAAATGAGAGAGTGGAACTAGTTGCCCCCTAAGGTTCATTCCAGGTATATACAGTAGTCAAAGCTTCTGCTCATGAGCCACCATGTTGCAATTGAATCCTTTGACCTAACTAGAATAAAACTTACAAGATCATAGTAAGGCAAAATAGTATTTACTTAAACCACAGAAAATAAGAAAAATGACAGAATTAGAATGAACAGCAGGCACTCCAGCCCCAGAAAGATGTGAGTTCCCTGATTTGCACCCTCTGTGTTGCCTCATCAGTACAGCTCTATAAGCCAGGGAGAGAAAACCCAGTATTTACAGCTTGCCTAGTGGATGAAGGCTGGAAAGTCTCTATTCCAGACACAGGGGGCTTTCTTGGCATTGGCACAATAAAGCCTCAGATTCTGGGAGCTTTGCTGTCCAGTACAGAAACATGATGTGGCACCATTCTCCCTTTAGGTTACAAAAATAATATTAGGACAAATGTCCAATCTAAAACTCTTTCCAGAATTAATTAAAAGAAACCTTATCAGTGCTTAATTAAACTTCTGAAAAACAGTGTCCACCACTAAACCTTTTTCCAAAGGCCTACTCTGTTTCTCTGGAGCACCCTGGATTTTGAAAGTTGAGGGAGAAACTCTGTTCTCCTTGAAGATAGGATTAAGGTAATGATTGGACACTTGAAAGACCCATGTAAGAACAGTACCATCTTTCCTTTGCCTTTATTGGTTTAGGGTAACAGACTAAAAAGAAGAAAGAAATCTGTTTACTTCAGTTGATGGGAGTATCTTTCAAGTTCAGCTTTGACCAGCTGAGAAGGAGAATACTTGGAGGGTATGGTCAGAGAATAATTGAATGGTTTTAAAAGAAAATGATTTTCCAAGAATCACCCAACAGTTAAGAGGTTGTTGCCACATTTGATGATACAGATGCTTAACTGAACTGTTCCCCTAACTCTGGACCTTTGATCATTCTTGACAATGAAGTTTTCTTTGTTCGGGAAATACTACAAGTAATCACCAAAATGGCTTGTGTTAGAGAGATTGCCAAAGGCAAAGGATGACTCTATCTGTTTGGCCTTTTCACTCTCTGAGCAGAAGAATGCTTAAACTTAGAATGATCTAAATTAATAAAAATTATTTCTGACAAACTTGTGCCTAAAATGCAGAATAAAGAATTTTCCTCCACACCAAAATAGAAGGATTGAAAGGGCTCCTAAAATGCATTGTTGCTTAAATAGCTAAAAGAGAAAAGTCTTTGGTGGAAGACATTACTATCTAGAAATTTAATTCAGTTCTGATAAGAACTATTGATTCAGTACTGATTTCCTTCATTAAGGTAAGTCTAGAAAGAATTTCAGATTAGAGACTTGTCCTAACATTATTTTGCAAAATGTAATTTAAAGAGGGAATGGGGGGTTGCAGTGTCCCAGAAAAAGCCAGGGAAAGTCTCTTGCTAGCTCCAGCAAGTCAGACTCAAACCAAAGAAAACCTCTGGTTCAGTATCCACTTTTTCTCTTCTTTCCTCTTGATCTCTTTCTTATTTCCATATCCTCCAACTCTGACTTTGCTACTCCACAGTTTTCCCTTCTCCTTGTCCTTTCCTGTTTTTTTAAATATAATTTATTTATTTTCAGTTTTCTCCTTATCCTTTCAAGATACCCATTCATCCTTAATAAAGTCATTGCAAATGGCCCCAGCTAACCAGACCCCAAGTTTCTCCCCTTATACTTTCCTTGAATCCTCTTTGTGTCACCCATCTCATAGATCCCAGGATCAACGGACAGGACCTAAGGTAGGTGGGAGGAATCCATCAGTGGCAAGGGTGAGTTCTGTAGTGTCCTACTACACATTATTTAACTAAGAATATTTCTTTTGGGGGAAGAATGACATTGTATGTAATTTTCTAGTAAGTTCCACACCACAGGTGTTTAAAAAATCTAAACCCAATATTTCACAATATTCTTTGCACCTGAGTACAGAAAACAATCAAGGGGCTATAAAGCTAGCACTAGAGGTTACCCAAGAAATCATCTAGCCCAACCCACCTTCATTTTACAAATGAAACATCTAAAGCCCTAGAAGTTTGTAACTTGCCCAAGATCACACAGTTAAGAATCAGAACCCAAGTCTTAGGACTCCAGAATCTGCATACTTTCCTCATGCTGCCTCCCCAAGGGTAAGTGAGAGGTGACCAACACAGAGAAAATCTCAGTCACACCAAACAGAGACAAATGGAAATCAAGCTTCCATTCTTTTTTCCATCTTCTAAAGACTTACATACTTATTTGGCACAAGATCTTACAGTAAAAGGAAGAACCAAGGCCTTTTTAAAAGATGTTTTTATCATTCAAACCCAGGACGACAGGTTAAACTTTGGAAAGTTATCTGACCCAGTTGGACAGAGAAAACAAATAAGGCTCATTTGTCATAAGATTTTAAAATAAAGTCCCTGAGGAATAGATCCCTGAGGCATTTTGAAATGGACACTCTTCATGATTCAAAGTCTCTATTCAAACTCTTTTTTCCCCCAATCCTACTCCCTCATATGGAAATAATATTGGATCTCACAAAAATATCCAGGTTCTTGTTTCAAATTATGAAACAAACATTCTCTTCGGATAATACCATGTCAAACCATGAGTGAGGTTTTGAATTCCAGCTTCAAGGGGAAGTTAAAATTAGTTCTAAACCCATAGCATGTAAGTTTGTAATAAATTGGATGCCATATTCTGCTGCCAATTATAAATAACTGTTGGATCCAATTCTTTGAATTATTTAAATTTACACTTATGTTATGCTTTCCACAAACCCTCAAAGTCTTGGACAAAAGCATAAAGTTCAAAAACAATGAATACAATTTAAAAATAATAAATAAACTTCAAAGTGCTGTACAAGCAGCCGAACTTCATCAAAGTAGGGGAAAATAAACATGTTTCCAGTTTTGATTTGAAGTCCTACAAATTGGTCTGCATTCTAATCTCAAGTAAAAGAGTATTATGAAATACTTTGGAATGAGGGAGTGTTTGTCTCTCTCCCTCTCTCTCTGCCTCTGTGTGTGTGTGTGTGTGCTTTCTCTCTCTCTTAATAATGAAATATTATCGTATGTGAAGACTTTGTGTTCCAGTGAAGTGCTTGAGGTTTTTAGCTTTCTAAAAAGAGATGTATTATTCAGAGAAGACAGACAAATTTAAACAACAACAGCTCTGGCGTCTTCCCCTGAGGCACTGGCCAAATCATAGCAATATGGGTTTTTAAATGTCATTTGGCTGCATTTTACTTTCAAAAACCATAGCTCCTATCTCCTAGTGTTTTCTATTGAACTGAAGACTGCATCTTTCATGTTCTGGCATTGATAAAGTTGTACTAATTGGCAGGATTCATCTTCAGAAACTGAGTAGTGTTACCTCAAAATAGAGAAAATTTACAGAGACAATTATTAAAATATTTACATTTTTATCCCAAATTTGTATTATTCAAACTTTTGATGGATTAATAATGCATATTGTCTGTAGACTTTAGCCACAGCATGGCATAATAGATCAAGAATCAGCTATGAAACCTGAGCCAAGTCTTTTAACCTTTCAAGTCATAGATAGTTTGTGGAAGGAAGATCTTCATGGGAAGGTCCCCACATTGTTGAAATAGATCCTTCTTGTATTTTCCTATCATCAGAATTTATATCATGGGTTATCAAAACTTCATTTTTGTGCAAATTGGAGCAATTATGAAAAATTTACTTTGCAAATGATATTGATGTATCATTCAATGCATAGACTCTGACATACAAATGATATACCTTGTACAGGCCATCCACCATCCCTGGAGTGGTCTCCCTGCCTACCACCCCCTCTTAGAAGCATTCATTTCCTTCTAGGTTTAATTCAAGCACCAGCAGCTCTAGGAAGTCTTCCTCAATAATGTTGGCTGCTAGTTAGTGTTTTTCCCTCCTTACACTATATCATTCTCTCTTATCTATGTAAATGTTGCAGTAGAGTTTAATTTCCCTATAGGCAAGGACTATTTTGCATTTATCCTACAGTACCTAGCCCTATGTCTAGCACATCCTAGGGCCTTAATAAATTCTTGTTAGGTTTAATGCTAACCTAGAAAGGCTTGAAGAATCATAAAGTTGAAAGGCCTTTAAGATGTCTTTTTACTCAAACTCCAAGGGAAAACAATTGAAATCTCATCCCCAAAATTAAAATCTACCATACTTTTAAGTCTGTATAGATTCTAGAAACTTTTGCCACCTGCTTATGTTTAATCCCCTTGCAATGTCTGAGAGTTACTTGTCAGCTATGTTTACATGACACCAAAACATTCGTTCAACAGCATCAAAGATTCACTCACTCATTCAGATGTTTTATCTTCATGATGCCTAACAACTGTATGACTGAGTTGACAGGGTGTTTCAGTATAGTTGTAGATATATCCATTATGTCTCAACTGGCACTCTTCCAATTCAATTTAAACCAGTTTGTAAGATGAATGTCTAAATCCTAGAAATATTTCATAACCATCTTGACAAATAATGGAAGGAGGGCTCTATACTCTCAGGAAGGTAAAATCCTGGAGGTCTTTGACACTTGGTAGGGGATTAGGAGCAGATCCTTATCTACAATGAAAGAAGGTAAAGGAAAAATATGTTCTACCTTCTTGAACCCCAGGTATAAGGGGTATGTAGAAGAAATGTTTCCCTCACTAGCAACATTAGGTTGGGTCATATACATACGTGTGTGCTTGTGTGTTTCCATATATACATGTATATGTATATGTATACACACACTCATATATATGCACATAATTACACATAATATATGTGTGTTTTGTAATTTAATATATATACATGTGTATGCATATATATGTGCATGTATATGTATATACATATACACAATACTAGCCTGTGTAGGCACTTTAGGATCCTGACACTGCAATTCAAAAGGTTATTTATCACTCCCAGTTATTTTAATAAATTTGGCTTCTATTACTCCATTCACATCACTGATATAAAAACATGTTAAACAACATAAGGCCAAAGAGAATTCATGGGCCACTACACTGGACACCTCCCTCCACGTTGACGTCAAGTCATTCATCACATCACCTTAGGTCCAGTCATTCAGACAGTTCTAACCATACAATTATATAGTTCAATCTCTTCATTTTTCTCAAAAGGATATAGTGAGAGATTTTGTCAAATGATTTGCTAAAATCTAGGGCCTTATAGGCCTCATCTAGTAACTGTACCAAAAAAGGAAAGATGTTAATTTGGCAGTACCTGTTCTTACTGAATACAAGCTCTTGGTGATGACTCTTGGAATTTCCAAGTACTAGCAAATCATTCCTTTATTAATACATTGTACAAATTAGCCAGGAATAGACATCAACTATGCCAACCTATAGTCCGAAAACTCCACTTCCTCTTCTCCTTATTTGCAAATCAGGGTAATTATTCATCACCAATTCCATGGAATCTCTCTCCACAGGCTTTCAAAGATCATTGATATGGGCACAGCCATCACATCTGTCCTTTCTCTTAGTAGGGATGTAGGCGGCATGGGTCTGGTACCTTGGACTCATCGAGCTATCTGCTCACTTACTTGAGATTTCAGTTTCTAATTAACAATTTTTGCTTTCAGTCTGAAAGTCCTTGTCCTAGATAGGACAACAAAAATAAATGAGTGGATGGATACACAAATGGATAAGCTCATAAATAAATATGAATTGCGTAGTCTTCTCTTTATTTTCATCTCATCTACGTTAAGCAGTATTCATGTCACTTCTTTGACTTTTTTACCTCCAATGGAGTTTTTTACAATCTTTTTGTCATCCTTTGACTTCAGTTGTGATCTCAATACATGCTTTAATGTTCTTAACATTATTCTAATTGGCTTTCTTCTCCTTATCTGTTATTAAGTCTAAGATTTCATGGTCACTTCTCTCTAAAGTTCATGTCATTTCTACTTTAGTAACTAATTGCTTCTTTTTGGTCAGAATCAGGTCCGGAAAAATAGCTCCCATTGTCCCTTCTTCTATACTTTGAAGAATGTATTTGCTCTGAAAGGCAATTTGCTCTGCTTTTAGAAGAAAAAGTTGGCCATATAATTAAAACCTAGTATTTAACATAGTGCTTGGCACATTTTGCTATTCAGTCATTTCAATCATGTCTGACTTTTCATGACACCATTTGAGGTTTTCTCAGCAAAGATACTGGAGAAGTTTGCCATTTCCTTGATCAGCTCACTTTACAAATGAGGAAACTGAGGCACAGAGGGATAAGTGACTTGCTTGGGGTCATACAGCTAGTAAATGAATGAGGCTAAATTTCAGCTCAGGAATATGAGTCTTCCTGATTCCAAGCCTGATCCTCTACTCACTGCGCCAACTATCATTGCACGTAGGAGGCACTTGATAAATGTATATTGATAATTTTTTAAGTCTTCTCATTAATATAGCATGTCTCCATGCCGAATTTGACATCTGTTTCCACAATCTATCCTCCATTTCTTTGTTCAGTAATAGGTGATGTATAGTGCATTATTAGCCATCCAATGAAATTAACAGAGATTCCAAGAAGCGGATGTGGAAAGGGGGTGCATTCCAGCCATGAGGACAACGAGGACAAAGGTGCAGAGATAGTAGAAGGGTAGTGTGCGTGTGTTTGTGTGTACGTGTGTGTGTGAGCAATAACAAGTAAACCCATATAACTGGATTGTAGATAAGGCCACCAACGTATAGAGTTAAGAAGGAGAGGAGAAAAGAGCCTATTTCTACACTTAATCAAAATAGGACTTTGGTGTTGTGATGGATGCCATCAGTCTGTCAGTTTTTAACTGCAAACTCAGCTCCATAGAGCGTAACAATTTCCTCCCTAGACTCTATACCAAGACTTCTGCCACCATGTGAGCAGTGCGATCATTTAATAGGTCCAACAGGTAGGTTTTTCTCTGGCTTTTGTGAGAATGGAAAACCAGCTATTGACAAAGGCAGTGTAATATAGCAGAAAGACTGCTGGACTTTGAATCGGAAGGATGTGGGTTTAATACTCATACCTCTGATACTTACCAGCCCTAATCACTTCATGTCTAAACTACTTCAGTAACCTTCTGGTTGTTCTCCTTGTTGGACATCTCTCCCCACCCCAGTCCATCCTATATTCAGTTGCTAAAGCTATCTTCC
Organism: Bettongia penicillata ogilbyi; assembly: GCA_023548195.1. Classification (NCBI taxonomy): domain Eukaryota; kingdom Metazoa; phylum Chordata; class Mammalia; order Diprotodontia; family Potoroidae; genus Bettongia; species Bettongia penicillata. The sequence continues at coordinate 5,145,479 of JAJHZJ010000531.1, read as the reverse complement.
TAAATCACAGGTCTGACCCAAATGGGATCCTGAAGAGTCAGACATGACTCAACAAAAACAGCAAAGAAGTAGGAAGTTTTTCTTGATTCCTTTAAGTCTTATATCTTCCCTCTGAGACTATCTCCAAATTATCCTGTATGAAACAATTGGACAGTTTTTTGTGTTGTATCCCCCATTACTGTCTGAGTTCCTTGAGAAAAGCAATTGTCTGTCATCTTTTTTTTTGTATTCCCCAGTTCTTAGAAGAGTGTCTGGCATGTGGCGGCATTTAATTGACTGACTAATGACTATGGGCAAGTGTCTTGAGTTCTTTGAGCTACATCTTCCTCATTTGTAAAATGGAGATATAAAATGTAAGGAGGTTTTGATCAAAGGGAGGAATCTACAAGTTCACAGTCTTAGGGGTATAACTGTGTGCTATGCTGAGATGAGGTCCAGAGAGGAGTTATACTGATACCCTAGACAACCAGTTCTCAAAACGTAGTCCAGGCACCTGTATGGGTCCTTGAGACTTTTTCAGAGGGTTCATGAGGTCAAATTTGTTTTCATAATACCAAGACATTAAATCTCACATATAGTGTGTCAGTTTTAGAGGAGGACCAATGATGTCATGGGATAATATCTTGACTCACACATGAATTGGTTTTAAGTGAGGCAGAATTACAGAAAGTCATCAGTCTCACTCTCTGTTCCAGAGTCATTAAAGTCCAGTGGTAAGACAAAGTCAACATGACTGGTGATGGTCTGGGATGCGATGGATGACCTTAGTATCTTCAATGTTTGACCAAGCTCTAAGCATCCCCAGCACCTGCCCTCATGGACATTGGAACAAACTGCTATTATATATTCATTCTGCAGGGAAAAATCTTCACATGCATGGAGCAGACATCCCCCTGGCTCAGTGCCAGGTTTGCAGCCTGTCAGTTACCCTCAACCTGGTTTAGCCTGTCTGCCAAGATGATTTTACTGGGTGTGGCCTCTGTACATGTTACAGTTTCTCAGAGCCACAGGTGAGGGTTGAGTGAAAGGGGACCCCAAAAATGGATGAGCAGCCCTGAAAAGAGCTCTGAAAGCACTCACATCAAAAACTGCTAGTCCCCACTGAATACCCCATGCACCTCTCTAATATGCTAAACATTGACAGGTATAACTCATATAAACAAAAGTTTTTGGAGTCTTCAATAATTTTTAAAAGTATAAAGGAGTTCTGAGATCAAAAAAATTAAGAACTACTGCTCTAGAAAAGTGGATCTGCAAAATCAAGGGAATCATGAAATTGTGAACACATAGAGTCTAATGGGTCATTAATATGAATGAAAATATAATTGAGGATGGTAGTAAGAGAAAACAAGAGCGAGCCCTGAGTACAATTTGCAAAGAGTAATGCAGATGGGTGACATTTACTTAAAAGAGATAGCAGAATGTTGATCTTGTATATTAAGAAGACTTTTTTCCTTCCCAATACTCATATACTCCTTTCTGTCCCACCCCCCACTAGGACCCCAGTTCAGCACTAAGTAAGTTGCCAGACCCCTACAGCCTCCAGTAGCTCCAGCCACCCCTCACCTCACCTCCTGAACACAGCACCAGACACAATGGTCCTCCATGATCCTCAGAGCAACACCAACATAGCACCAGGTAAACAGCCAGTGCCTGCAGCCTCAGGCACAAGAAGCCTGATACAGTGCCTCTTCCACCCCGGGAGCAGAAATCCAATTTAAAAGAAAAGGAAAATGCAAAAAAAATGAGCAAAAAACCCAACAAAATAAGAATCTGACCTTAGAAAACTATTGTTTTGAGATAGAAGATCAAGGAACAAACTCAGAAGAGGACAACAATGTCACAATACCTATGGGCAAAACCACAAAGAAAAATGGGAAGTGGTCTCAAGCCTAGAAAGAACTGATGGAAGACCTTTTTAAAAAGAGCTTAAATACCATATAAGAGAAGTAGAAGAAAAATGGGAAAAGAACTGAGAATGATGCAGGAGAATTATGAAAAAAAAGACTCAATAGCTTGGAAAACTGCTTAAAAAGTAGGATTGGCCAAATGCAAAAGGAGGTACAAAAATCCATTGAAGAAATTAACTCCTTAAAAAGTATGATTGGCCAAATGGAAAAGAAAATACAAAAACTAATTGAGGAAAATAATACCTTAAAAGTTAGAATTGGGCAAGTGGAAGCTAATGACTCTATGAGACATCAAGCATCAATCAAATAAAAGCAAAAGAATGAAAAAATGGAAGAAAATATAAAATATTTCATGGGAAAAACAACTGATCTGAAAAAATGGATGCAGGAGGAATATCAGAATAGCTGAACTACCTGAAAGTCAAAATCAAAGGAGGACTTGGGCAGCATCTTTCAAGAAATTATCAAGGAAAACTGCCCTGATGTTCTGTAACCATGAGGCAAAGTAGGCATTGAAAGAATCTACCAATCACCTCGAGAAAATGATGCTAAAATAAAAATTCCAAGGAACATTATAGCCAAATTTCAGAACTATCAAGTCAAGGAAAAATTACAAGTGGCCAGAAAGAAATAATTCAAATATTGGGGGAGAGGGGGTCTTAATCAGAATTACATAGGAGTTGGCAGCTGCAATATTAAAGTATCAGATGTCATGGAACATGATATTTAGGAAGTAAAACTGAGAAGTAATACCTTGGCTTAATCTGGATTCACCCCATCCTGAGCAAAGCTTTTGGCAAAGCCATCACTGAAACCCTCTTTTTCTACCTGAATAGTCATATCTGACACCTAATAATGTTTTTGGTGGATCCTTCTCTGATGACTTTGCCTAGAGTCTTTCTTTATCCTGACTGCTTCATGGCCTTGGGTGTCTCATGCTATCTCCTTATGCCTTCATGTGGATAAGTTAAAGTGCTTGTAAGAAAGTTCTGTTACTTTTAGCATCACTAGCTAATCTGTCCAGTTTGTGGAAGTCTCTTAGTCTCAAGGCAATTTCAACAGACCAGGATATGGACTGTGTCCTAATAAGAAATCTAAGTACCTAGACCATAAACTCATTAACTCAATTAATGTCTCACCCCCTACTTTATCAATATTAATTTAGTACATATTCACTCTTTTAGCAAATTTAACAACCTGCCTAACTCTTTTATAGGGGTCAAATCTCTTTCTTTCTCTGAGTATCTGAAACACTTTCAAACAAAGAATAAAATTTTAATAAGCTTTTAAATTCTGTCCCCACATGCTCAATAAAACATTCAGACTTCACCAAAGTTGTAACATTTTTTTCTCAGCTTATTGCTACATTTGTTTTATTTAAAATATAATGTACTTCACCAATGTCCAGTGATAGCAGAAGTAACAAGATGTCACTTTTGTGAAAAGTGTTTTCCCATTAATATGGCAGCAGTATGTTATTCTCCCTTTAGGGACCTCAGTCACCACCTTTGGGACCAGTGGAAGCCCTTTGGCTATGTGGATTGAGTTTGTTACACGCCTTGAAGCATGATATTCTGTCTTTAGATTGATTACAAGACCCTGGATTCCACTCGCCTGGCAAAAGACATGAAAGGACATGATGTTGTTTTTACCAATATTTTGTAATATGCCTAGAGGTCTAGATGATGGCTACATGATAAAAAATCAAATCAATATATTAAAAATCCACTTTCCCATACTTTAAACTTAGGGGAATTTTTAAGAGATTAAATTTCTTCTTGAGAAGAATTCACATGCAGGCTATTGGCTGTTCCTTCCAAATTTAATAATCTATGGGATGGCCCAACGCCCCCCTGCCCCAGCACATTTGGAGTAGTTGTGCAGATATGGATTTGAGCTGAGATCTTGACCTCCATTTGAAACATATCATACACATGTCATGCCTCAATAAGCATGACTAGATCGGACGGGACCAAAATTTTTGGTCTGTGCAATTGGTCACACCTTGCCCTTGTGGTGGGCAACCAGAAATATTGATTCAGCTTAACGAAAGCCAGTAAGATAGGCCCTGAGGAATTGAATGGGCTCAATGTTTTGGTCCTAGTGTGATTTGGCCATGGTCATGTAGACCTGGCCTGAATGCATTCAACTATTAGGTGAGGTTTCCTGCATTAATATGGCTCCTAGGAGTACGGTGGATGCTTCTATTTATTTAATTTCCTTTATGCATTTGGTTTTCATCATGACAATTTTATTTATAAATGGCATAGGCGCCATCTAATTAAGATGACTATAACAAAACCTATTCAAAAACCAACCTGGCATTTTTCTGCAAAAGAAACATTAACTGAGCAATCCATTTATTCCGTGGCTCATCACATCAAATATTTGTTTTATTTTTGTGGGCCCTGCCTTGTGGCTTTGACATTTTCCCTTACAATTCCTCTTAAAGACTGAGGTGGTTAAAAAATGCTTCGATTTCTTAGATATCTTTTCTTTCCCTCTTGGTTTTGGTCAAAATCCCTTCTTGTTTCTGCAATAGATATTTGATAAACAGACTATTCAAAAGGAAGTGCCAACTTGCTTACCGTGAAAAATAGAAAGGAGTGAAGCAAATGGAGAGGAGGGAAAGAAATTAATGCCAGAACATTTTTTTTTAAATAGTGGAGCGGGAAATGAACAAATAAAAAAAGGTACAATAAAAGGTTCATTTGTACCTTGTTTGTTTCTCTTGTGCCTTGCCATCTAGTGAACCTCATTAAATATTTTATTGGAAAACAATGCATTATTATTTTAAAGGAAGCTTTTAGAAATCTTAGCAGTAAATAAAGAGCTTTCTGTTGAGTGTGCTGTTTCTGGGGCTAGGAGAGTAGTTGGTGTGGGAGGACTCTTTCTCCAGGCTAAAGCAAGATGCCAACCAGGGCCTGGCACTATTTACTTTAGTCTTTTGAACTCACCCTAAGTCTCAGTGAAGGAAGGCTAAAATAAAATAAACCTTCATTTGTCCTTGCTTTTTTGCTGAGATAACTCATCAGGGATGGACAGTGATTGTCTGCACAGCATGGCAATGGGCTGAAGGAATCTGTCTGGGATAGAGCAGAGCTTTTTGGAACAACATCCACTAAACTTGGACATATATTGGGTTGGCTATGTGTGCTTAGAATAAATATTGAGCACTTACCAATGAAAGATCTTCAACAGATTGAACCTTGCCAGTCGATTACTACCCTGAATGGAGAAGGCTGGTTAAAATTTATTTTAAAAAAAAGTGCAAGTCGTTCTAGGATTAGATCTTTATTGTCTACCCAAATAAATGAACATAGTGGGGAAAGGAAATTGCAGCACTTCTCCTAATCCTGCTACAACCCGCATTTGGTTTGTAGGTGACCAGGATAATTTAACACATCTCCTCTGAAATTCTGTAATATAGTGGGGGAATCAGGAATGTTATTCTTGAAGCCTCTTAATATCCTTTCATAACCTTCAGACAAGGACATAGTTCACATAATTTAATGTAGCATCTAACACTATTTATTTCTCAGTACTCCAGCACCTACGCTCTCAAGGCCACATGTGGCCTCAAGGCTACAGGTTCCCCACTCCTGCTCCAGAATTTTCTATAGTAGATTATTTCTGTCCTCAAGCCTCTAATTCTTTCCCCTTTGCCCACAATGTCTTCTCATTTCTTTTCATGTCATCGCTTCTCTTCTCTTCTCTTCTCGTCCTCTCCTCTCCTCCCCTCCCCTCCCCTCCTCTCTCCTCTCCCCTCCCATCCCCTCCCCGTCCCCCTCCCCTCTCCTCCCCTGCCCTCCCCTCCTCTCCTCCCTCTCCTCTCCTCTCCTCCTCTCCTCTCCTCTCCTCCCCTCCCCTCCCCCTCTCTCTCCCCTCCCGTCCCCTCCCCTCTCCTCCCCCTGCCTTCCCCTCCTCTCCTCCTCTCCTCTCCTCTTCTCCTCTCCTCTCCTTCCCCTCCCCTCCCCTCCTTCCCTCCCCCCTCCCTCCCCCTCCTCCCCTCCCCCTGCCCTCCCTCCCCTCCCGTCCCCCTCCCATCCCCCTCCCTTCCCCCTCCCCCTCCTCTCCTCTCCTCTCCCCTCCTCTCCTCTCCTCTCCTCTCCTCTCCTCTCCTCTCCTCTCCTCTCCTCTCCTCTCCTCTCCTCTCCTCTCCCTCTCCTCTCCTCTTCTCTTCTCTTCTCTTCTCTTCTCTTCTCTTCTCTTCTCTTCTCTTCTCTTCTCTTCTCTTCTCTCTCTCTTCTCTTCTCTTCTCTCTTCTCACAGTGAGATCAAGGCCCTCTTCTGTAGCTCCCTTATTTACCTTCTACCCCTAAACACATCTGGATTCGCCAGGTATTCTCTCATTCTTCATGCAGCCTCAGGAGAAGTAGCAACTTTTCTTGGTTGTAAATCTAGTCTTTCCACCTCTATGCTCTAAATATTACTCTTATAGAGAGACTTGTCTCTGAAAAAACTGTTTTCCATCTCTAGTAATCATATTATTACTGTAATTATCATTTCCATTTTACAGACAAGGAAACTGAGACATAGAGAGATTAAGTGACTTGACCAGAGTCTCACAGCTAAAAAAATTTCTGAGTCCAGATTTGAACTCATGTCTTCCTGACTCTAGATCCAACACTCTAGTCATATTCTAACCAACAGTGATCTCTTCCTTTCCATCTTAGTCATAATACTTATTGTTTATTATTATTATTATTGATTCATTTTTGTGCTCCTTTATTAAATTTAAATTAGACCTTAAATACAAACTGCCTTTAAATGCTATCTAATTATTTCATGTGTAGAAATGTTTGCTTTCCTCTATAAGACTTTGGGCCCCTTGAGGGAAAGGTACTAAGTGACATACTTCTTGCCAATTCTTCAGGTACATTGGACAGGGTTAAGTACATAAGAAACAACATTACATTGGAAACCGAGGAGCTAGCTTTGAGCCCCCACTACAGCAATAGCACACATTTAATTGGGAACACATTATTTATCTTCTTTGAGGCTTAATTTCTTCTTTCATGGTGTTCTGTATTTTGCTTTTGTTTTGTTTTCTTGGGAAGAGGTATCCACTGAGGAGGAAAACTGCAATTCCATTGAGTTGGAAATTCTAGATAAAAAACAATTGTAAATCAGCAATTATATATCACCCTACATCCTTGGATAATTGCCTGGGGAACTGAGGTTAGCTCTGCATCACAGTGTAAGTATAGATCAGAAAGAGCAACACTCTGATGCTGCCTTCTCTATTTCACATTGACTCTTTTACTTATCTGTAACATGAAAACAATGAAACTTGTACTATCTAGTTGACATAGACATATAAGACTGGTTTACTTTGTAAATCACAAAGTAATATGTAAATGGAAGTAATTATTCTTCATTCAATAATGATAATATAATTAGACTGTTCAGTTATTTATTGCCATTATAAACTTTTCATTACTTAATCCTTCTTTAAGAGCCAAGACTAATCTTTGAAGTTTAGATTTTGGAAATCCACATCACTTAGCCATGTGACCTTGAGCAAATCATTTCACTTCTCTGAAGTACAGTTTACTTTCAATTCCTTTCCATCTCTAATTCATCCATATCTATGAAAGATGCAAGAAGAAAGAACTAACCCAGGTTGCTTAGCTACACCAACATTGCATAAGCTTTATTACACACATATCTAAGCCTTTCAGAAAGTAGATCCATAGTAAAGGCAACCATTTTTTCATAAAATTTTAGCTATGACCCACAAAGGACAAATTTCATTCTAGTGTAGATAAGAGAATCCCTGAGTTAAAAATATTTTTAGGCTTTCATTTGGATTTTCCTTCTCTTATCCCAACAATCATAACCAACCATGACTACAAAGGACCAATAATTCTGCTGTCTACCTCCTGACAGAGAGAAGTAATGGGCTCAAGATTCAGAATAAGACATATATTTTTGCACACGGCCTATGTGTGAATTATATTTATTACAAGAAGTCTTTTTTAATTTTTAAAATTTTTACCAGGGGGAGGGAGATAGAAGAGAGAGAAAATAAATTCTTGTTAACTGAAAAAAAATTAAAAGCATAAAATATCCATGCAATCACAAGCTATTTCTATAAACTGATATCATAATTTCTGAGGAAACCATGAAATTCCTTCAACGTAGCATGATATTCCCTAAAAAAAGATTTTTGTAAACAAAAAAATATGCATTTTCCCAAGTTCAAAAAATGTGTAATAAAACTACTTGACAAAAGTACATGACTTGTCTCTGAACAAAAATTTTATTCTTGAGTTAGACCTTTACCATCTCAAAGACTTTTAAAGAGTATGATAGGTATGCTTTTTCCTCCTTTGGGAGCTCAGATATGTACGTAGGTCTGTGATATCATCCTTCTGTGTGACTCTTGTCCATGTCTGCCAGTAAATGCAGTGAAGGGGGGGCCCATCTAATAAGACGGAAGCCTTCCTGTCATTCTCTTGACATTGTACAGGTCCCAATAGAACGTGGATAATTTTTGAAGGTTTTTAATATATCAGAGGTGGGGAGAATGTTGCCCATATAATAGTTCATCTGCCCCTTGCTTAATCTCAACACTATCTCCTAAGAAGACTCATTCTACATTTGGACAACTCTATTATGTAGTTTTCCTTTGAATTAAGCTGAAATCTTCTCTGAAACCTCTGTACATTTCTTCTAGTTTTGTTCTCTGGGAACAAGCAGGCATTATTTAATTCCTCTGCTACAGCACAACCCTTTGAATATTTGAAGAAAGTTGTCATATGCCTCTTAAAGCCTTCACTTTTCCAGACTAAATATCCCTAGTTATTTCAATTATATGAGTTGTGTTCTCTGGTTCCTTCATTATACTGCTTATTCTCTTCTGGATATTCTCTGGTTTGCCAATATACATTTTAAAACGTGTAGGCCAGAAATGAGTACAATAAGCTAGTTGATCTGACCAAGGGTGAACACAGTCACCTCCCTGGTCCAATCCAAGCAGTGTTATCAATTCTTCAAGGAGGTACGATTTCATTAGGATGTATATGCCTTTATTGACACTGATTGCAACATCTCCATAACTAAGTAGATGTCTTTGAAAGTTATCGTGGTTAAAAAGTTCACTCTCATGCCACCATCCCAGAGATAAATTCTAAACACTATCCCTCTACTAATAGTAACCTCAGATTGTGCTAGCTTTTACAACTGCCACATCACTCTTGATTTATCTTGAGCTTTTAATCCACTGATACTCCCAGACGCTTTCATATGCCCCTATTCTGTACTTTTAAAGTTGATTTTTTGAACACAAGTATAAGAGCTTATGTTTATCCCTATTAAATTTCATCTTATTAAATTTGCCTTATTGTTCTAATGCATAGAACTTTGGCATCCTTTGGCATCCTTCTGGGTTCCATAAACATCCTTTTGGATCTTTTGGATTCTTTATCTGTATGATCCACAAGGTGGCACTCTAAGCTGATCTCAGTCAACTGGGCATAAGCAAATACACCTAGACACCCCCAAGTTTCAGCTAATAGCTGATACTAACTCATGATACACATGCACACATAGCACCTGTCACCCAAACTCTCCTACCTCTGTACAATCCCTAGTAGTTTTTGGCTTCCCAGGTAGATGTAGCAAGATCCCAACAATAATTACAACTCACCTAGATTATAACTCCCATCCACTGGATCAGTCTCTTTTCCCTTCTTAGCATGAACTTTAAGAATTCATTCAATTAACATTTAGACTGAAAATACTATGAGTCGAGGCAAAAAAAATGATTTGGATAAGAAATAGAATGGTTGATTAATGGCATATAGGTAAGACAGAATTAACATGTGTCTGATGTGAGTAGCCTAACTCCTTCCATCCTTTTCTGCGTCATGCCTTTCACCTTTCAAACAGTCTAGAAACAACCATCTCAGGATCACTGTCCAGTCACTACCACTCAGAGAAAAAAGTACAATGCCAAAGAGGCAGCCTGGCAATAAGGAAACAAAACTATCCTATTTTTTGCAGATGATATGATGGCATACTGACGTAGAGAGTCAACTAAAAAATAACTAGTAAAAGCAGTTAACACCATTAGCAAAGTTGCTAATAAAAAAACACTCACACAAATCATTAACATTTTTAAAAAAACCAACAAGAAGAGATAGAAAAAGAAATTGTTTTTAAAATTACTGAAGACAATATAAAATATCTGGGAGTCTACTTGCCAAGACATATGCAGAAACTATCTGAACACAATTATAAAACACTCTTTACACAAATAAAGATTGATCCAAATAATTGGAGAAATACCAGTTGTTCATGAGTAAGCCAAACCAATGTAATAAATATGATAATACTATCTAGATTACTTTACTTACCCTGTACCATATGCATCAAACCACCAAAGATTTACTTCATAGAGCTAGAAAAAATAATAATATAATTAACCTGGAAGAATGAAAGGTCAAGGCTATCAAAGGAATCAATGAAAAATGAAAACAAAGGTGAAGGAAAGGGACCTAATAGTACCAGACCTCCAACTCTAGTACAAAGTGGTAGTCATCAAAAACAATTTGGTAAGAGACAGATAATTTGGATAAGGATTTAAATAAAAATGATTTGGATAAGAAATAGAATGGTTGATTAATGGCAGGTAGGTACATAATTAACAGAAGCAGATGAGCACAATAGCATAGTGTATGATAAATCCAAACATCCAAACTATTGGGGCAAAATCTCACTATTTGATAGAAAAACATCTGAGAAAACTGGAGAGTAGTATGGTAGAAACTAGGCGTAGACCAACATCTCATACCATATACCAAGATAAGATCAAAATAAGTAGCTGATTTAGACATAAAGGGTAATAGCATAAACGTATTAGGGGAGCATGGAAGAAAATACTTATCAGATCTATGACAGAGGAAGATTTCATGACCAAATGAGATAGAGAGATTCACAGAAAGTAAAATGGATAATTTTGATTTGGTAAAATTAAGAAGTGTTGCACAAATAAAACCAATACAGCCAGAATTAGAAGATAAGCAAGAAACAGAGAAAAAAAATTGCAGCAAGTTGCTCTTATTGAAGTTTCATGTCTCAAATATATGGAGAACTCAGCCAATTTTATAAAAATAGGAGTCATTCCCCAATTGATATATGATCAAAGGATACAAACAGGCAGTTTTCATAGAAAGAAATCAAAGCTATCAATAGTCATATGAAAAAAAATAGTCTACATCACTAATAGAGAAATGCAATTAAAACAATTCTGAGGTACCACCTTACACCTATGAAATTAGCTAACATGTCCAAAACGGAAAGTGACAAATGTTGGAGGACTGTGGGAAAATAGGGGCACTAATGCACTGATGATGGAGTTGCAAATGACTCCAACCATTCTGGAGAACAAAGGTTCATAAAACTGTATATGCCCAAAGGCTCGTAAAATTGTGTATGCCCTTTGACTCAGCAAATACTGCTTCTAGGTCTGTATTCCTAAAGGAATATGGATTAAGCATACCCATTAAGAAGTTTAAAGGGAAAGGGAAAGGACTAAATGCACAAATTATTTCTAACACCTCTTTTTGTGGTGGCAAAGAATTGGAAAATAAGAGGATGTCCATCAATTAAGGAATGACTGAACAAGTTATGGTATATTAACGTGATGGATAGAATGCTATTATGCTATAAGCTACAATAAAGGGGGTGGTTTCAGAGAAACCTGCGAAAACTTATATGAACAGATGAAAAGTGAAGTACATAGAACCAGGAGAACAATCTATGCAGTAACAGCCATATCGTAAAGATAATCAACTGTGAAAGACTTAGTTACTCCAATAAATACAATAATCCACCAAGATGCCAAAGGACTCATGATGTAAAATGCTATCCACTTGAGACACAGAACTAATTGACTCAGAGTGCAGATATAAGCATATTTTCCCTTTATTTTTCTTGCTTTGGTGGGAGGGGCACGGCCATAGCTAATGTGGAAATGTTTTGCATGAATATATATATACATACATATATATGTATAGTGTTGTTTTTCCTGCTTTCTTAATGATTGGGGGAAGTGCTAGAAGGAGGGAAAGAATTTGGAAATAGAAAAAAATAAAATTTATAATAATCATAAATAGTACTAAATAGAGAGAGGGAAGAGAAACAGAGATGGAGACAGAGAGGCAGCCTGGAACTTAAGATCAAGTTTCAGGTTTACCTAGACAGCCACATGTTCTAAGTACCATACGTATGTAGCCTCCCTAGCAACAGTGATGGAAAGGACTGAATTTCCTTTAACCCTTTACTGGAAATCCAAAGGAAAGCTGGCATTAGTCTTGTTCAAACAAAGAGGTCTTCTTGAAAGAGACAAGAAGTCATCTCTCCTCTCTTCTAAAAACCCACAAGGGAGTGGTTTTCTCTAGCTCAGTTGTTGTGACTTTGTCACAGACCTACAGCACTGTAGGGACTAAAGGACAGACATGAGGTTGTTGATCCAGCATGTCCTTTAACAAGACTCTGGCCCAGGGGAAAGGGTCAGGGCATAAACCCCATTTCCATGTATACTGAAGTGATTTGCCATTCTTTTTGTCATTTTACAAATGAGGAAACTGTGGCAAACCAGATTCAGTGACTTGCCCAGCATATTTGAACTTACAAAGATGAGTCTTTCTGGCTCCAAGTCCAGCATTCTATCCACTAGCCATACATATAAGCCCTAAGCATGTATAAACCGTTAGGAATTCTCTGTACTATGCTTGAATTTACAACTTTTAATAGTGTCTTCTTTTACTGTAATGTTTCTTTAAGTTTTTCATGGGCCCGGTGAATTAATTTGTAAGTGTATCAAAGTAAGAACTTGTTTGAATGTATGAAAAAATGTCACCTCCCCTCCCAGAGGAAGTGTTGCAACGCTGGCAGAGACTTGGGCATTGTAGTTCAGTTACAGACCTTGTTCCCTTAGGAAAAAAAATAATAATTACTCCAAAAAAGTACAATCCATTCCCCTGGCAGACACAATACAACCCAATCTAATACCTTAATCATTTGCAGACCTTGAATTCCCACAAGCACAGGTAAGTCAGCTATATTGTGCCAACTCTATCTAAGCACTCAGTCATGTGTGCAGGTATTCTGTCTCAAGGATGGCAAATCCCACAACTGGTGACTTCATTTGCTAGCAGGGGCAACAATGGTGACATGAGAACCTCATTGTTCGACAGGAGTCTGAGACTAGAAATAGGTTATCTTTGAAAGTTTCATCCATCATTTGGTATGGAAAAATTGGTCATTCCTGTCACTGTCTCCTTTGCTATCTACTTTTGTGTTTCTTGCCTCCTTTCTCTCTGATGTTCCTGTCTTTTGTCATGGTCACAGCAATAGCAGGTGAGCTACATCCAGCATATCCCCTTTCCCAGGTGTTGGGTTAAGGGTAACTGTCCCAGGAAACTCTGGAAAGTAGTGTATATGTGTGCATAAGAAAACTGATAACAAGTTAATGAAATTAAAATAGAGAGTAACGGATGCTTCAATTGTGGGGGTGGGGAGAAGGGAGCAATTCAGAAAGGTTTTCAGAGACTATCAGAAAGAAATTTTGGCTGAGTTGGGGAGGAATGGTAAGATATTTATGTTTGTTTTCAAACTTTAAATTTATAACAACCAGAGTAAAATGAAGGTCAGGCAATCTGAACTCAAAGGAAGCTTTCTTAAGGATAACAGGTACTGGGGTGACTTGGGTGTTAATCAGAAGAAGGGCTTGTCAGAAGCTCTAAACAGGAGATGGGAGGGCTACAAAAAGAGACGAAGTTCAAAAACCAAATGAAAACTGGGCAGAGTTAAGATCATGCTGACCCAGTGAAAAGCAGAAAGGGAAAGCTGTGATATGACAGAGTTACAACATAAGTGTGATTATACATAAAAGTACTTGGCTTCAGTATATGAGTAATGGAGCCTGGAAGGAAGGGAAGAGGACTAAGAACTATAGAGGAGCAGTATTGTGAACAAAAAGTGAATTATAAAGGGGAGGTATGATTTTGTAGAATGTAATTAATTAATGAGATTGTTGCATCAAAGAAGAAAATGTATGTGAAAGCATTTTTATCTTAAAAGTGCTATATATCATCTTAACTGATGTTTTTATTATTTTGTAATAGTAAAGAAATTTCATATATAAGTATTCATTATAAGTATTAATTAATTAATTTCCCTTACTGAAGGTGATTATTATGTTGTACACAAACTGAGATCACTATTTAGAGCAAAATTGCTGGTAATAATCTTCTTGTAAAATAATCTCGAGAAAGAAATGGCAAACTATTCCAGTATCTTTGCCAAGAAACTTCCAAATGGGGACACAGAAAAACGACTGAAAAACAACTGAGCAAATGAACAACCCAATGAATGATTTGTTGATATATCCTTCAAAGCTCAGCTCAAATGTCTTCTGCAGGAAACAGATCCGTAACTTCTCTCTCCTCCCCTATTGCTGTCTTGCCTCTGGAATTGACTTCTAATATATTTTGCCCTTAGTTCCTATGTACATATTGCTTACCCTTACCCTAATAGAAAGTAAGTTCCTTGAGGGCAAGGACTATTTAGGTTTTTTTTTCTTTATATTCTCAGCTCAAGCCTTCTGTTTGATTTATTGAATGTTGAATATGAAAATGAGGCCCTGAGGTACGAGAAGTGGGTCATATAGCATTCCTGCCTCAGTCCTACCTGTCCTTAATAAGTCAGGGTAACTGGGAGCAATAAGGCGTTACTAGCTGCATGCTTCACTCCTCAGCAGAATCACTGAGCAGAGGTGGGAAAGCAAGCTTCTTTTAATGGAGTAAAAATGGAGAGAAGTTTCTGGCCTTTTTTTCTAATGGCTTATGAGTGGTTTCACCTAAAGGTGGGGATTAATAGTTTTCCTTCATGCTTTTGTGCTGGCATCCTTCCTAAAAGAGCCTCCTGTGTGTTTGCTCCACCCACAAAGCTAGCTGTACTCAATGTAGAGAAGGCCCTATTGTTCACATCCTGGAAGGAAAACAGGGTCAATTCAAGCACCATGAAATACCTACTGTGGGAAAGGCAGGGTCTTAGCCCTGAGGATACCAAGACAGATCAGGACCAGCCCCTATTCTCAAACATCTTACAAGCTAGTAGGGGTACTGAGGGATATTCAAATTTCCTTCCTTCCTTCCTTTTCTTTCCTTCCTCCTCCCTCTCTGATTTCTTTCTTTTTTGCTTACTTTCTTGCTTGCTTCTTCTTTCTTTTTCTCCCTCCCTTTCATCTTTCTTTCCTTCCATCCTTCTTCTCTCTTTCCTTCCCTTTTTTCTTTCTTCCTCTCTTCCTTCCTCCCTTCCTTTCCTTTTCTCTTTCTTGCTTTCTTTTAAGGTTTTCCCTATCTCTCAAGCTGGAATAGCAGAGGCTCCTTGGCCCAGTCTCACTATTGATCAGCACAGAAGCTTTGACCTGTCCTATTTTCACCCTGGGGTTTTCTTTAGTCAGGATGAGGCATGCCCACTTGCCCCCTCCCCTTAGCCCCACCATGGTCATATTAGCGCCAGACTTAGTGCAGATACCCAGTTAGCTTTAGACATCAGAACTCCTGAGCTCAAGCGATCCACCAGTATCAGCCTCTCCAGGAGCAGGGATTACAAGAGTGCTCTACCATGCCTAACAAATATTTGTCTTTCCCTATCTTTAAAATCAGGATAACAATAGTTGCATTCCTGATCTCATAGGGTTGTCACAAGGAAAGCACCTAATAAATCATAAAACACTCTATCCATTCAAGGTAAATGTTATTATTGCCATTACTAATACTGTGAGAAATATAAAGGAGAGTTTGGACGAGGGAAGAGGTCTAAATGATCCTCTGTTAAGCAAACCTCCTTGTTTTACCCCCTATACTATCTCCCCTCACACATCCCCCCCCCCCCCACCATGCATACGTATCCAGTCTCCTAAGCAAAGACCCAAGACAAAGGACAGCAGGAGTGTGAGTGTTGTGGGAAGAAGGAAGACAGAGTTCAGAAGTCCACAAAATCACTTACAAGCAGTCTCCCTGGACAGCACTCATTTTGGTGCTTAAGTCCCACCTTCAGCAAGAATCTTTTCCCATTCCTCCTAATGGCAATGCCTTCCCTCTGAGACTGTCTCCAATTTACCCTTTACTGCATGTGTCTTGTTCATATATAGTTGGTTGCATGTTATCTTTCCCATTAGATTGTAAGGTCCTTGAGGGCAGGGACTGTGTGCTTTGCTTTTTGCCTTTGTATCTGCATAGGAGGAGCTCACATGCTGACTGTGCCAACTTCCTAGCTATGTGACTGCTGCTTATCACTCTCTGAATCTCTGTTTCCTCATCTGCAAAATTATGGGATTGGATAATTCCTTCCAAATCTAAATGTCTGCTCCTCTGTGCAAGGCGTTTTTTGCTGAGTGTTAAGGGAAATATGAAGTAGATTTAAGATATAGCCTTGTCTTCAAAATTATATTAAAAAAAATAATGCAAATTTATAATCTAATAGATTCAATATTTCAAAGAGCAAGTTAGGAAGCATTTTGGTAATGCATATTACCAGGAGAGAGGCTCTCACTGAATAACATGTGACAGCAACAAGCGACAAAAACAATAATAATAAACACTGAACACTTAAAGGTTTGCAAAATGCTTTACAAATACTATCTTTTTTGACCCTCACAACTACCCTGTGCTATTATTATCCCAATTTTACAAATGAGTAAACCAAGGCAGACAGAAGCTAAGTGACTTGCCCAGGGTCACATAGATAATAAGCATATGAAGCTGGATTAAAACTCAAGACCTCTTGTCTTTAAGCCATTATGCCACCTGATTCCACAGGACTGGCCAGAGACAAAATTGGGGTGGGAGTAAAATTTGTCCCTTTTTCAACTCCTTTGTTCCCCCTTTTACTCTTTCCTTCCTCTCCTTCCCTTAAAGTATCCAATTTACTTCTGCTTTTCTACTGTCTCTCTCCTGTTCCACTCCACCCACACACACACCTTATAAAATACATCAGAGTCTCTCAGGAAAGCGTCTAGTACCAGTCATGTACACCTTAGTATGAATTTAAGTAACTGTCCTATAAAGAGTTTTATGCTGAACTTTCTATCATTCAATACAAAGTGAATGACTTAATACCCTGTTTAAGGAATTTCTTATATTAGAAAATAAGGATGAGTAGGAAAGGAAAGTTTGAAAAAGTAGAGTGGCTACCCATTGTACTTATCCAAAAGACGGGCCCAACTTAATTACTTGACTAGATAATCCAATTTTTGTTGTGAAGTTGACAAAGATTGTTTTGCCCCTATACTATCTCCCTTCACGCTCCCCGCCCCAACCACATACACATATATACCCTCTCTCTCACTTTCCTGTGTTAGCTATACATTCGTGGGAGCACTGAATCACACATATTCCTCATATACCCCAATACTATCTGCCCTCCTGACCACCAAAAAACAAAAAAAAGAACTTTTCCCTGCCCCTCCCCCAGCCCCCAGAGTCTTGTGCCAGTGTACAAAGCCAGTCTGTGTGAAGGGGAGAGGGCTAGTTACAGAAAACACTCCTGCATTTTAACAAGGCCTTTGGGAGTCAGTGGCTTACCCCCAAAAATTATCAAATTGTACCAGTTAAAAGCTCCAGGACAAGCTGGTAGGAAAACTTGACTTCATATTGCCTTAGCATTCTCCTCCACACAGGGCTAACCCTGGCAACAAATGCCAATCCGATCTAGCCTCACTTGTTGAACATCCCGTGTTAAGGAAGACTGATTACCCTGGTACAAGTACCACCTTTAGAGTGATGCTAAAGGCAATGACTTGACTTTTCCTGGCCCACTTTAATGGAAAAATAGACTTTGTTTTCCTTTTTTCTCCTAGCCAAGGTTCCACCTGGCTTCAGCAAAGCACGTCATGGCTGCTGTGGTTGGTCTCACATCGCTGCACTGCCAAGATGTGGTTCACTAACTAGGAATACCTGAAAGGTGACCCACCCATAGAAATGCTATTCTGCCTCATCTGCTTCTTTGTTCTTTGTAGCCTGACCTGGATTTACCTGCCTCTTTATTACTGCAAAATGGCGTCCTCCCTCCTTTCTAGAGCTCCCTGGAATTTTCCTTTGTAAATACAGATATACATATACATATGTGTGTACATACATATGTGTGTATATATGTATATTATAGATATAGATTCTGATGCTCCAATATGCTAGTGTATCTGTGATCTCATCAATGTAGCATTTCTTCCAGTAATGAAAATGATGACCCATCTTTCCTGTCATTCCACTGTTACCCTTATCCATGCCCTCCTATGAATTCAGTATAGGGGTACTAGTCAATTTGCCTTCTCATTTTCTCTTTCTGTTGAATGGATATCACTGAAACATAGCCACTTACTATCAAATATCCATCATTCTCACTGTGTGACTGATCCAAACTTTTTCCCAGTTACCTATTTCTGTAACGGCATGTTAGTAGTTCTTAAATGTAGTTTGAGGATTTCTATCTCTAAGACCCTTTTAGAGAGTCCACAAGATCAAAATTAGTTTCATAATAATACAAAGACATTATTTGCCTATGAAAATACTGCTCTTTTCTAATTTTGCATCTGTGTGAAGCCATCTTTTCTTCATATACTTCAATCAAAACAACATATCCCAAAAGATTGAATCCAGAAGCAGATATGAGAAGCCAGCTGTTTTTTATTAAGCCAGACATTAAAGAGATTTGCAAAAATATGTAAAGCAATTCCATTCTTCTCACAAATTTCTTTCATTTTAGAAAATGGAATCATTTTTCATTAAAATATTACTTATATTAATGTGAAATGGGTTTGCCATTGTGATTTCAATTAATAAATATTTTAAAATTTCATCTGTTTTATTTTCTAATGTGGTTAATATCAGTAAAAATATATGTATTGCATTGCATATATGTAACAAATATAAAGTAAAAAATTTATTTGGGGTCCTCAATAAGTTTTAAGAGTATAAAAGATTACTGAGACCAAAAATCTTGAGGACCACCACTTTCTGCCTGGGAATTCCTTTTTTGTTATGTGATGCAACCTGTTTGTGTTCATCACAATGCTTTCCATAGCTCTGCAGATGATCTTGAACTGTAGCTCTTCAGAGATTATAGTGTTCCAGGACTCCACTGACATTAGTGTCCCAGTTTTCCCATATCCCTTCAAACATCCAACATTTTCCCTTTTTTGTCATATTAATCATTCTGAGAGGTGAGAGGTGGTACCTCAGAGTTCTTTTAATTTGCATTTCTCTGATCAATAGTGATTTAGAGCATTTTTTCATATGACTATAGATAGCTTTGATTTCTTTGTATGAAAACTGCCTGTTCCTATCCTTTGATCATTTATCACTTGAGGAATGACTTGTAGTCTTTTAAAATTTACTCAGTTCTCTATATATTTAAGAAACGAGGCCTTTTTCTCAGAGATACTTGCTGCAAAAAAAATTTCCCAGTTTTCTGCTTTCCTTATAATTTTGGTTGCATTAGTTTTATTTGTGTAAAATATTTTTAATTTTACATAATCAAAACTATTTTAAATTTTTACATGTTCTCTATATCTCTGTGTCTTCCTTGGTCCTAAATTCTTCCTTGACCCATAATTCTGACAGAAAACTATTCAATGCTCTCTGAATTTGCTTAGAGTATCACCCTTTAATCTGCAAATCATGTACCCATTTTGACCTTATCTCTGTATACAGTATGAGATGTTGGTTCTACCATACTATTTTTCCCAGCATTTGTTGTCAAATAATGAGTTTTTGTGACAAAAGCTTGAATCATTGATCTGCTTTTTCTCCATTTTATTGATGTAATTAGAGATATAAATTTTCCCCTTAGTGCCACTTTGGCTGCATTCCATAAATTTTGGTGTATTCTCATTATTGTCATTTTCTTTAATGAAATTATCAATTGTTTCTATGCTTTGTTCTTTGACTCACAAGTTTTTTTTAGGATTAGGTTATTAAATTTCAATTAATTTTAATCTCTCTTTCCATTGTCCATTATTGAATGTGATTTTTATTGCATTGTGATCTGCTTTTATTTCTTCTTTTCTGCATTTGGTTGTAAGGTTTATATGTCCCAATACATGGTCAATTTTTGTGCAAGTGCCATGTACTACTTAGAAAATAGGTATATTCCTCTCTATTCCCATTCAATTTAGTCCAGAGATTTATCATATCTGATTTTTCCAGATTTTATTCACCTCTTTAACTTCTTTCTTGTTTATTTTTTGGTTAGATTTATCTAGTTCTGAGAAGGGAAAGTTGAGATCTCCCAGTAGTATAGTTATATTATATATTTCCTCTTGTAAATAATTCAACTTCTCCTTCAAAAATTTAGATATTGTACCATTTGGTGCATATACATTTAGTATTATCCTTCTTTATTTCTTTTAATTAGGTCTATTTTTGCTTTTTTTTTTTTTTTTGCCTTAGATCATGATTGCTACCCCTATTTTCTTTGCTTCATTTGAAGCATAATAGATTTTTCTCCAGCCCCTCACCTTTAACCTGTGAATATCTGTCTGCTTCAAATGTTTCTTGCAAAGAACATATTGTAGGAGTCTGGTTTTTAATCCATTCTACAATCTGCTTCTGTTTTATGGGTGAGTTTTACCATTCTCATTTATAGTTATGATCGCTAACTTTGTATTTTCCTCCATGCTAATTTTGCTTGTTTATCCCCCTTTCTCTCTTACCTCCTACCTTTTCCCTCCTCACAAGTGTTTTACTTCTTATCACCACCTTCCCCAATATACCCTACCTTTTTTCATTCTCGCTCCCCCTTGTATTTTCCTCATCATTTTTTTACTTCCTTATATGGCAAGATAAATTTCTATACCCAACTGAGTGTTATTCCCTCTTTGAACCAATTTTGATGAGAGTAAAGTTTAAGCTTTGCCCGTCACCCTCATCTTCCCCTCCATTATAATAGCTCTTTCATGTCTTTTCTAAGTGAGATAATTTACCCCATTCAGTCTCCCTCCTCTGTCTTCTTCCAGTGCAATTTTCTTTCTTACCTCTTTATTTTGTTTTGGGGTGTATCATCCCATCAAAGTCACCTTATTTTCATGCCTTCTGTTGACATATGCTCCTTCTAATTACTCTTATAGTAATAGAACTGTTAAGAGTTACAAATAGATAAACAATTTAAGTTTATAGAGTTTCTTATGTCTTCTTTCTTGTTTATTTTTTATTTTTTTCTTAAGTCTTGTATTTGGAGGTCAAAGTTTTTATTAAGTTCTGGTCTTTTAACTAGAAATCCTTGAAAGTCTCCTGTTTTGTTAAATATTCACTTTCTTTTTTTTCTTCTAAAAGATCATATTCAATTTTCCTGGGTAGGTGATTCTTTGTTGTAATTCTAACTCCTTTACATTTTGGTATATCATATTCCAAGCCCTGTGGTTCTTTAATGTGGGAGCTGTCAAATCCTGTATAATCCCAATATAACTCCACAATATTTGAATTGTTTCTTTTTGGCTGCTTGCAAGACTTTCTCCTTGATCTGTAAGCTCTGGAATTTGTCTGTGATATTCCTGGGAGTTTTCATTTTGGGATATCTTTCAGGTGGTGATTGGTGAATTTTTTCAATTTCTATTTTGCCCTACATTTTAAATATATCAGGGCAGTTTTCTTTGATAATTTCTTGAAAGATGCTTTTTTCAAATCATGGCTTTCAGGTACTCCAATAATTCTTATATTATCTCTCTTAGAACTATTTTTTAGGTCAGTTGTTTTTCCAATGAGATAGTTCACATTTTCTTCTATTTTTTTTCACATTTTTTGTTTCGTTGTATCTTGATGTCTCATTGAGTCATTAGTGTCCCCTTGTTCAATTCTGACTTTTAAGGAATTAATTTCTATGGTGAGCTTTTGTATTTCCTTTTCCATGTGGTCTATTCTATTTTTAGTAGTAAATTTTTGTGTATCTTTTTCCATGCTATTCACTCTATTTTCATGCTTCTCTTACAATACTCTCATTTCTTTTCCCAATTTTTCTTCTACTTCTCCAATTTGTTTTTTAACATCCTTTTTAAGTTTTTCTTGGAATTCTTTTTGGGCCTGAGACCCAATTACATTTTCCTTTGAGGCTTCACTGTAGCCATTGGACACTATTGTTCTCTTCTTAGTTTATGCCTTGATCCTCCCTATCACCATAATAATTTTCTATAGTCAAGATCTTTCTTTTGTGTTTTGGCTTTGCTCATTTTTTTTTTTTTTTTTTTTGCCTTTTTGTGACTTAGTGTTTTTATGTGAGAATTAGACTCTGGTTCTACATTTTCCCAAGCTTTTAGCGCTGGAGCTCTGGGTCTTTCTGCTGACTTTCAGTGGACTTCAGGGCTTAGCTGATTGCTTTCTCTGGAGGTAGGTTTTCTTTTTGGCTTATATTGATGGGGTATGTCTGCCCTCCCTGTTGGCCTCCCAGGTTTAGTTTTTGACCTGCTCCAGGGGTGGGAGTTTGTTGCTAGGTTGCTATGGTAACAGACTCTTTCTGGTAGCTGGAGTGGGGGGGATCTTTTTGCTGATCTGTTCAAGGGGTGGGGCCCTGCTGCTAGGTTATTATGGAAATGGGGTCTCATTATTGGCAAGCCTCAGAGGCAGGACTTCATTACTAGTCAGCAATGGGGTCAAGGCCTCAATGGTAGCTTGTGCTGGGGGTGGGGTGGTTGAGGTGGGGCCTTGCATCATGGCAAAGACTGCTCATTTGCCTAGGGGGCTTCTGGTTTGTAGGAGAGCAGGGCCTTGCTGATGGACTGCACCAGGCTTGGAGCCTTGCTCTAGAACCCCTGCTATGAGGCTGGCTGCTGCTGCTGCTCTTGCACCTCACTCCCCTCCAACCCTAGTGAGACAAATCTTTTTTGAAGGACTAATAAGCTGCTTCCCTGCTCCTTTGATCAATTCTGAGGTGGTTTTCTAGTTGTTTAGAGGGGTATTTGGAAGGGCTTGAGAGAATACCTTCCTTGTTCCACCATCTTGGCACCAGACATTGTCAATGCTCTTTATTAAAAATGGCTTCCATCTATATGGCACCCTAAGGTTTGCATAGCACATTACAAATAATATTTAATTTTATTCTCATAACCACCTTTGGAGAGGCATACTATTATGTTCCCTATTTTACAGATTAGGAAACTGAGATTAATTACTTGCCCAGGGTCACACAGCTCATAAAGTGGTTCTGGTGGGGGTGGGTTAAGGGAGGAGGAGGAATCAGCTAGGTGATGCAGTGGATGGGGTTCCAGGCTTGGAGTTGGGAAGATCTGAGTGCAAATCCATCCTCATATATTTACAAATTGTGTGACCCTGTGATCTCTATTTTCCCCAGTTTTCTCATCTGCTAAATGGTGATAATAATAGTACCTAGATAAATAAAAACTCTTATTATTATCTTAAGGATAATAATAACTCTCACAGTTGTCATGAAGTTCTCATGAGATAATTTTCATAAAGTATTTAATAGTGCCTGACATACAGTAAACACTATATAAATGTTAGCTATTAATAGGAATGGTAATAAATGCCCAAAGCAGTATTTGAACTCAAATCTTTCTGACTCCAGGTCCATCACTATGCCATCTACCTGCCTACTTATTTACCTGGTGCTGCAGGCAAGGTTTGGTGAGGTCTAGATGCTTAGAAATTCTTCCTGTTTAAAGGAACTTTCAGCCTCAGCTGTTGTAGGGCCAGTTTCTGGTCCCCTCCTTGAATCAGTGAGATTTATTCTCTCATTGGCATCATAGTTTGGACTAGAGTCCAGTGATTTTATTATCAGCCGAGTCACTTTCTCATGAGAAGCCAAAAAATATTCTCAACTCCTTGTGAGAAGGGATTCTCACTGTCTCTTAATGGGCAAAAGATATTTCCCTTCCCAAATCTCACTCCATTGATGTCATTAATTACACCAGACAATGATTCTCATCAGCTGCCAGAGTTTTATTGTAATTAACATAAAGTAAAGAATAAATTCATCAGTAGTAGCAACAGGGATCAAGACTGGACCTGTAGTTTCGTTGGAACAGTGAACCCTCTACACATGCAAATCAGGATCTCAAATACAGTTTTTAATCTAACAGCAAGGACCCCAGCATACACAGGAGGGCCTTGCTGTACAGGTTCTTAGATCTGTCTAAAAGGAAAGCAATTTTGAGGCGTCAACAATCTACATTAATCAAGCATATATATCATTCACTTAATTCAGGGGGAAAAGTCTGCACCCTGAACTTCAGAGAAAATACAAACAGAAATTACAAGCAGAAATTACAAAGAGAAAGACCAACAGACAGGGCTTCCAACTATCTGACAATAGATAGTACATACATTTGTTACCAGAGAGACAAGCACCAACATCTGGGGTTTCAAAGGTTGGGCGGGGGCGGGGGGGGGGGGGTGTGCTCCTTACCACCTGCCCAGAGTCTCATCTGGCACATCAACCTTCTTCCAAAAAATAAGCCCCAAAGCAAAACCTCACTTCAGAGTGTATATATATATATATATATATATATATATATATATATATATATATATATATATATATATAATGACCCAGTACCTCATTAGAAATTTTAAAAAACAGTATCTTGTTTTCAATCAAAACTAAACCTGGTCAAAAACTAAACCTGGGAGGCCAACAGGGAGGGCAGGCATACCCCATCAATATAAGCCAAAAAGAAAACCTACCTCCAGAGAAAGCAATCAGTATCCCCTGAGGTCTATTAACAGATGGGGAAGATCTTTAACTCTTCCCCCCACCCACCATTAACCTTACATTAACATTACATAATCTTATAGAGTTACCTAGATCCATGGTGTCAAACTCAAATAGAAATGAAGGCCACTAATCATTAGTGTATCAGAACCAAATAAGAACTACATTTTAATCTGCTTCTGGGTCTCCTCAAGTGCTGTGGGCTTCATGGGCTTGGGGTCTGTGGGTCTGACATCTCTGATGGGGAGAACAGAGCAATGAAGTGAATTACCTAGGGTTACGTAATCAGGATACATGACAAGAAGGACTCAAATTCGTGTCTTTCTGACTACAACATCTAGCCCTCTATCCTCTACATGTTGTTACCTTTCAAAAATAGTAATACACAGTTAAAGAACAAATTGGCTTTTTTAGTAAGTTAATTTATTTATTTTTATTCTGTTCATTTCCATAAGTTTTAAATTTTTCTCCCTTCCCCCTCCCCAAGAGAGTATGCAATCTGATGTAGGCGCTACATCTAAAGAACAAATTGTAAGAACACAGCTATATGAGCAGCCTTCAGAAGAAAACAAAATTAACTTCTCCCCCTTGTTCTGTCCTCTTGCAGGAGGGGAGAAGAGAAATTGGGTAGTTCAGGCAGTTCTTCCTTCTTCCTTCAAAAAAAAAAAAATAGAAAAGGAAAGTATAAGGGATATGGTATGCATGGGGAGGAACATTTTCATACCAGCCCATCCCACCCCATCCATCAGAAGTCTCTCTGTCATACTTCACAGCTCTGCTAATTATTGTCTTACCTGAGTCCCAGGACAAAGACCCACAAAGAAAGGGTGACTACTGGTGGGGGCATCCCTCATACCCCTTTCAGTCTGGGCACATCCATCCCATAAGTATTCTTCTTTATGCTTCCCAGAAGCTTTTCTCCCAACAAATTCTGCATTAGTAAACAGGTGAGTTTTTGGACAGTCTGGTGGGTCTATGACAATGCTCAGAACCCAGGTGATGAATATAAATGTAAATATACAAGTACATTCGTATGTATACAACATATCTATGCATGTATATACATCTGTATATAATAATAATAACCATTTACATAGTGCTTTAAGGTTTGTAAGATGTTTTATAAACATTTCATTTTATCCTCATTACAACTTTAAATTAGTTATTATCATCATTCTCATTTTATAGATTAAAAAAAAATTAAAGGTGGAGAGATGTCAAGTAACTTGCCCAAAGTCACCCAGTTAATAAGTTCCTAAGGTATAAAAACTTCTATTATACATATATTATAATTAATAGTTATTTCCAATACATAAGTAGTCAAAGAATACGAACAATTCTCAAGAGTCACAAGTTATTCATAACTTCATGAAAAAATGCTCCAGATCCCAAATAATAAGAGAAATGCAATTGACAACAACCCAGGGTCCTATCCCATACCCTGCAAATTGAACAAGGTGGAGTAATAACTGTTGGTCTGAGGACTGTGAGTGCCTTGAGGGCAAGAGACAGTCTTTTGACTCTTTTTGTTTCCCTAGCAGTTAACAAATTGCAGAGTAAGTACTTAATACTTACCTCTTGTGTGTTTGTCCATTGCCGAAGAAGACTATGCTATCAGAAAAATAATGACATGCCTTGCACTTGACTTTGTTTTGAGTGAGGGAGGGCTGTGCAAGTCACCAGACTCACTTCTCCTCCAGAGCCATCTGAATCCAGTGACCTGATATTCATCAGGATGACTGGAGATGACCCAGGATGAGGCAGTTGGGGTTAAGTGACTTGCCCAAGGTCACACAGCTAGTGAGTGTCAAGTATCTGAGTGAGATTTGAATTCAGGTCCTCCTCACTCCTGCACTGATGCTCTATCCACTGCACCACCTAGCTGCCCCACTTGCATATTAACTAACTGACTAAATGTTGGAACCGTTAGGTAGTACAACTATTTTTGAAAATTTGGAATTATGCAAATAAAATGACTAAAATATCCATGCCTTTAGTATCATAGTAAGCATATACTTCCAGGAAGTCATCAACTCCAAAATATTCGTGGCAACACTTTCTGTTGTAGCAGAGAATTGGGACATGGGATAGGGGAAGTAGATTCTCTAAATGCCTAAACAAATTGTGATTTATGAATAAAATGAAATACTGATGAAATGATGAATGTTCTAAATACAGAAAAGCATGTAAAGATCTACATGGACTGATGTAGAATAAAGTATACAGAACCAAAAAGACACTATGCACCATGACAACAACAATGTATGCGGAAAGAACAATCAAATATTTTAAAAAATCAAAAGCTAATGTAACAAAACTATAAAGGTAAGTGGAACTCAAATAGAGACATAAGAGAGAACTCATGTAAGTAAGAGTCCACAGGTGTACACGTTTTTCGACTTCTTTTTTCTCTTCTTTTTTTTCTTTTTTCTTTTCTTTTAAAAATATTATTTGTTATATGGAAGGGAGGAGAAGAGGAGAGGAGGAGAAAAGAAGGGATACTGGGAATAACTACAAAGACATAAAAAAACAAAAAAATCAAGAAAGACATCTAATAGAAAATCTTGCCTAACTATCTCATTTTATACATTAGCAAACTATAAGCCTAGACAGGTTACAATGTGCTCCAGAACCCTTAGAAAGTTAGTGGCACTGTAAAAGTATAAATCAGATCCCCTGATTCCCAATCAAGTGTTCTCTCCCTCCCACCCACTTCCCTTTCCAGGCTGCTTCCCATTCACTAAACAGTGCTTTTCATTGATTACTGGGATAGTCTCACAGAATGTTGTGAATGAAAGGGAATCTCTAGGTCATCCACTGCCTCCCTTCACAACTGAAGAAATTGAGATGCAGGGAGAGAAAAATCAGATCCTGATTGGTGTGAATAAGTGGTTATGTCTACTCAAATTCATGCTATTTGAAATTAGAATTATGTCGACTGTGGTCCTTGGTTCCAGCTCCACAGAAATACGCAGTGCAAATTCAAGCAATGTGATCACTGCTAGGGATGTAGAATTCTCACTGATGAAGCCAATATAAGTGTAATTTGCCCAAGGTCAAAGAGCTGGTGATTAACAATCAGCAAGCAAGTTAATGGGGTTTTTTTGTTGTTTTTTTGAGGCAATCAAAAGTGACTTGCCCAGGATCACACAGCTAGTAAGTGTCTGAGGCTGGATTTTAACTCAGGTCCTCCTGACTGGAAGGCCAGTGCTCTATCCACTGTGCCACCTAGCTGGCCCAGGTTAAGATCTTAAGAAAATGACTGAAAGGGGGAGAAAAGGAAGGACAAAACTAGATAGGCTATACAGATACTGTGCTGGATAATTTAAACCAAGGTGATGATGCAAGAACAAAAACATGTGAATGAATGTCATAAACTGCTGAGAAGCATCAACTCTGAATGCATATGGCATGAAATACATTGATTTTTGGCTTCACTTATAGCTTATTATTGATCAAATGTAATTTTCTACATTAGGGCTGGGATTCGAGGCATTTCAGTGATTCAGAGAGCATCCTTGCCAAAATATTTTACCAAGTCTTACAGCCTTAACTTGACTATATGCAGTAATAATAATTACAATATTAAAGGCAACAGCTTGTATTTTTACTGTATTTTATGGTTGAAAAACTCTTTCATACAGTTTTTTTATTTGCTCTTAATGACCCTGTAAAGTGGATATTAAAGTATAATTATCTCTATTTTTACGTGCGAGGAAATTAAGACTTAAGAGATGTTGCATGGTCTGTCTAGGGTCAAATAGCTAGGAAGTGTATAATCCAGGCCTTCTGATCCCATAGTTAATGATGTCTCTGCCATACCTTTCTATATTTTCTATGAAAGAGCAATATAAGAACTGGAAAACCAGTGAAAGTGTAAGCAAATTGCTTTCTTGGTAATTCTTCACTGAATTTGGAGCAGAAAGGGACTTCAGATAATATCTACTCCAGTGGTATCAAAGTCAAAAGAAATGGATCTCTAAGGGTCTTGTATTGACTTAGAAAACCACAAATTAATATTCTATGTGTTACATTATATTTTTATTTATTTTGTTAAACATTTCCAACTACATTTTTATCTGGTTCTGAAGCTGGGGAGTTTTGTAGGTAGGTTTGCCACTTCTGATCTAGTCCTACCTATACCTGAACAGGAGACTCCTTTGCAGTGCAGACTCTACTTGCAAGCTTCCAGTTAAGTTAAAGCTCTGCATGCTTATAACTTCTGCTCTCTGGGGGCCAAGTAAAACATGCCTAATCCTCTTTCCTTATCATATCCCTTCAGAAACTTGAAAGTAGCTTTCTGTCATCCCTAAGAAACCCACCCAATTCCTTCAAAAGCTCTTCTTGTGGCATAGTCTCTGATCTCCTCTCCATCATCCTAATTGCCAACCTTGAAGAAAAAGAGACAAGGAATGATAACTGTGCCTCCCCTCTGATGTATGCTAAGGCAGCAGTTCAGTGCCCTGAAAACAATAGATAGTCTATAGAGTTCCTGGAGCATATATCCAGGTTTTAGCAGAGAACCACCCAAAACTTACAAAACCTGATGAATCCTAGGCAATCCTGGTGACTCACATAAGAGCAAATGATACTGCCAGAAGCTATCTAGAAAGCATTTCTGGGGATGATGAAGTCTTGCATAAGAAACTGAATACCTTCAGGGCATAGACAGTGATTCCATCACTGCTGATGAAGGAAAGCTAGGCAAGAAGAGAAAGATTTAGGAAGCAAAAAGCTAGTTAAGAAGATAGTGTCTAAGAATCAGATTTGTTTTCTGAACACTGTCCCCCTCCCATTCCAAGAAAACATATGTGTATTTTAATAGGACATTTGGAAGACAATAGTTTAACCAAACTATGTGAATGGCAGGCTCTAGACCAGGGATGGAATGCAGTTAAAAAGAGTTGGTAAGATTTTGCCCAGAATTTTGTAAATCTAGTCACTGGGGCCTTAAACTAAAAAGTAAGGAGGAAACAGAAAGCTGCCTAAGTAAATCCACAAAACTAAATGCCATAGAGAGTACCTACAAAGTAGAAAAGAGAAGAGTAGCAGATTCCAATACACAATTTGAACGAGATTTCCTAATACAAAGGTAAATAGGACCTCAGAGATTATCAAGTCCCATTGAAATGGGAGCTATGACTTGATTGTGGCTCTACAAAGACAGACTTCATTCAAAAGAAACAACACATTTCAAAGACAGGATGGGGTAGCCATATATATGAAAAAAATTCCATTCTCCAATAAATAAGGAGCATCAAGGGATATGAACATATCAAGTGATATGAACAGTTCTCAAAAGAAGAATTACAAACTATTAATGACTACATGAAAGGAAGCTCCAAATATCTAATAATAAGAGAAATATGCATCAACGCAATTCCTAAGTTTTACTTTCTATTCAACAAACTGGCAAAGACAATAAAAGATAAGAACAGTAAATGTTAGAGAAACTGTGAAAAGACAGTCACACTAATGCACCATTGGTGGGGCTGTGAATGAGTTCAACCATTCTGGAAAACAATTTGTAACTATGCAAAGAAATTGATTAAAATACCCATACCATATGACCCAGAGGTTCCACTGAGAAGCATATATGCCAACAAGGTCACCAACAAAAGAGAGGGTACCACATACATACATATATCAGCACTTTTTATAGTGCTTTATAGCATTTTATTGCAAAGAACCAAAAACAAAGCAAATAGGCATCAACAGTAGAACAGTTAAATGAAATTTGGTCTGCGAATGTAACTGTGCTATAAGAGATAATGAATATGATAAATGCAGAAAAGCATGAAAACATTACAGGAACTGCTATCAGTAAACTGAAGTAAACAGAACCAGGAAAATAATTTATATAATTACTACAACTATGTAAATAGGGGAAAGAAAACAATTAAAATTAAATGCTGTGAAATTATAACAATATGTGGTCCCAAAGAAGAAATAAAATAAGGCAGTATATTGCAAAGATAGGGTACTTGGGTGCGGAACACTATATATGATGATATACTTTTTCAATATGTTGGTCAGTTTGGGCCAACTATTTTTTTCTTTTTAAAAAATTTATTATAATGATTTATTTCTCAAGAAGAAAAAAAGGGTATGCAATGGAAACTGCAGGCAATATAATAAAAAAATCAATAAAATATATTTGATGAATTTGATGAAATTCAGGAATGAAAGAGGGAGCACATGTGGGCAAAGATCAAAGGAGGCAAAAAGAAAAGCTATAATGTCATTACATTATACTACAAACCACTTGGACAGAAAGAGAAAATAGATGATGAATTCAGGGAATATGTCACAAGCCTGACACAAGCACTTCAATTATCTAGTCATTTGTTAGAACTATCTCTCTTGACTTAATGATAATTTCAATTTTTGAAAGTATAGAAACTAACAGAAGAATCTACTGTCCTATCCCTGATTCTCCTTGATGGAGAGAAATGCACAAGTGGAAATGATAGAAACCGTGAAAGTTCAGTGGTACAATTTGTGATAGAGAAGAGGACAGTAAAATCAATTAAAAAAACAGAGAGGGTCAAAGAGGAGAAGGTGATCCAATGGTGTCAAAGGTCACAGAGAGGTCAAGAATATTGAAGACTGAGAAAAGGCTATTGAATTTAATAATTGAAAGATAGTTGGTAACATTGGGGAAAGCAGTTCTGATTGAATGATAAGTTCAGAAACCAGACTGTAAAGAGTTAAGGAGAGAGGAAGAAGAGACATGTATTATAAATGGCCTTCTCAAGGAGTTTTGGCATAAAAGGAAGGAAAGATATGGGATGATAGAACAGATAGACGGATTAAGTGAGCATGGTTTTGAGGATGAGAGATATAAGGACAGGTTTGTAGATAGTAGAAAGGTAGCAGTTGACAAAGAGATTGAAGATAAATGAGAGATGGAATGATAAAGGAGGACGTTTGCTGGAGAAGAAGAGATGGAATCTAATCACCTGTGAATGCAGAGAGGTTGGCCTTAGCAAAGGAAAAGGGGCAGTTCATCATGTGAGCTAACATGAAGGGAGAGATCATGGCGTTTAGGGTGGTATGAGATAATGAAGTTGGCAGAGGAAATTCTTAGTGAATGGCCTCAATTTTTTCAGTAAAATATGAGGCAAGGTTTTGGGGGTTTGTTTGTTTTTTGGCAGGAGGAGGAAGGGAGAGGAGTCATAGGAAATTTGAGGAGAGATGAAAAGGTTTGGAAAAATCTTTGAGGTCAGAAGGATAGTGTGTAAATTAGGGAATTGTAAAAGGATTGTCTACAGCAGGTAGGGCCCAGTTGAAGTCATGTAACATAAATTTGCAATGGATGTAGTCAGGACAATTGCATGATGTTCTATACCTTTGTTCACAGTACATCCACAGGAGCAAAGGCAGTGGAACATAGAAGTGAATCAAGGCTAAGGCTTGGCAGGACATAACCAGTGATGTGATAAGGAAGCAAGGGAATTGAAAGAAATTAGAGTTTTGAACTGGTTCACCAACAGATCCAAAAGGAGAAAGAAGGAGAGAGCTACTAGTGTAGGGGTAATAACCTGGGAGGGAACTGAAGATCCTAGGGATTTAGGTCATCATGTGGATAAAGAACAGGTCTGGAGTGAGAAAGGAAATAGGTGGAATGCCAGTAGATTGTAGTCAGATAAAGGAATTTCAAAGTTTACAAACATGGAAGTGGTTTATTTGTGGGCTTTGGCAAGATCAAGCATATGGCCATTTTTGTATGTTTAGCTTAGGTAGGGGTGGAGAAGTAGGTCATGGGAAATGAGTGAGTTGAAGGTCTGGGAGGGTAGGGTGTTTGAAGAAATGTCAAGGTGTATGTTAAAGTCTCCTAAGGGGAGGAGAAAATATTGTGAGGCAGGTACTGAACTCAGTGAGAAAGGGAAGGAAGCATCAGAACCAGGAGAAAAATTTATACGATAACAACATTAAAAAAAGAACTTTGAAAGACTTAAGAATACTGATCTATGTGACGACCAACCACAACTCTGGAGGGCTGTTAAGGGAGCATGCTACCATCATGTCCTTACAGAGGGATGATGGAGTCGAAGGGCAAATTAGGCATACATGTTTAGGCATGGCAAGTGGTGTGGATTTGTCTTGCTTGTCTATGCTCATTTGTTTCAGGGCGTGTGTATTTTTCCTTTCTTATTGCAGGGAAGTTGATGAGAGGAGAGCTAGTGATAGGCTTGCCAAGGTGAAAAAAAGAAAAGAAAGAAAAGGAAAAAAGGTATTGGAGAATTTTTTAATGAACAAAAGTAAACAGAAGGAAGTTCAAAAGGAAATAGTTCATTTTGAAAGCAATATGTTAAATTTATTAAATCTTTTTTTAAAAGAAGATTATATGCAATAGAGATTCATTACTTTATATATAATCTATTTCCATTCTGTGTATAAAAATGTTCTTTGGGGGTGGTGTTTGTTAAGTTCAGAATGAAAAATGTACATTTTTTTTTAAAGTCAAGAATCATAGGATGATGAAATCTAGAGCTAGAAAAAGGCTTGTAACTTGACCTTTTGCAGATGGGCTACTTGACATTTACGTGGGAAGATGGGATAGAACAAGGGTTTTTCAGCCCAAATAAGGTACTGCTTCTGTACCATACTGCCCCTGGGTCCTTCCTTGAAGTTTGTTGGAGGACCCCAAATGTGAAGAAGAAATTCTGTAAGGGTTTTTATATCCTCCAAACTGGCAGGAGTTAAACTCTTGTCCTTTTCTATTTATTTAGTGCCAATGTTACAATTTTCTTTAAAAAAAACTACCAGTTCAACATGAGGAAGATCTCATGTTATTGGGTGACCTTTCCTCTTAGTTCAAAATATCCTTTAAGCTGAAGCATTCGATATCCTTGGTCTCCAATAGCAAAATCTGATAGTTTCTTTTTAATATTTCACTGCCTTTTATTCATCCATTCCACTCATCCTTTCCTGCATAACAAAACTTTCCTTTGACTCACTCCTGTATATAGTGCTTTTTACTTCTTCTAGAAAAAAAAATTTGTTGATGCCCTTATAAAACTCATTTGGGTGGGGTCAGGATGTGTAGAAAGTCAGTAAACAGTTTTGAAAATGTGAAAACAATTCATCTTGAATAACCTAGGAATGTGGGAAGTCAAGGAAGATGGAAAAGGGGCTTATTTTGCACATCATAAGAGACTTTACTTCAAATATACAACATATCACTGAATTCAAACTGGCTCCTTATTTGTATTTGCTTGCCACCTGGGAATGATTTCACGGTAAAACTGAAAGGATATGGTGATTTCAGAGGGCATCTAAAAGAAGCTGGTATTAAGAAGGTATAAAAGAGACATCGTATAATGAGGTCAAGGGAAGAATGGAGTGTCTGAATTTAATACAGCATATACTCTTCCTCTTTGCACATCAATTTTGGCCTGAGGGCTGACACATAAAATTCACCAGATGTGACTTGACATGTTTGTTGATACATATCAATTTCACCTAAATCACTGGAGTAAGGTGGGGGAGAGGGATGCCTTTTCCTGTGTCTTTTTTCTGGTCTTGATGATAGGGTTTTCTCTCCCCCTCTAGGGACTGAAGATTCTACTAATTAAAGTTTACTAGTAGCCCCACTGCCTGACAGCTCTGGCACCCTAATGCATTCTGGTTGGTAACAAGTCCAACATGACTCTTCTTTGTTCTGAAGCCCCATTCTCACATGGAAATATTGATTCTATTACCTTGGGCTCCTCAGGGCAGGTACTTTTTCTTTGCTTTGGCAGAATCTCCACACAGTATTGCCTGTGCCAAAGGCATATTATAACCATTAAATAATAACAACAGTGTATTGTACAATATTCTAGTACAATTCACTTTTGTCTTGGGTTGTTGAGAATTTCCTTTCCCAGAAAAATTTCTTAGAGATGACTTTTGCCTTTTGAAATTCAGTCTAAGGCTCTGCTTTTTGGTCATAACAAGCTGATTGTATGTCAACATACAATCACACACTCCTGGATATCTGAAGAATATTGTTCTTGTTTGTGCTTGGTTCTCAAAGAGGACTGTGATATCAGGAAGTTGATGCCATGACTTGCAAGTGAACTGGATTTAAGTGAAGCAGGGCTGTGCAAAGCCACTAGCCTCATCCTCTCCTCCAGAGCCTCAGTCCAGTGGTCAGACATAGATCAGGACAAATGGAGACGACCCACATCTGAAGAACAAGACTTAGGAGTGATGCCAAGAAAAGAGGGTTGAATTTGGAGTCACATGACCTTAGTTTGAGTTTGGTCTCTTCCACTCACTATGTGCCTTTTGGAAAGTTCCTTTAACTCCCTTGACTTCAGTTTCATCATTTAAAAAAATAGGAGTATTGGATTAAGTGACTTTTAAGATCCTTTCTAGATCTATATCTGCCATCTTGATTTCTTGGTTTCTCATAAAGTCATTAGCCTCCATCTATTCCATTCTAATTTTGAGAGAACTATTCTCTTCAGTGAGCTTTTGAACCTCCTTTTCCATTTGGCTAATTCTGCTTTTTAAAGCATTCTTCTCCTCATTGGCTTTTTGAACCTCTTTTGCCAATTGAGTTAGCCTATTTTTCAAGGTGTTATTTTCTTCAGCATCTTTTGGGGGTCTCCTTTAGCAAGGTATTGACCCTTTTTTCATGCCTTTCTTGCATCTCTCTCATTTCTCTTCCCAGTTTTTCCTCCATCTATCTAACTTGATTTTCAAAATCCTTTTTGATCTCTTCCATGGCCTGAGCCCATAGAATATTTATTTCGAATGTTTGGGATACAGAAGCCTTGACTTCTATGTCTTTCCCTGATGGTAAGCATTGTTCTTCCTCATCAGAAAGGAAAGGAGGAAATATCTGTTCACCAAGAAAGTAACCTTCTATGGTCTTACATTTTTTCCCTTTTCTGGGCATTTTCCCAGCCAGTCACTTGACTTCTAAGATTCCTTTCCACACCCACCTGGCCTTGAGTTCCACCCAGCTAGTGCTTGGTGTCTGAGATTCAAATGCTGCTTCCCAGCCTCAGGGCTTTCAGCAGGGGCAGTGTGAGATTAAGTTCAGGTGCTCAGGTGGGGACAGGGCCACCTCACGGAGCTCAGTTCCCTCAGGGGGTTTATGTGGAGACCTTCAATAATGTCTCCGAGCTCCTGTCTGTTTTGGGAGCCCCCGTCCACTACTGCCTCTGCTGCTGCCCCCCCGAGGGGGCCTGAGTTATGGGGACACCCCGCTCCCCTCTTGGTGAGCCAAATGGGCTCTCTCATTAACCTTTAGCATCTGTGGGTCGATGGACCTGTGCGGCCACTGGAGATTCTGTCCCTGAAGCCTGCTCTGATCTGCTCCTCTCGGTGCCGCGGGACCAAGGCAGGCTAGGCTCTGCTCCGGGTCCGGTGCATGATGGACCTTTGGTGTCAGTTTTTCAGGTCTCTCTGGAAGAGAAATCTCTTCCACTCTGTTGTTGTGTGGCTTCCACTGCTCCAGAATTTGTTGGGAGTTCCTCTTTAAAGGTATTTTATGGGCTGTGGTTTCGGATCTAGCGTATATGAGTCTTTCTACTCCACCATCTTGGCTCCTCCCCCCATCTGCCATCTTGAGTCTGGTTCCTATTTTCCTCAATTCTATCAAATGATCTTTTCCGAGTGGGTTTTGAAAGGAAAATTTGTGGGAAGGGAAAAGAACAAGAATCTTTTGAGAGGGCATCACCAAGGAAGAGAAGACACATAGTAAAGGGAGCTGAGGTCACAAAAGACAAACAACATCTGCTTGATAATTTTGCCAAAGGCAATGGCAGTCTCTTGGCCCTCAAGAATTACCATCAGAGAAACAATCAATAAACACTTACTAAATACTTACCATGGACCAGGCATCACCCAAGGTGCTGAAGGAAGATTCAGAAACAGAAGTGAAATTCTTCTCTATTCAAATGATTCTCAAATCTATTGATCACCAGATCTAACCTCTTTGCCACATGTCCCCCATTGTCGCATCACCACCTGGCTAGTGGATGTCGCAAACTAGATGCTTTATAGACATCTTTAATTCAACGTATCTAATACTGATCTCATTAGCTTTATTACCAAATCATCCTCACTTCGAAATGTCGCTATTATGATTGAGTGTACCACCATCCTCCCAGTCACCTAGGCTTGCAACGTCCATGTCATCTTTGATTCCTCACTCAAACTTACTCCACATAGCCAATCTATTGCCAAAGCATGTCATTTCTACCTTCACAATTTCTCTCATGTCTCTCCCCTTCTCTCCATTGACAAGGCCTGAACCCTACTGAAGTCCTTTATCAGCTCTCACCTAGATCATTCTAGTAACTGCCTGGTTGATCTCCTTCAGAGTCTCTCCTCACTCCAATCTATTCTGCATGGCAGCTACCAAAGTGTGCACCTCCTCTTTCTAGGGGTGAGTGCTTCCTCGGGTCTCTGTTCTGTGGAAACATCTAAGCTCACCTTCATTCCTCTTCTGACCCCCTTTCTGGCTTCTGGACTTTTCAAAACTTTGCCCTTATGCTGGGTATTTTTATCCAACCTCCCCACTCTTCAGTTCCTTTTTGAGTGTTGTCTACCCGTGAGAATGTAGGGTCCTTGAGAACAGGGAATGTCTCTCTTCTCACTTGTGTTTGTATCCCCAGCACTTAGCAAGGTGCCTGGCACATGGTGAGCTTCATATATGCTTGTTTTCTTCCTCCTTTCTTTCTTTAACCCAAATGGCCTCTTCTGGATGTCATAATAGAAAATTCAAAACATAGGGATGCCCCATTATGGAAGTGAGATATGAGACCAAATCAAGGAAGGGTGGTAAGCTGATGGAATCCACTATCTTAAATAAACAGGCCCGAAAGAGGAAGTAATCAGGTGACTCTAAGTAATGTCAAGGATATTATAATAATAGACATGAGTATCCTGAGACCTGGGCCAGACTACGAATCATTCTCAAGCACTTACATTTTTTCTGGCAGTTGGTCTACGGTCAGCCAAGCAGATTTGTTGAGTTGATAAGTGATACTCTTTATCTGTCTCCCTCTACAAATTCATGATCCACACTATCAGAGAGTGAGTGCTGGTTAAAAAAAACATATGGCTCAACCTAAGAAATTAGTAAAACTCAATCCCTATGTGAATGGGAGGATGGGTTGGGAGGAAAGATGGACAGACCCAGTTTGATCTATCCAGGATTAAGGAGAACTGTTCTTACGCCAAAAGAGAATTATAGACAATCCCAAATCATGAGCACTCAATTTGTGAAGATCCTTTTCTTTTTCTTTTTTTTAACAATACAAATGATAAATTATATTTATGTGGAAAATAGTGTCAATAGTCAGCACAGATTCAAAAAAGTAACCTGCTTCCAGATTATGAAAGTAGTTTGGTAAATATTTCAGTTGTAACACTTGTAAAAAGTAAGCAAGGTTTTTGTGAGATTCCACTTGTGAAAAATAAACCACATAATTTTTCCACAATCTGTACAATATTAATGTATACAGTACATGTTAGAAATAGGAACAGCAAAAGGGGAGATGGAGAGCTCAGAAAGACTGGAAGCCACCCACCAAAAGCCTCCCCCTAACCCTGACTGCCAGGGTCCCCTTCCCTTTCCCTCGCTTTTCCTAGGCCTCCTCCAGCACATTCTATGGTTTCTATACAGTATAAAACTGACCAAATAAATAACTGACCACACTTCCGGTGAACATCCTTTTCTTTAGAATGATGTCATAGGGAGGAAACCACTTCTGGGTAGGCATGGCTGCCAGCACTCACACAGCTGGAAATGTCTTTTCCCTCACCCATGCCAGTACCTTTCACTTCCCAATCACTACTGTTGCTACCACAGTGACTTCCCTCCTTTCTTCCTCTCCTTTCCTCTTTCCTTCCTCCATTCTTCAATACATTCCTTCCTCCCTCATCCTGCTCCTCATCCATCCCTCTCTCCCTTCTTCTTTCCTCCGCCATTCCCCAGTCCTATAGCTGCTACCATTATTGGAGACCCAAACCTTTCCTGGTCATCTGCCACTGAGCAGCTACTTATACCTTCACTAAATCCAAGCTCCGTTACCAAGGTCCTTACCTAGCATTTGTCTCCTCCACTCAGGGCCTCTTCCCCTATACCTAGGTCCCATGCCCCTAAATCACCAGGATTTGTCACCAATGTAGGAGATGGGGAGAAGAGGAAAGGGGGGGGAAGGGAGAGGGAGGCCCTGTCCTACTGCCTAAAGATCTAAGTTGGAACACAGAATGAGTTTTTCCATGGAAACACAATTAGGTATGGTGGTTATAGTCTATAGAATTCCTACTACAGAACTCTAGTTCAGCTACATTATAGGGTAAATGGGCTTTTGTGAGCTGGTATGGGAACCTAACCACTATGTTTAACTTTGTTTCTGTGGGGAAAATGTGATCTAAGTTTCAAACTGATTTACAAATAGCTTTAGGAAAACTATCCATCCATATAGTAAGTTTAAGACTGTATGCCTATATTAAAATAAGCTGCCTTTTGCTTGGCTTGGGGATTTTGCCTTTCAAGATTCCATGAATTAGGAGAGGAGAAAGAGCAAAGCCATAAACTCTGATGTCCATCAAAACTAAGCATGCGTTGTGTCAGTGCTTCTCACTGAAGGGTGTTACAAAGGAGCAGGGTGGTTGGCTCAAGGCTGCCTCAGAAGCTGAGAGGTCTACCTGAAAGAGAAAGTCTAGAGCTCTTTATCTAGCATTTAAAACTCTCTGTTGTGTGGTCCAAACCTAAATGTCCAACCATATATTCTCTATTTTTCTAAATGAACCCTGCCTTCCAGACAAAAGGATCTCGTCATCCATTGTTTCCTGTACACAGTCTAACAGTGTCTACTTTACAACTCCCCTGGCCAGGGCTTCCCTCTTCTTCCTCTCCACTTATCTATGTCCTAACCCTCCTTCAAAGTATCTATAATACCTCTACCATACAGCCTCCTAAGACTGACAAAACTTTCTCAGCTGTCCCAGCCTTCAGTGATGACCACCTCATTTGAACTCATTTGGCCCATAGCAAATGGAACTTTAGTTTGGTTTGGTTTAGTAAACACACCTACACACACACACAC
Source organism: Bettongia penicillata ogilbyi (assembly GCA_023548195.1). Taxonomy (NCBI): domain Eukaryota; kingdom Metazoa; phylum Chordata; class Mammalia; order Diprotodontia; family Potoroidae; genus Bettongia; species Bettongia penicillata. The sequence goes on along the minus strand of JAJHZJ010000531.1, from coordinate 5,105,773 downwards.
ACACACACACACACACACACACACATAACACACACACTCACACACACACCCATGCATTCCCTCAATTAAATTGTAAACTCCAAGAAAGCAAGAACGATTTCTTCTACATCAATACTTCCCAGCTTCTAGTTCATGGAAATCTGTGGTAGGTTTTAGTGATCCACAAATCCAGTAAAGACTAAAGGTCTTATCTTCTTAAAATTAAAAAAAAAACAAACCAAAACCTTTGAAAACTGGTCCATCCATTTCCCCTTCTGCCCTGCATTCCACTTTGCCCACCAGTCCCACGGCCCCTCCCTGTATCAGTCACCAGAAGTACATGTGCTAAAGCCAGGAAGGGCAAGGTGGTCTTTCCAAAAGAATTTAGCACTCTCCAGTTGTGCTTGCAAAACACTGTTCTGCACCTTTCTAGCCCCAGTGCCTAACACACAGTCTTCAGCAGAGCAGGAACTGGTGATAAATGTTTCTTGTTGATAATCATGATCACAGAAAGCAGCTAAGTGTAGTGAAAAGTCACTGGTCTCAGCAGGAAGAGTCCTGAGTTTAAGTTCTAGTTGTCTAACCTTGGACAAATAACTTCATTCCTATGGGTTTTAGCTTTCTCTTGTGTAAATTTGAGACACTTCATGATCTCAAAGCTTCCAGTATAGCTCCAGATCCTATGTTGCTTTCTCATTAACTGTTATCTAGCCATGTTTTGCCACATTCTTTATGAAGTTGATTAAAAAAAAAATACCCACCAAGGACAGTGGGAGTCAGTGTGGTTCAGGCTAAAAAGGGGTCAGGTTGGATTTGAATTCTTGCTCTGCTGCCTATGTGACCATAAGTTATTCCCTTGTGCTTTTGGGGCCCCAACTCTCTTGCCTGTCAATAAGGGAGATGGCCTAAAGTACCTCAAAGTAATTCTTAGCTCCTGAAGTACCTTTGGCTAGAGTCACTCTTTTAGAGATACTCTGTCTCTCCAGAATTCTCAATGTCTTCCTATGGCCAAGGCAAAGTCTCTTAAAGTAATTCTTAACTCCTGGTGGTAGCTTTCCTAGAGTCTTTCCTTTGAATATTCTGTCTCTCCAAAACTCTCAAAGTCTTTCTATAGATGGATATGGAGGCAGAGGCTCCCTTCCCGATATGATTCACACTCTGAAGAAGTTTTCTCCCTGACTACTATCCACTATACCCCACTGTCTCTCAATTGCAATGTATAGGCATTTTTCATCCATTTAGCGTCCTTAATGAAAGGTAACAGCCCTTTGTTAACAAGGGGTCCAGGACTGTAGAGGGGACAAAAATGTTATCACTAGCCCCTGCCTACAATAAAGATTGAAGGTGTCAATAATTTTTAAAAAAGCACTGAAAAGCAATATGGCATAGCCATTAAGACGTTGGATTCAAATCCTGCCCCGATAGTAACTGCGGGACCATGGGAAAGTTATTTGAACTGTCTGAAGTTCATTCTTTTCATCTGTATAATGACAGCATTAGACTCTAAAGTCCCTTTCAACTCAAAATCTCTGATCCTATGACAAAGAAGATCCCATTAAGCTCTGTTATTCATATTTATCATTTCTCATAGCATAATGCTATACTTTTGAATTCATTCACCACGACTTTTTTATCTTCTCCCCAACTGATGAACACCTACTCAGTTTCTAGTTTCTTTGCTACCATAAAAAAGGTGTTGCTATAAATAGTTTGATATGTAAAACAATTCTATCTCAGACTTTCTTGGGGTACATACCTGCTGGTAGTTTCCCTATAACTATAACCAGTCAAATTCCTTTTGAAAAAAACTGAAGAATTGTCTGTGTACTTCTTTTAGAGGTAACAAGAATCAGGGAGAAGTTAGATTTCTATGGCATGAACATCAGGAATCCAAGTAGAAGAGTGATTGGTGACAGTAGAGTTACCTAGAACCAAGATATATGGTCTAGAACATAGAATATGAGGTCTGGAAGTTGCTTAGAGATGCTCAAATTTATCACTCTAAAGGTAAAAGAAACTGAAGTCCAAAGAGACTGATGTAGATGACTTGCCTAAGGTCACAAAGCTGGTGAAAGGTAGCACAGGGAATTGATTAATGACAGTCCCAGGTATTAGCCCACATTTCTTCCTTGCAAAATGCTTCCAAAAGAACAGATGAGAACACAAGGGCACATGAGAGGTCCAGAGAAGGATAACCCTCAATGGCAAAGCAAACCATGGGAGGAAGGGAACCTAGGATATCAAAGACAAGCATCATCCAGACAAAATATGCCAGAAGCCAGGAACAAGAGAAGTTTCCATATTCATTTTGCTTCCTCGACATAGTTAAAAGTCTACACTGATTTTAGCAACATAATAAAAGTGTCTCCCTATCAAAACTTCCTAATTCCCCCAGAGAAATATTACCAGGAGATTATTTAGGATAGGAAAGAAACATCTAATTACACCCTTAGAGAATGAACTCTGCACGGGACTACTGCTCTTCCCCCAATGGACCCCAACATATACACCCTATGTGTGGATTCCCTGTCAGAGCTATCCTTGATGTAGAAGAATGAGATGCCTTCATGATCACATAAATTTCCCCTTGGATTTATATGAGGAGAAATGATCTGTTTTCAGGAATATGGTCATTAGTAAGCTTAGACATCTACAAGTATCCACCTTTTGGAGAAAGGATGTAAGGGGAGGGCTGCTAGACCTGTGATTTCATAAGCACAGAGATCTCCCAGTGTGGAAACTTCTACCACCAATACAAATTGTTCACTCAATTTTAACTCACAGTCTTAGAAAGTTAGGGAGTGATCATGGCACAATAGAAAGATGACTAAATTTTGGAATTTGAGGACATGGGTATAATTTTGCTCCTGTCACTTGTGATTTTGCCCTTCTTTCTCAAAGAGTACCATGACATCAGGTTGATGATGATGTGACTTGCAGCTGACTTTGATTTGAGTGAGAGAGGGCTGTGCAAAGGCACCAGCCTCACTTTCTCCTCTACAGTCATCTGGATCCAGTGGCCAATATTGATCAGCAGGACTGGAGATGGCCCAGGATGCAGTGGGAGATCTTAGCCCTTTTAAGCTAGGATCTTTTTAGGTTCTCACTTTGAGTGAGATAATGTCCACTCAGTGAACAGGCTTCTTCAAGTAGTAAGACTCAAATCAAAGTCAACTGCAAGACATGTCATCTTCTCCCTGATGTCATGGTCCTCTTTGAGAACGAAGGGCAAACCTCAACCTGTGAGTAGTCTGAGTTGCCTCTCCTCTTCTCTTCTCTCCTCTACTTAGTCTGAGGTTTACTACCTAGATTTCTTTCTCAAAGACTAAGCCTTAAACCCAATTCACTCTGGGTGTCATGGATTGGACAACAAAAGGTCCCTGCCCAAGCGCCACTTAATGGTTTTTTTTTGGCTGAGCCAGCACTCCTGGCTCAGAGGGAATGCCAATAGTAACTGTTTCTGTTTTGGCCAGCAACTCCAAGGGTCTTTCCCTTCCAGTCTGATCCTACCTTAGGCAAATCATTAAACTCTCCAGATCTCAGTTTCCTAATATCTAAACTGAGAACATTAGACTAGATTATTTCTAAAGTCTCTTTCAGTTATAAATTTATGAATCTATGATCCAGGGACCACAGAGAAGCTGTGACATTCATGGTTACACCATTAGCATCTGTCAGAGAAAGAATTTGAAACTGGACTTTTCTGCATGCAAGAGCAGCCTCTATCCACATATAAATCCAAATACTTCCCCAGTTCACTGTCTGCACAAACAGGTCATTAGGGAGGCAGCGCCATACAGGGGAATGAATATTGGACCTAAAGCCATACAACCCAGTTCTAGAATCTGTTCTGCCACTATACAACTGTGAGACTTTTACAAGTCATTTTAAACCTCTGGGTCTCTATTGCCTCATTGGTAAAATAAAGGTGTTGAGCTTAGGTCCCATCTAGTTCCAAATCTTAACCATTTATTCTTGACCTTGACCCTGACTCAACTAAAAAATGTGTTTCACAATTAAGAGGCTAGGATTATGAGTGCAAAGCAAAGTGAGATGGTGTCATAAGAATAATAGTGATGTCACTTTGGTCCTCTTTAAGAACAAAGGATAATAACCACCAACCAACCAACGCCCATAAATAAATAAATGGATAAATAAATGAATAAACAGACAAACACTTATTAAACATCTACTTTCTGCCCAGCATTACGCTAAATGTTTTGCAAATATTATCTCATTTCATCCTCACAACAATCTGGAAAGGTAGAGTCTATCATTGTCCCCATTTTGCAGTTGAGGAAACTGAGGCAGACAGAAGTTAAGTGACTTGCCCAGGGTCACACAGCTAGGAATTTGAACTCAGGTGTTCCTGACTCCAGACCAAATGCTCTATCCATTGCAATACAATTCTCCCTATAGATCAGGAGCGCACTATTCCCCTAAAAACAGCATCTTTGGAAAGCATAGGAATGTGCTTAGAACACACCAGGAGAAAGCTATAGGTTGAGAATAAATGTGGCGCAGGCAAATCAGCACTCTGGGACTGAAGAACCCCAATGCCCCTTCATTTTTTATTGTATCCCAAATGCCCCTCCCCTCTGAGCCGAACATCTCTGATGGACAAGTCACTCAGCTAGATTTCTGAACCTTTTCATTTTAGAAGCTCAGTTCCTGGAGATGGCCAGGGCTAACTCTCACTAGCCTCACAAAACTTCTCTGGTTTTGTGCCTTTACTCACTGCTCCTACTCCCTGCTAACGCAGTATCTTTTACTGGGTGAATTGAAAGATGCCCCAGCCAATGTATGTACGTATGTACGTGTGTGTGTATGTGTCTGAGTGTGTGTGTGTGTGTGTGTGTGTGTGTGCGCGAAAGAGGCAGAAAAGAGAGAAATTCCTCTCCCACCCCTTCTGAATTATTTTTCAAGGGTTGCATTTTTCTTCCTCTTTCTTAACTGGCTCTCTTCTTAATTTTTTCCACCACTTAGCACAGTGTCTCAAACATAGTAGGCACTTAATGAATGTTTGTTGGCTCGACTGCCAGAGCTGTCCCTTGCTCTGATTGACTCCATAGAGAGTACCTTGCTTTTTAAAGAGCCATCAAAGGCTCTTTGGGCCACTAATTCCATCAGGCTTGTTTGAACAATTTCTTGATATCTTATAAAGGGGTAATAAAGTGCAAACCTTTCTCTGTACTCTCATTAAGATATTGAAACTTTATTGTCTCTGTTACTTTCCTTACTTTTTTTAGCTTGGCTTGGGGAAGAGAGAAAAGGAAATCAATTGATCAGGAATTTCCTAAACGATTCCCCACCACCAGAGAGATTGAGACAGAGACAGAGAGAAAGAGACAGAGAGACAGAGAGAGAGAGACAGAGAGAACACATACGGATAATTATAGATTTGGAGCTGAAAGGGCCCCTAGAGGCTATCCAATTCAGTCCAAACCATATATCTTACAAATGAGGAAACTGAGGCCCAGATGGGTAAAGTAAGATTCCCAACATCAGACACATAGTAACAAAGCAGATATTCTGACCCAGGTATACTATAATACTGTTTATTTGGTAATTAGCAATGGATTGTTTTCTGAGGACATCTTTGGCCCTAGGATCTCAGATTTTCAACTAGAGCAGGCAACTACCCTGCTGGTAGTCAGAAAGCTTTTTAGATGCTGATTTTCCTTTTCTGTCCACTCTGGGTGAGGGCAAAAGTGTCTCCATATATCTGTTACCTCGCCAAAATTTCTGAGAACCAGCTAATCCACTGCTTTCAGCCTTATCTCCCTGAAGTTCCCATCTTGTTCCTCTCCTTGAGAGTACACAGAAATATCTTCCTTTGAAGAGCCCCCTCTCATGAAGGCTTATGGGACCCTGAATAATAGACTCCTTCAAGCTTCAGCCAACAGCTTCCTGCTGAATGAGCCTAGACTGCTGCTCTTTTCCCTCATCCCAAAAGCCTTTTAAGATGTGCCATAATTAGCTTTTTAAAATGTCAGTCTTTAGTGCTGCCCCTCTTTCTTCCTCCCCTCCAAGGAAAAAGGGGAGGGAGGAGGAGACCCGCTTCTTTCTAAGCTCTCTTGAAAAGCTCATTAGGATAATAAGTCAGCTCCTTTAGGATTAAGCGCCAGTGGCTTCCTTTTTCTCTCCCTCAGTCATTCTAACCGGCAGCTGAAAAGTTCTCCTTTGTTTAAAAAAAAAAAAAAAACCTAAAGCATGAAAGAAACATGAATGTCTATTACCTTTGTACCTTCCTCCAGCAGGAAGGGTGTGTGGGTGGTTTGGGGACGTGATCTGGGGGGTGAGTGGAGAAAAAGACAGACTTTTGCCTCTGTTTTGTTTTATTTTTCAAGCGATTATCAGAAAGTACTGTCAAAAGCTGAAACAGCCATTGTTTCTTTCCTGCTTCGCTGAGGTGTGATGCATGTCAGGTCTGGCTTCCTAAAACCTTTGACAAGAAAATGGACTAGTCAGGCCAATGGTCTCTACCTTGATTCCTCCTCTAGATTTTCTTCCAGCCTCTAAAAAAGAAAAAAAAAAATTTAAAGTGACTCCTTCTTTCTCCAGTTCTTCCTACAAGTCTGGATAAAGGGCTCCTTCAGGCATGACAGCCAATCACCCCCTGCTTATTTCCTTTTCAGACTCAGTGGGGGCCCAAAAGTTGGTGGGTTTCTTTTCATAGACTTTGCAAACCTCACCAAAGGTACCAAATCAACTCCTAGAGGATTAAGCTAATATTCCTTCCTCCTAAATGAGAGTAGAAAAGTTGTCTACTCCCACTACAAAAGCCTTTGGGGAACCTAAATAATCAGTTTCTTAAGACTTCTGCCAACAGCTTTCTTTTCATTCTAAGTGAAATCAAAACAGGCCTGTTTTCCAGGCTCTTACAGAAAGCCTTTCCAAATTGTGAAGAAATCCTGCCAGTTGGAGTTCGCCCACATTTTTTTTTTCCCTTCCTAAACAATCTCTGTTGAGGTTGCTTTTGTAGCTCCTATCGCAGAACAGTTGGGAGATGAATGATCCTTTGCATTTGCATAACACCTTGCAGATTTGGAGGCACTTTCACAAATGTTAACAGAGCTAAGTATCACAACAATACTGAGAAATGGGGAAGGAAAGGATGGCTTCCCCCATTTCATGGATGAGGAAATAGAGGTTACTGAGTGTCAGAGCTGCGACCAGCGCTCCTTTCTACTATTCCTCACAGATCCCTCTTCCTACTTCATTAGCAAAAATGTATCATATATTTGAACTGATTGGTCACTTCTGTCTAAAGTCTGTAGTTTGTCTACATCTCTCCTCTTGGGGAAAGGCAGCAGAAATATTTCCTTTGTGCCAAGTTTTCTAGATTATGAAACTGCAAACATTTCTTCATTTTTTTCCTGCACTTTCAAACACAATCAGGAAAATAACTGCGTTCCAAAACTCTTTGGAGGCAAATTGAAAATTAAAAAGAAATTAGTCCTATGTTTCAGATCTCTAAAAATGCTTATTGTCTTTCCTTTGGGGTCATGCTCTTTGCTTTCCTGTGGCCGGGAACAGGATAAAAAAATAAATGGACCATGGTGCTGATGATCTGGCATTTGGAGCCATTTTAATGATGACATTAGGTCATTGTGTAATGTGTTTGATTACTACAGAACTAATGACTATGGTGGTCAAAAAGCCTGAGTTGGTTTATACCACAAATCAGCTTCCTCCAGGTATGTGCAGGTGAACTCTCTCATCTTGACTCAGTCCTTTCATACACTGTCCTGGGGGCTCAGAACCCAAAGTTGAGTCCAAAAGGCAAAACCAGTAAGAGTTCATTTATGTAACATTCTAGAGTTAGCAAAGTGTTTTCCTTAAAACAGCCCTATGAGATAAATCCTTAAGAATTATTATTCCTGCAGTGACTAGTCCTGGTTCTAGGGGCAATTGATGAAACACACTTCCCTTTTCTCAGCAGAAAGATTAGGGATTGGGGACACAGAATGTTGCAAGTGTAAGGTAGAGTTGCTGGGTTGGTTGGCTTTGCATAACTTTTTTGTTGTTACGAGGAAGGGTTCTATGAAGCATGCATGAGAGTATATTGGGAGCATACGTCATAAAGACGTACAAAATAATTATCCTCATTTTACACATGAGGGAGCTAAGTCTCTGAGGACTTGTTTTTTCCTACAGTTATTAAGGAATCAGGCACTTAAATCCAGCCTTTCTAACACAGTACTGATGTTTTGTTTTCTTCACTAAAATTGAATTCTTACCATCTACTATTGGCCTTAGCCTTATTGTGAAGTATCCTGGTCCTCTTTCCCATATGTGTAAAGTCCTTAGTAATTTACCCATTTGTATCTTAAATACTCAAATGAGTCCATAATATCATCAATTTGGGAATTCCTTCCAATTATGCAAAATACAAATCATTCATGTACAATCGCCTTACACAGTCCGTGTCTTCGCAATGTAAAGAGGGTTTCTTCATTTTCTCCCAATTTCACAAGGATCATGAAACATTCTAGTTGCTTATCCCTTGTCCTTGCCATTAATCTAGCTCATTTTCTCTTTCTTTCATTTAATTATTTGATGTCATCTTTTGTGCCTGTTCTTCTTTGGAGTTCCTCTCTGGTTCTATGATGCAGCCTGCTCATACCCACCATGTATGTACCTCTCCATTACCCTCTGTGTGATGCTCATCTTTAGTTCTTCAAAAGCAGTGGTGTTTCAGGTCTTACTGTCATACAGCAAAACTAGTAAAACATTTATATCGAAGAGATGGACGTTTGCTTTTATGGGAACTTTGGGGTCAGCAAAAGTGATTTGCAATTTCTCAAACACAGTCCAGCCTTCTCTCCTTTTTCAACTGAGGACCTAACTCATCGTTCCTTTGTATTGCCTTACCAGATACTCATGTTGCTGAATAAATTCTATAGTATATTCATGGGCAATAGACATTCTTCTCCAATTGGTCTTCTCTCTGTGCATGGACAAGCCAAATTCCTCCAAGTAATTATGTATCTCTCAGGAGAGTCTACAGCATCTTGAGACTTGATGCAAACAGCAAAATGTCATCTGTAAACAGGAGCATCTTTATATTCATTTGTAACACTACTCACATATACCATTGTTTTTTTCTAATTAGGCTGAAATGCTCAGATCAGACAATATGAAGATATTGTATGTATACTCTTTTTCTGTCAGTCTCTTTAGGTTTAGGTCTCAGGAAAATAGTGCTACCTCCTCATTCACAATTATTGAAACACTGCCTCTTCTGACTTTTTCTCTTTCTCCCTCCTTTAGGTCATCAGCTCCCATGGCTTCAATTATCATCTCTATACAAATGATGCACGTATGTGTGTGTGTGTATACACACACACGCATACATACACACACACACACATATATATATATATGTATACATATACACATATATACATATAGTTTTGGTCTATCTCCTGAACTCCAGGCCCACATCATTAACTACTAGCTGGACATTTCCTATTGGATGTCCCATAGGCATCTCAAATTCATCATTTCTGAAAAAGAATTCATTATCTTTCAATCCAAACATTCCCATCTTCCTAACTTCTTTATTTGGACACTGCTATTATAGGACTCTCTATTCTTCTAGAAACCAAGGTTCACAGATTCAGAGTTATCCTCAATTCTGCCCTCTCCCTCAATCCCATAACCAATCAATTTACAAAGTCTCCACAACATTGTTTCAACTGTTTCCTATCTGTCCAGTTCTTTACAGCACACATCCACAACCCTGGTTCATGCCCTTATCATCTCTTTCATGGACTATTTTAATAATTTCCTAATTGATGTCTCTGCCTCAGGTTCAGTCTACCCTTTCCAATCCATTCTCCATTTAGCCACCAAATTCCAAAAGCCCACATCCAACCATGTTATTTCCTTGCTCAAGATGCACCAGTGGTTCATGATTGCCCCTAAGATAAAATGCAAATTTCTCAGTTTAGCATGTAAAGCACTTCACAATTTTGTTCCAGGCTTATTGCCCAGGATATGCCCCTGCACACCTCCTTTCATGCATCTTACATCCCAACCTAATTCATCTATACATGTACATGAAAATCCATCTCCCATCTCTTTACCTGTGTATAGGCCACCTGCCACCCTTAGAATGGGCATTCTCATCACCTCCACCTCTAAGAATCTCTAACTTCCTTCAGTGCTTTGCTTAGTTTGCTCAAATTCCCACTTTTTTAAATCTACTTTTTTTCACCTTTGATCTTTCTCTTGATCTCCCAGACCTCACGTTCCATGGGACCCCCTAGTTCATCAGTCCACTAGTGTTTGGAAGGGCATCAACAATTGGGAATTGGTCTAGAGAGGGGTGGCCAAATTATTCAAAGGATCTGGAAACTATATCTTATGAGGAATGTGTAGACAAGTGAGAAGACAAGACAGTTGTCTTCCACTATTTGAAAGATTTTATATGGAAAAGATGTATTTTATGCCATTTTAGAGGGAAGATCATATGCATTGATCTTTTTCCTTTCCTCTAGAATGGCACAAAAAGAATGATAAGAAATTGCTTTACAACAATTAGAATGACTGACTATGGAATGGGTTGACTTGTAAGGTCAAGATTTCCATCACTAAAGGTATCAATGGCTGGATAATCATGTCTCAGGGATGTTGTAGGGCAGTGGTGTCAAACTCAAACAGAAACAGTCATTAATCCACATATGAGGAAGCCATTTAGGCTAAATATTGACTCAGTTTTAAAACCATCTCCAAGTCTGGACATATCCATATCAAGATGGATATTCAGTAACTTAGGATCAGGAAAAAAAAAACAAACAGAGAAGCAGCTCATAAGCCAGGTTTGGGCTCACCTAGGCAGAACACGTGCTTAGGTTTTTGTGTGCTCAGCAGCTCTTGATTTCTGCCAGAGAAAAATAACCTGCACAGGAAAGCTAGTTGCCACATGGAGAATACAGCAAATCCTACCAAATTAGAAAAGCTACAGATACCAAACTGGGATTTACATCTATGTCTATCCTTGGAAGACCAGCCAAGCTTAAAGATCAAGAATTTCATATCAGAAGGTTGTCTGCCAAAAGGTTAAGAGTAAACAATTCATCCTCAACCTTTTCATCCTCCTCCCCCAGAACCTTAGACTGATCCTATGATCACCCTTGGCTTCAGTAGGTGAGCTTTCACTCCATCTTATCCTACACTACATCTTTACTTTACTTCCTAAACATTTCTAAAATGTTCTACCATGTGCATACCTTCCTCTCTTCAGTCCCTTTCTAGTTCTCCCATTAGAGATAAGAGGGACTCCTCAGGGACTCTCTTAATTTCTTGTATTCCCATCCCTACTGCTGAGCATAGCACCTGATACATAATAAGCATTTAATAAATTGTGTTTTATTTATGCTTCATTATTATTTATTTGTAGTTGTTTATCTTTTTAATTTTTAACTATTCTAATTGTTGAAAGCAATTCCTTATATATAGTTGACATCTACCAGTAAGCTTTGTTATGCATTCATGAAAAACATCTACTAAGACATCATGGAAGGAGTTGTAATCTTTATCAATGGAGGGAATACCCACATTGTATGCCCACAAGGTAGAATGGAAAAATATTTCAAAAAATTTTCCTGGATGGGTTATGGAAAGACAGGCACACAAATGCACTACAGGTGAAAGAGCTATGAATTGTTCTATTGTGTCCAAAACAAACAAACAAAATGAGTAAAACATCCATACCTTTGGCACAGATATTCTATTGAGAGACATATACTCCAAGGAGATCAATGTCAAACAGAAAGGCCCCATACATACTGAAATATTTATGGCAGGGTTTTTGTAGTAACACAGAGGTGGAAACAAAGTAGATACCTATCATTTGGGGAATAGCTAAACAAGCTGTGATACATGAATGTAATGCAATTTTTCATGCTATAAGAAGTGATGTATTTGTAAAGCACATGCGTAAGCATCGAAAGTACAGAGAAGCATGGGAAGACTTATGTGAATAGATTCAAAGTGAAGTAAGAAGAGACAGGAAAACAATACACACAATGACTATTAAAATAAAATGAAAGTTCAGCAAGAACAAAACAATTGAAACTGAATGCTGCCCAATTATGATGCCCAAGGTTGACCTCCAAAATGAGATACAGAAAGGAATCTCCTCTTGTCTCTTTGTAGAGGCAGGGACTATGAGTGTATAACACTTCATATATTGTCAAACTTTTTGAAATATTGGTTAGTTTTGCTAAAGTTTTTTTTTCTCATTCTTTCTTATAAGGGTTGTCTGACTCTCTGGAAGTGGCAGGAGATAAGAGACATTGGGAAATACAGGTCATGTATGAACAAAAAATATCAATAAAAAAATTAAGCATATTATTTGAAGTGGTATGAGCCTTGTGGAAAAGGAGTATTGGATTTGGAGAAAGAATATTGAATTCACTATATAACTGTCAGACTTTGGACAGGGCATTTCACATTTCTAGGTCTCAGTCTCCTTATATGTATAGGAGGTGGTTGGACTAGATGGCTTTTCTAAGGTTCCCTCTAGGTCAAAATACCAAGATTCCCAAATCATATTTTTCTTCTCATTATAAGAAGGCAAATTATTGTTTCCTTCACAAACACTTCTTACTTGCATTCTTAGAGAAGCAGTATGGTCCAGTGGAAGGGTGCTGGAAGTGGAGTTGAAAGAACTAAGTTCAAATCCCAGCTCCACTAATTATTTTACTTTAGTCAAGTCACTTTTACATCTTTATGCCAGAGTTCTTCTTTATAATGAGGTGGAGGGATGACGTGATTTCTGGGGTTCCTTGTAGCTCTAAATCTATGATCTTAGGATAAAATAATATTATATAGTGTGAGATTCTTCCTCTCCACAAAACTCATTTACATCTTTTGTCTTGTGCTGTCTCGTGATTGTTCTTTCTTCCCGATACAAAACTATGGCATATACTCATGGACAAAATAAACATGGTGGATCTTAAAGTAAAAATATAGAATTGTTTTCTTTCTTTCCAATATGAGGTTTTGGGGCAAGCATAGTGTGAAAATTCGTTGCTTATGTCAATATTTCCTATGCGTTTTCTTCTTTTCTAGTCTTCCATAGAGGGCATCTTTTTACAGTGCTTTCATGAAAAGATATTATCTTTCTCCCTCCTCCTCATACATGTGAGAATTCAGCTTTTTTTAGATCCTCATCCAAAGCTTCAAGTGACACTGAAAAACAACTACCAGCTGATGTCTGCCAACCCTCTTCACTCCCTTCCCCCTTCGCCCCATCTAAATGAGGGCAGACTCCATTTCAGAGCTCACATGGCAACGGAATAATTGACTTCTTTAAACTTTTGCCAACCAATCCCTTCCTCATTCTTTTCCTACTTTAAATGGTTTTACTCCTTTTATCTTGAAATTCAAACAGTCGGAATTTTTTTGGGGGGAGAGGATTGAGTGGTTTTTGTTTTTTGTTAAAGAGCCCAAACACCCATCACTCTGTGGTTTACCATCTAGTAAGCCAGTTTCTTTAATGGAACCTTGGGAAAGAAAAGATATTCCAGCAATTAGTCTACCCAGATATTTTCAGTCACTATATCTTGCAGGAGCAGAACAATTTCTTCTAGATTTGATTAAGGGGAGGACAGATAGTGTCATCATTTTCTCTAAGTTTCTTTTCTCCAAGGTCTCCTGAGGAGACTGAAGGTTCAACTTCTGTTTAGGGCTTAAAGGAAGAGTCCCATTTTCTACCATGGTGAAATTGAGTAGAGAAAAAAAATGTGTATTTTGCAGTCTCTGAAACGCACTTCTGGTAAAGTCATTAATCAGCTCCATAAGTGCATAGAGGACCCTTTTAAAGTTATCTCAATATAACAAACTCTTCCAGGAAATAAGAATGGCCATTGGATGCGTGCAACTAACTGGTTTGAAATTTCTTTAAAGAATAGGATTTGGCTATCACAATCACCCTTAAGTTTACTTAAAGCCAAGGGGAAGCCACTGACTGGTTCCAAAAGGTAAAAGTGGTCCTAAAAGAATGATTCTTCATAACTAGTCGTTTGCAAGTCAGCTTCTTTATTTTGTCCTGTAAATTAAAAAAAATTTTTCTAGAGTCTTGTGCAAAAGCTGCCCAGGAGTCTCAAATATTAGCCTCTTCCTTTCTGTCTTCAATTTCTTCATAGACCAAGGAACAGGAGAAAAAACACCCACATAGAATTTGGAGTTTGGGGAATACCAACTAGTTAGTTCTCTCAGGATTTCGGAGTGCTTCCTCCATAATCTTTCTTTCACTTTCCAAAAGAACACCAAAATAAAGAGATTGAAAAGGAAAAGGTAGTCTTCATCTAATGTAACTTGTCTCTTGAATACGAACAAATCCTCTCTACCTTCAGAACCCAGCCAGAAGCTCTCCACCTCCTTTCTTCTTAGTGAAAGTCGAAAATGTGCCCTCTTCCCAGCATGACTTGGAATGGAAAAACTGACATTTTTGTGCAGATTGACTTGTAAAGCCATCTTGAAAAGTGAACAAACTGCTCCTTGAAGCTGTAGCCAACAGATCCCTCTCTTCTCCATCTGCAGTGTGCTTTCCTGCCCCCTCTATTTTTAGAGGAAGAACAAAAATTACTTTTTTTCACATGCTATTTGGTTATTTAACTCCTTCAGGATTCAAGCTAGCCACTGCAATTTTTTTCATCCCTCTTTTGAACCTTCAAACAGTGGGAGAATAAGACTATGTCGACACAATGCCAAACATCTGGATAAAAGCTTGAAGATTCCACCATCTAAAATCCAGATGTTCACAAATATCCAGATGTACACAGATATCTAAATATCAAAAATATCAATTTTCATGTCAATTTTTGGCATTATGCGCAGTCTTGCTCTCAGGCTCCAGAAAGTGTCTCTGTGTATGCTTAGTCTATTTATTTCTGTTTTTGTCTCAGTGAACTCAGTGAAAAGGAATGCAACCAATGATCCCAAAAGTCATTTGCCACGGGCTGTCCTGAAAAAAAAAAAGACATCATAGAAGGGCATCATTTAGGCCCCCCACCTTTTTTTTTAAAGTGACTTTTCTCATTTTTCCTTTACTACTTAGAGGGGATTTCTTTTTTAATATCTCAGGCAGTTTCAGAGATTGTCAATATGGTGAGACATATAATGGAACTAAAATATCTACCATTAACCATAAGTCATTGAGGAATTATCCTGTGTTTTATATTGTTTTTAATAAAGCTGTGCATTTAATCCAATTTTACAAAGACAATGCGATTTGCACTAGAGTCCCTTCCACTTGCCTCCCCTAAAAAGTACATATACACATACATTTACATATGTGTTTATGCAGAAGCATTGTTGTGTATTTCTGTGAAGGTGGCTTTGTATAATTGTATACATAGAGGTAGATGATAGTGATAGATTACAGAGACAGGAGAGAGAGAGAGAGAGAGAGAGAGAGAGAGAGAGAGAGAGAGAGAGAGAGAGAGAGAGAGAGAGAGAGAGAGAGAGAGAGATGCATCCTGCATGCGGAAGAGGAGGAAGAGGGACACAGCACACAATAGCCCCCAACCACCATACATCTTTTAAAAGGTAGAGCTTCCTGAAATATTCTGTTTGACCCGTAGATGTAACCGGTCTAAGCTGAAAACCCAGGAATACCTTTTTAAGAGGAAGCATTTGATAATAAGTCTTGTCTCTAGAACAACTAAACCTTGTGGGAAACATCTCAACTATTGTCTTTGACCTTGACATAGCCCCTCCTTCTAGACTGCCATCTTCTCAGACCCTCTCCCAACCAGTTGACCTCACATCTGCCTGATGCAACATTTTCCAGCATTAGTTCTCATCTGTTTTTGGAAGCTTCCAAGACAGACTAGGCTAGCCAACTGCTATCATTGTCTCTTTGATGGGGTTGGGGGACATACACAGATATTTAGATATCTCTGCTGTTCAGTTGTTTCAGTCATGTCCAACTCTTCGTGACCCCATTTGGGGTTTTGTTGGCAAAGATACCTGAGTGGTTTGTCACTTCCTTCTCCAGCTTAGTTTACAGATGAGGAAATTGAGGCAAATAGAATTAAGAGACTTGCCCAGCGTCACACGGATAGTAAGTGTCTGAGGCCAGATTTGAATTCAAGAAGATGAGCCTTCCTAACTCCAGGTCTAGCGCTCTATCCACTATGTCACCTAGTAAAGATCAAAAGAGGAAGAAACAGAAATAATATTGACTTGAGAATATACTACACACCACCCAGACACAGAAGGAGGAAACCAAACACAAACCTGGCACAGAAAAATGTTATCATAGTCATGGAGGGTTTTGATTGGTTATGCATTTGCTATTTGCCAGAGCTCTCTACCAAAAGCAAAGTTAATACATTCTAATGTAATGCCTCCTCTAGAGGGGGAGAGAATGACCCAAACCTGCATAGATTTCTTCACTTTTTTCACTCATTTCCTGAAGCCAGGAAATATCCATGCTTTGCGATTCAAATGAGACTAAAAGGAGAGTTCACAGAAAGGAAGAGGAGAGAATACACTAAGAGAAGAAGGGTAATATCTCTTCCCACTCTCTGGTTTTTAAAAAGTCATTAAAGAAGTAGTTAAGGGCTTTATTCATTTTTCTTTTCCAAAAAGACAAGTGTCTCAGTTCTGAGCTTTTCTAGTGGCTATCAGCAGTATATTTACTTAGCAGATACTAAATGCACCCTGCCCCCAGGGAGAACTAGCACCTCTGGTGTGAGGGCTGTTGAGTTCTTTTTAGGGCTGCTTCTCCACTTGTGATGTCTACCTGGACCTCTGCTCTCACCTGTGGCTCCAAAAAACTGTAACATGCCCAACTGCCACACTCGGGTAAACTGTCTCAGCAGACAGGCTAAACCAGTTCGAGGGTAGTCAATGCTCCTCAAGCCCATCAGTGAGTTAAGTGGATGTCTACCCCAGCATGTGAAAACTTCCCTCAGTGGAATGGGCAAACGAGAAAAATTTGTTCCAAGGCAGCCAAAGCAGTCTCTATGGAGCTCCTTAGAGCTTGATCAGACATCAAAGATGTCAAAGTTATCCACCACATCAGGGCCATTGTCTTGTCATTGGACTTTGATAACCCTAGAAGAAAGAGCAAGGCCGACAACTTTGTGCGACTCTGTCTCCCTTAAATCCAATTTACACACAAATCATCACCCTGTGATGTCATTGGCCCTCTTCAGAAACAAAGGGCAAACAACAAGGAAGTGTGTGCATGCACATATAGAGACACATACTTGATGTGTCCCTTCAAGGTAAAAAAAATCCTTTTAAATGATATACATATTTTTGTTTTATATCCTCTCTGCTGCCCAATATATTCTGTACAGAGAGCCATCCATTATGACAAAAAATTTTGTTTGTGTTTGTCCTTCGTTGACAAAGAATTAGAAAAGGATAAAAGGCAACTTAACGAAAGAACCAGTGCATCAACCAAACATGATAAAATAGACAATATATCACATTATAGAAGTCATTCATGAATTAAAAGGACTCAAGTGTGGTCATTATAAAGATATAACATTGTTTCAATTTTGTAGTCATTGTTCTCTCCATTTACCTAGTGGTGGTTGTGTATTTTGTTTTTCCTGTTCTGCTTACTTTATCTGGCATTAGTTCACTTTCAGTACCTCCCTACAGTCTTCATCCTGTTTTTTACAGGATAATAATCATCTATCACATTCTTACAATGCAATCTATTCAAGCCATTCCCCAATCAATGGGTGTGAACTTAGTTTCCAGTTTTTTGCTTTTACAAAAAATGCTGCTATAAATATTTTGTGCATATTGAACCTTTCTCTGTATCTTTAATTTCCTTGGCAGTTTATGCCTGGCATTGGACACTTTAGTCACTGTCTTATCATAATTCCAAATTATTTTTCAGAATGATTTGGCCAGTTCACAGGTTTGCCAATAGCATATTACTGTGCTTGTCTTTCCACATTTCCTTCATTGTCATTGTCAATATGTTAGGTATAAGATAAAACCTCAGATTTGTTTCGATTTACATTTCTCCTAATATTAAGATTAAGCTTTCTTATGTTGGACACTATTTTGCAATTCTTCCTTTGAAAATTATCCATTCATTTCCTCTGACTACTTATCAGGTGAGAATGATTTTTGATGTAATAGATTCATGTTAGAGGCAGCAAGAAACAGTGGATGGAAAGTGGACCTTGGAGCCAGGATGACTTGAGTTTAAGGACCATATCTGGTATATACTGGCTGGGTGACCCTGAACAAGTCAATCTTCTACTAAGACTAAGGGATGAAGACGTGTGGACCTTCATTGGTAGAAGGAACTTCTTCATCTAAGAAGTCATCATATCAATGAAACCATGGACCCAGGCTCTATTCTTGTATTTGAGTTAGTTTTTGAGACTTCTTAAATATCCGACAAAGGATGAGAAATGAGAATGAGAAAGAAACTGCCCTTTAAAAGAGAATAGTCCTATAGAAAGAATGTTTGGGAATGTTTGGAATCCGTTATTATGTGAGAGTTTTTTTATCAAAAATGATGTATGTGGCATCTATTAAAACTTTCATATCTGTACACTTAAACTCAGGAATGGAATTTTCTAACCTGTATCGTATCAAAATCTTCCAAATGATTAACTTCAGTGGACTTAAAATCTGTTTGTTAAAAATGCAATGCCACTGATTGACATCATGGAAAATGGAAGTAATTATGTCTTTTTTATTTAACTTTACTTTTTCAACTAACAAAAGTCTATTTTCTCTTTCTCCCACATTCTTCCCTCCATTGGGAGGGGGAAAGTCTCTTATAATGAATATGTCTGCAAAACAAAGCAAATTTCTATAATGCCCTTGTCTAAAAAGTATACATCTCATTCTGCACCATGAGTCCATTATCTCTTAATCAAGAGGTGGTTGGCATACCATTGGTCTTTACTAAGTGCATTTAAAAAAAAAAAAACCTTTGCACAATTCATAGATGGGAAAGAAAAAGGAGTTTCACAATCTTTTAAGTTCAATGATACACTTCCTCTGTTTTGAGTGATGTATTTTTGGTCATTTCTTAGCTATGACAACCATTACAAACAAGCATCAAAATAAATTAAAACCATGTACATTCATGCAACTTAAAAATAAATATTCACATAAGTTATAGTCTCAGAAATAGCATGTGCAAATGATAGGATGTGCAATCAAAAAAGTTTGTAGGTTTCAGCTTTAGACTGGTGAGATTCCATTCAATACCGGCAAAAAGGTGGAAGAAGAGATAGTCAGCTTTTTGAGAGCCTTAGAGAGCTTGGTGTTTGCCCAGAGCGCCCTCCAGCGTTGGGTGAAGAGAATAACCCTGGGAATGGGTGTGTGACTGAACTGACCTTAACCGAAAAGGGTGAAGCACTTGGTCAGTACCACCCGTTGTAAGTTTAAAATGTTTATTAAGTAACATGTGAAGGAATGATCTAAATGTGAGTTGTTACTGTGATCTCCTCAAGGGCAGGGACTACATCTTAACTAAACTTTTTATCTACCTCCAGCACCTAGCACTGGGTGCTACACATGCCAGATTTACTCCATTATTGCTCAGTGATAGGGTGTTACATTCCACAACCCTGACACGTATTGGTCCATCCCTGTTAAACTTCTCTGGGATTCTGTGACTTTTGTCAGACTGTATTACAAACCTAAATACTAGAATGAACAAGAAATGAATCTGGCAAAAAAGACTCTTGGCAAAACTTCCTTTTCTACATTCCCTTGACATTCTTCTGAGGACAGGAAAACCAACTCCTTTGAGCCACCACTTGTTCCTTTTAAGTGTTGGTTGAGAAATTATCATCAGCCACAAATGTTTCCAGAAACTTAAAATAACCAGCACGTTCAGACTTTAAGCAGTAACCTTTCATCTGCCTCTGTGCCTGGTATGGAAATGTCCTCCTTTGGGTGAGAAAATTAACCTGACCTTCAGGACTAAATTGTGAGAGGCCCTACTGACAAAAGAATAATACCTTAAAGGCAGAAAAAAGAAAATTATTTAACAGCTGTCTTGACATAAAAACACAGTTATGATTTCACACATTGAAAAGTAACATTTTTCATAAGTCACCAGGGAGTAACTTGGAGAAGAAAATGGGGCAGTCATTCTAGACACAAACCAGAAAAGACAAAGATAAGAATTAGCAGGCAGAAAAACTAGAAAATACCACTGCAGTATCCACAGTCAGTGCAAATGGTGAGGACAGAAGCAAGAACTGGACATATTCCTGAAGATATCTCTACTTCCATGAATATTTTCCAGGCAGTATACTCACCTCTTGGAATGATCACCCCTGATCTGCCATATTACCCTCCAACTTACTATCTGAGACTGTACCAGATGACACCAGATGCCACTGCAAAAGACATCTTGACCATCCAGAATGTATATTTTTTGTATTATATTCATTATTATGTTGAAGTATGGTATAGTATAGTATTATATTTTATATTACATTGTATTATATTCATCATTATGTATTATATCATGTTACATTATATTTATTAATTATATTGTGTTATATCGTATCTCATATTATACATATATATTTTGTATATCTCTATATTTAATGCTATGTTAATTTAAATTATGTCATGTTAACTATATTATATTAATCATATTTGATCTTTACAACAACCATATGAGATAGGTACTATTACCATCCTCATTTTACGGATAAGGAAACTGAGGTTGAAAAGAATTGATTGGCCCAGGATCACACAACTGGCATCTGAAATAAAATTTAAACTCAAGTTTTCCTGACCTCGTGTCCAGCACTCTGTCTACTGTATCACCAGGCTGCCGTCACGACTACAATTCAGTCATGTGTAAAGGAGTCGTATTTTCTGATTCAACATAATCACTTCATACTCATTTGCACAGAAGTAAAACAAAAAAATCTAGATTCAGTCCTTCCCTTTGAGCTCAAAGTCAGGCAACTTCTCTGCCATCTTTTCCATGACATGAGACTCCCTCAGTGTCCTGAGGTTCAAGGGGTCAGCTTTTAACTCATAATCAGACCCACCTCTTCACTTTCTCTGCCTCTGCTCTCAGGCTTTATAATGATAGAAGAGGATACAAGACTGTATAGACTTAGTTCATCACAAATTCATTCTGTATAATTTAAAATTGGCCCTTACTTCCTCTCAGAAAGAAATAAAATTTCTTTCTTATAAACTGCCAGGTTCACTTTCTTAATCTCTCTCTCTCTCTCTCTCTCTCTCTCTCTCTCTCTCTCTCTCTCTCTCTCTCTCTCTCTCTCTCTCTCTCTCTCTCTCTCTCTCTCTCTCTCCCTCTCCCTCTCCCTCTCCCTCTCCCTCTCCCTCTCCCTCTCCCTTTCCCTCCCTCCTCTCACCCCCACCCCTACTTCCAAACCTCCCAAACAGCACGCAAGGTCTACTTATCAGAAAAGTTCAAAGCCAGCTAATGTAATTTCTTTCATTTCATTTACTGACACCTTCCTAAAGGTCTGTTGCAATGGCTCATGATAATGTAAAGGTGACTCTGAGTCTTTAAAGTGTATGCCAACAGAGTTCAGACCCTGGCAGAACCTATCATACTGGATATACTTTGAATATGGTCCCAGTCATTCAATGTGTCTGATTTCTGAGGACTACTAGCACAGAGGGGCTTCATCAAAACAACCAATGGAACAAAAGAAAAAGGTTCAATGACCATCAGTCCTCCATTATCCCTTCCGTTTCTGTGGTGACAATGCCAGAGGGGCAGAGAAGGAAAAGAGGGCATTTTTAAACTAGTGTTTTATCTTGGTTTCCAATATAATATATCTCACATCTGTCTTTTTCTCCGTTCACTCCACAATTTTCCTAGTTCAGGCACTGATCACCTCTTCCCTGGACTATTGCCATAGTCTCCTGTAATGTTAATGAGAGTTTGATCATCCCTGCCCATTAATAGGCCTCAGGTGAGTTCATTAAGGGAAGTTTGAATAGGGGAGCCTTGTTTTGTAGGAAGGCCCACACCTTTTGTTGATTGTTAATGAGGCACTGGGTCACAAGGGCCATGCCCTCAGCTCTGAAAAGTACATACACACACACACACACACACACACACACATATGTACTCTGAGGTAAGGTAGAGGCAGCTAGGTGATTCAGTGGATAGAGCATCAGTGCAGGAGTCAGGAGGACCTGAATTCAAATCTCACCTCAGACACTTGATACTCACTAGTTGTGTTGACCTTGGGCAAGTCACTTAACCCCAATTGCCTAATCTTCAGTCATCTCCAGTCATTCTGATGAATATCTGGTCACTGGATTCAGATGGCTCTGGAGGAGAAGTCAGGCTGGTGACCTTGCACAGCCCTCCCTCACTCAATACAAAGTCAAGTGCAAATCATGTCATTGTTTCTCTGATAGCATGGTCTTCTTCAGTAACAAAGGACAAACACACTGAGGTGAGGTTTTCTTTGGGGGTTTGGAAGAAGGTTCTGTGCCAGATGAGAATCTGGATAGCCATTAAGAAACCCCCCCACTTTGAAAACCCAGATGTTGGTACTTCTCTCTCTGGTAACTATGTATAGATGTAGCAGTCAGACAGTTGGATCTGTCTGTTGATCTGTGATGTATGTACAGGCAGCTGAAAACCCTGTCTGTTGGTCTTTATTTCTCTGCTTGTATTTTCTCTGTGGGTATATGTGATTAAAGAAGATTGCTGACCCCTCTAAAGTTGCTCTTCTTTTAGAAAAACAGATCTAAGAACCTGTGCTAGCAGGTCATCCTGGATGTGTCAGTGTGCTTGCTGCTACACCTCCTAACTGGCTTCCCTCCCTCAACTTTCTTCTCTCTCCATATGTTCTTCAGACAACTGCCAGACCAGTATTGCTAAAGTATATGCCCAGCAATATTACTGCTCTGCTCAAGAAGCTCCAATACTCCCTCTTTCCACTAGGAAGAAAATGTAAATTTTTCTATGTATCTTTTGATACACTTCATAAATCTAGCTCCATCCTGCCTTCCCGGGCTTACTGAACATTTTTCTCTTTCACACTATTCTCCAAAATGGATTGTTTTCCATTCTCTGTACACTCCAAGTTGTCCCATATTCTGGAATGCACTCCCTCATATCATTTCCTGGAATGTCTAGCTTTCAGCAAAGCTCAGCTCAAATACTGTCTCTTCTGTTGCCAGTGTCCTCATCCCAGAAATTGCTTTGTATATATTTTGCATTGAATTTTCTGCGTAATTTCCTAAAGAAGTTTAATTGAAAGCAATCAGTTGATCTAGTGAGGGGAACAAAGGACTCTTAAAAAAAAACATCCTAGTCAACAAACACAGTTTAACTTACTTTCCAAAGTCAGAGATGTGGCAGCCAAGGAAACACCTGTCTAGAATATAGACCTATGTATAAAATCCTACAGATAAAGAAGGTTATAAAAAGACACACTCCATCTCTTGGCTCCAGGCACTCTCTCAGGCTCTCCCTCCTCTCCTCTGACTACTGACCTCCCTGGCTTCCTTTAAGTTCTGACTAAAATCCCACCTCCCACAGGAACCTCTTCCAACTCCTCTTAATTCCACCACTTTCCCTCCATTAATTATTTTCTATTTATTCTGTATATAGCTTACTTTGTTTACATGTTGTCTCCTCCATTAAATTGTAAGCTCCCTGAGGGTAGGGACTTTTTCCTCTTTTTTTATCCCTAGCACAATGACTGCCACATGCTAGGTGCTTGATAAATGTTGATTGATATAGTACAGCCTTACAGGCAGCTAAATGGTGCAGTGAATAGAGCACTGGTCATATAGTCAGAAAGATAAGAGTTCTAATCCACTTACTAGTTGTATGACCCTGGGCAAGTCACTTCACCTGTCTGTGCCTCAGTTTCTTCAACTGTAAAACTGAGGATAATAATAGTATCTCTCATAGGATTATTATGAAAATCAAATGAGATATCTGTAAAGCACTTAGCACACTGCCTAGTGCAAAGTAGGCACTTAATAAATATTTGCACCCTTCCCTTGACATGCCAAAATGGCAAAGTATCACTCGCACACTGAGGCTGCCTGTGAGTAACTGAGGCATTGACCATGGAAGAATGGGGGGCCAGGGCAACTTCCTCAAGACAACGGGACAATGAAGTCTCTTCAACTGCTCCCATAGTCATTGTCTCAAGGTCCCCCCAAAGTGGTTTATTATGGTCAGCAACGTACAATTAACTGCAGAATAAATTCTGAACTTCTGAGGCTGGCAAAGTCCTCCATGCTCTGGCTCTGGCCTACCTTCCTATTCTTTCACAGTTTCCACTTCTCCCCTTCCTGCTCCCTATACTCGGCCTCATGCACCTTGCTGCCTCCAGCATCATCGTGCTTTCCCAATCTCTAGGTAGCCACCTGGGGCATCTTCACCCTCCCCTCCCCCCATTTCTGTCAAAATCCTCCTCATCATTCAAGGCCTGGTTCCTGGATTCCCACACCCAACTCTACCCAGAAGTAATGTCCTTCCCTCCTCTTCCCTCTCTAGTACTTTGGACCTTGTGCATGCTTGTAATGGCAATCAAGGTGAACTAGGTGGTGCAGTGGATAGAGCACCAGTACAGGAGTCAGGAGGATCTGAGTTCAAATCTCACCTCAGACACTTGACACTCACTAGCTGTGTGACCTTGGGCAAGTCACTTAACACCAATTGCCTCATCCTGGGTCATCTCCAGTCATCTTGATGAATATCTGGTCACTGGATTCAGATGCCTCTGGAGAAGAAATGAGGCTAGAGACCTGCACAGCCCTCCCTCACTCAAAACAAAGTCAAGTGCAAGTCATGTCATTATTTCTCTGATGGCATGGTCTTCTTCAGCAACAAAGGACGAACACGCACAATGGCAATCAAATTAGGATCTTTTGCTGTTTTTGTTTTACTAAAGTGCCTCTGATTGAATAATGTGATTAAGGAGGATCTTTCCCATTCATTGATGGCCTGCTTTCAATTCTCTATACACCCCAAGTTGTCCCATATACTGGAATGCACATCTGCTTGCCCATTGTGGGAAGCTTGATTAGGGGAGTTGTTTTGTAGGAGTGTCCCAAGTACCATTTTGTTTTTTCTATTGAGGCACTGGGTCAGAGGGTTATGCCCTTTGGCTCTAAAAAGTGTATAAATACTCTGAGGGTGAAGTTTTACTTTGGGGCTTACTGACTGGCAGTGTTTCTTTGACCAGAGAGACTCTGGGAAGCCGCTAAAGAGCCCCCCTCGCTAAAACCCAGAAGTTGATGTTTCCTTCTCTAGTAACTGTGTATGTATGCATGTAATGGTCAAGCAGTTTGGAAGCATTGTAGATTTATTTTTGATTTCTCTGAAATTTTGATTTTCTCTGATACCTTTGCTTGATTAAAGTGATTGTTAACTCCTTGAAAGCTGGTTTCCTTTTATGAATACAGATCTAAGAAACTGTGGTAGTAGGCCCCCTGTGTATGTTGGGTTTCTTACTGATGCGGTGCTTTAAACTATTGTGCTTTGTATTATGACTTGCACATAGCTTATCACCTCTATTAGAATCTAAGCTTCTTGAGCCTAGAAGCTTGTTTTGTTCATTTGTCCTCTCCCCAGCCCATGCCCCCCGCCCAAGCCAAAATGCCTTGTACATTATAGTCATGGTTATTCAGTCATTTCAGTTGGGTCTGCCTCTCTGTGACCCCACTTGGGGTCTTCTTGGGAAAGACATTGGAGTGGTTTGCTATTTCCTTCTCCAGCGTTTTCATTTTACAGATGAGGAGACTGAGGCAAATAGAGTTAAGTAACTTGTGCAGGGTCACATAGCTAATAAATGTCTGAGGTCAGAGTTGAACTCAAGTCTTTCTGATTCCAGGCCTGGCACACTATCTATTGCACCCCCTAGCTGCCCCAACATTAACATTATAGTTATTCAATAAATATATATATATAATAATAATGTATATTATATAAATTATTATAAAAATAATATATATTACATAAATATATATTCAACCAATATATAAATATATCTATTTAACAAATATTTGTTCAAATTGAGCTGCACTGAAACACATTTCCTATCCCCCCATGACCCACAACTCTCTCAGCAACCAAAATTCAATTAGAAGTAGTATCCTTCTCCAAATCAGATGGATGGGGAAACTTCTTTCCCTGTTACATTCAGGAAAGGATGTTATTGGTGCCTTCTTGGTGCTCCTCGGTCTCCTACCTTAGGTATCTGTGTCTCCTGTCTCCAAAGATCACTGGGATCCACCCAGTCAGAGGATCGTCCATCTAGAGCTAGAAGGAATCTTCGAGGTCATCGAATCCAAACTCTTCATGTAACATATGAGGAAAATGAGGCCCATCAAGGATAAGGGTCTTGCCCAAGGTCATATAGAAAGGAAGCATCAGAGTTATGATTTGAACCAAGGGCCTTTGACAGTAGAACTAATGTTCTTTCTGCTGTACCATGAGCTGTGCCCTATTGAACTGCCTGCTTTTCTTTTTTCATTTTGCTAGACAATCACTATAACTATTCAAAGTAAAGCCCTGCCTTTTACTCACCCTTTCCCTGACTCTTTGGCACCATGTACTGTTAAATAATCATCCATGTGAGTTGTGTAGGGTTTCCAGTATTTCCCAGTGGGCCTATATACCTCAAAGATAAGAACACATAGTAATTTTCTCCTCCAAAAACACACCTGGTCAAATCTCTGCTGTTTTTCTGCACCTGGAAGAATGTGATAGCCTATTACTAGTTATTTAGCTACTCTAATGCAAGGTCAGAGTTGACAGATTTTATTTTTCATTTGAAAAAGAAAATTTCAAGCGTTTATTGAGAAATCTCCCTCTCTCCTCCCCTCTCCAAAAAAGTTTTATTACACTGTCCTCTTCATTCACTTTCTCCAGATGGCACTCCACATCTGGTTCAGAACAAAGGGATAATATTGTACATTCCTTCTCTGTAAATTATGAGGTTCAAAAATGTCTCATCACAGATGTTTTCCCCAAAACTGTTTTATTATGACACATTTTTAAAGTCCCACAAGTGAGCAAATCTGTAGCTTCAACAAGTTTACAAGCTAACATGTTCATTTGGCATCAGTAAAAGCAAAAACCAAAGAGAAATCTTGCTATCCTATCAAATTTATGAAACAACAGTCTCTCCTTAAAACAAGTGATGCTCCTCCCGGCCCCATCCCACCTCTGTGGCATAGGTGAAGATGAGCCTGATTCTTGGCACCCTGGATCTAGAAAGTGACATCCCCACAGGCCCAGGCAGTCAAGAATGTAGCTCAGCACAACCAGTATATTAAATACTACAGATCCGCTGGATATCCTGCAGGGCATGATGAGGAGGGGTGAGGAATGAGAACTTAGAAACATGGAGCTTATGATCTGTTGAGGAGACAAGACTGACACACAAAACATAAATAAGGGACAACATAAAGCAATAAGAATTAATGCAGGAATTCAGATAAGGAAAAATCCCTTAGTCTAGCAATTATGCAGGGGTAAGTCCTCCTCCCCAAGAAAAGAAAAGACCAGCGTAATTCTTTAATGAGCACTTTCTGTTTGTGTTTGAAGAGTCCATGTCCACCTACATGGGACCTGGGAACCTGGAGGGAGCAGACCTGGAAGCAGTAATAGTCTATTGTCATGTACCCACTCTGAGGTATTCTGAAATTCAGAAACATGTACCATATCTCTAGCACCGGAAGGACCTCAGATGCCTAATATGCTATAATAAATATAACAAACACAAATATGTGTATATAATGTAATATGTATATGTAATATATAAGTACATGTATAATTCAAATATACATATAATAGGTAATATGTATAATATATATTTTATATAATAGACAGACAGATAGATAGATAGATAGATAGATAGATAGATAGATAGATAGATAGATAATGCCCTCACAATGCAACTGAGGAAACTGAGGCCCAGAGAGGTTTGGTGTCTTTCCAGGGTAACATAGCTTTTTAAGTGTCTGAGGCTGGATTTGAACACGTCTTCCTGACTCCAAGTCCAGCACCCTATCTCTTCATTCCTCAGCAGGCTACACTGCTGACTCATCTCCACAGGACTTGCTCTACCATGCCACATTGGAAGGCCACTCCATTCTTGAGGCATCTTGCTCTGATTGGATGGTTCCTCCATTTTAATGAAAAGGTCCAAGCCAATCATATCTTCTTTCCTCTCCAGGCTATACTTTAGACTTATTGCCATAGGATTTTCTCTAAGATACCCTCCCTCTACTTATGTCCCCTTGAATGTTTTGTCTCCCACCACCGACCCCCCCCCCATTACACTGTAAATTCCTTGAGGACAAAGACTAATTTTCATTTCCTTTGCTTTGCTTTCATTTAATTAACATTAATATAGCTCTTAGTATGTGCCAGGCACAGGGAGAAGGGCTTTATAAATATTTTCTCATTTATTCTCACAACTACCTGGGAAGCAGGTGGTATTATTATCCCAGATGAGGAAATTGAGGCAAACAGGATTAAGTGACCTGCCTGGTTCACACAGATAGTAAAACTTTGAGGCCAAATTTGAACTCAGGTCCTCTTGAACCCAGACCTGCCACTGCTGCTCCTATTGTGTTTAGTACAGCACTGGGTACACAGTAAGTGCTTAATAGATGCTCGTTGACTGCCTCACTCTCTACTGTATCATGCTATTTCTCATTTCATGAAGGTTGCTTCCCTCATTAGTTCAAAGTCCGTCACAGTATTTTGCACATTGTCTGTATTAAATAAATGTTGCGTCGTTGTTTATTCATGTCCAACTTCTCATGGTCCCCTTTTCTTAGCAAAGACTGAAGTGGTTTGCCATTTCCTTCCCCAGATCATTTTACAGATGAAGAAACTGAGGCAAAGAGGGTCACATGGCAAGCAAATGTCTGAGGCCAGATTTGACCCTGGCTCTTCCTGATTCAAGACCCAGTACTCTACCCACTGTGCCACCTAGCTGCCCAAATGGATTATAGTCAAAAATGCAATCCCCCTCTAGCACACCAATGCCTGAACAAATGGCCTCTGGAATTGAACCATGGAAAAGCAATGGAGAGTAGTGGAAAGGGTATAGAACAGGAGTCTGCAATGGAGAGTAGTGGAAAGGGTATAGAACAGGAGTCTGCAATGGAGAGTAGTGGAAAGGGTATAGAACAGGAATCTGCTGTTATAATGAGACTGTGATACGTATTAGCCAGGTGAGCATTGCTGTGTCACTCTCACTGGAGCCTTAATTTCCCTAATTGTAAAGTGGAGATAATAATATACTACCTGCTTCAATGTGTTGTTGTAAGGAAAGTACTTTGTAAACCTAAAAGAACTATGTTTAGGATTAGCATTAGGAAGTGGTATCAAGCTATGAATCCCAGGTCTATGATGTGACAGATGCTATAGGAGAAAAAGAGTCCATCTTGTTTTCAAGGAGATGCAACCTAAGCAGGAAACCAAGATAGAAAAAAACAAGAGAATGAGATGGCAGCAGGGCATACAGGGGATGGAGTGTTGGACTTGGAATCAGGAAGACCTGAATTCAAGTCCTGCCTTAAGTATGTAGCTGTGTGACCCTGAGTAAGTCATTTTACTTCTCTGAGCCTCAACTTCCTCAACTGCAAAATGAACATAACAATATTATTAATAATTAATCATTTAAAATTATTATTAATAATAATTAGACCTCTCAAGGTTGTTGTAAGGCTCATATTTGTGCGGCAATTTGCAAACCTTAAAGTGATATATAAATCTTATACATTATTGATATGTAATAAAATGCTAAAACATTCGGTAAAGATGATTACAAAATAGGACAGGATACTTGCAAATACAGGAAGGATTTGAGAGGGAAAGATCTGTGACTCTGCCTCCCAAGGCCAATCAGAACCTACTCCAGACTTAGTAGGAGTTCTTTGAGGCATATAGTAATAAAGTATTTTGCCCAAGGCTGCAGAACTAGCAAGTGTCCAATTGTTCTGAATAAACCCCGGGCCTCCCTGACTTGCAGCCCACCACTCTGAGGAGGTATATAGAAGGGTGCTAATTCTATTGGGTGGTCTGGAGCTGTCAGCAAGGTTTCAAGGAGGAAATGAGACTGGAGCTAAAAGATTAATGAGGATGGAGAGGAGGAATAAAAGCAAAGGCAGAGTTGCAAAATTATCCTGGGAAGGGACAAAGGAGAAGAGATTCTGACTTTCAAATCGTGGTCTATAAACCCCAGCCATCCCATGATATGGTTCAATTCAATAAACATGTATTAAGCACCTAGTATATACTAATCTAATGGCTGGACAGAATGCCAGACCTAGAGTCAGGAAGACTCATCTTCCTGCCTTCAAACTTTGTCTCAGATACTTACTGACTGTGTGACTCTGGACAAGTCACCTAACCCTGTTTGCCTCAGTTTCCTCATCTGTAAAATGAGCTGGAAAAGGAAATGGCAAACCACTCCAGTCTCTTTGCCAAGAAAACCCTAAATGGGGTCACAAAGAGTCAGGCATGACTGAGACAACCGAACAACCACAATGTCCCAATCCAAGATGGTCCACAGAGAAAGAAGGAGAAAAAACGAAAGACCTTGCAACAACGGACAAGTATAGCCACAAACCCATCCTCCTACTTCCTCCAAGTTCCATTACCTGCTTCAGTCAAAGCTGTTGCTAGTCAAAGGTGAAAGGCTGAGCTGCGCTGAGCCATTCGTGACACCGCACTTCTAGTAGGGGTGAAGGCTCCCAAACCATGGAGCCTTTCGACTGAGTAGCCAAAGATCCTTTGACATTACCAGGAGAATTCAAGGACTCTCCTTCCCCTTTCCTGCCAACTTTCAAAGCCTTTCTGGTCATTCCAAAGGAACTTTGGTGGTTCTTAAGCCCCTGTGTGGGACTGGAATAAAATAGGAGTCATGGAAACCCTAAAAAGCATGTGAACAGCCACCTGAGTAGGATAGTGGAGGAGAGCAGGCACCAGGCTTCTGGAAAGGGAGAGGGGGACTGAGAGATGAGAAGCAACAGGAGGGTGATGTTTTCCTCATGTGTGGAAGAATGAGAATCGCACAAATTCGTGGGCCAAGACTCCAGTGGTTAATGGGTATTCCCCAAAGCAGAGACCTTTGTGAGGACACAAGGGTCAGATCAAGCCCTCTGCCTGAATAAGTCAAAAAAAAAAAAAAAAAAAAAAAAAAAACCCTCAAATGGTGGGAACAAAAATAAACAAACTCATTAGTTAATCAAATGCAGTTTGGTCAACCTGTACCATGCTGACGTCAGTGGTAAATTTGCCATTAACTCTTTGAAGGCAGGGACTATCGTTTTCCTTGCCTTGACTTTTTTTCCCTTTCCTTTTTTTTGGGGGGTGGGGGGTTTTGTACCCCACAAAGCCTGACACAGTGGCTTCAGTAGTCACTTGATAAGTGTGTGTTGACTTATTTAATTCAACATAAGGGAAAAAATAATTAGATTAAGTCTTAGTTTTATGGGTTTACAAAGCAGCAACTTTACCAACAAAAGTTCTGTAAGGTAGGTAGCACAATTATTGTATTACCTGCCCATTTCACAGATGAGGAAACTGAAGCCTAAAGAATTTAAGCACCCTGGTCCCTTTGGTGTTATCTCTCTTGAAAAAAAGACTTGCTGGAAAACAAGATATAGTCCAATTAGAACATGAAACGTCAAAAAAAACCAAACCATTCAATCTATTTTACAAGCAGATAAACTGGGCTGTGTATTTGAAAAAAAAAAAAATGTGTTTACTGCCACACACTAAGTCTCTTGGCTTCTAAAAGAATGATCCCTGACAAAGCCATGCTACTCAATCCAATATTCAATTTGCTGATAACAATTGATAACACTTGTATCCTTTTGTTATTGTCCAGTCATGTCCAACTCTTTGTGACCCCATGTGACCCTATGGACCAACTGTCCATGTGCTTTTCTTAGCAAAGACACTGGAGTGTCTGCCATTTCCATCTCATTTTACAGATGAGGAAACTGAGGCAAATATGACTCAGGATCACAGAGCTAATAAGTGTTGAAGAGGCTAAATAAGAGGCTGAATTTGAACTCAGGAAGATGAGTCTTCTTGACTCCAGGCCTTTCCACTGTACCACCTAGCTGTCCTTTAAATTGAAAACTACTTCACTGTAAAGGAATTAGCTCATGTGAGAACAGGCAGTCTGGGTCACTGACCTCTCTGGGTCTCCGTTTCCTCATCTTTAAAATGAAGGAGTTGAATTAGATGATGCTTGCCCTAAGTGACACCATGGATAAAGCCCTGTACTTGAAGTAAGTTCAAATCCAGCCTCAGACACTTCCTAGTTATGTGAATGGGCAAGTCCCTTAACCTTCATCTCCCATAGTTCCTCAACTATAAAAATGGCTAAAATAACAACATCCACTTCCTAGGGTTTTTGTGAGGGTTAAATGAGTACATGTAAAGTGCTTAGCACAGTTCCTGGCACACATTAGGTGTCTAACAAATCATCATTCCCTTTCCTTTCCCCCCTTCCAACCTAATATAGAATTGTATTGGGTAATAGAATTCTATCTCTGATCTATCTTCATATACAAACAGCATAGTGTATTTCAGGGGTACTTAACTTTCCTCATGCCATGGACCCCTTTGGCAATCTGGTGAAGCTTATCATGTTTTCAAATAACTAAGAGAAATGCTAAGTTTCCAGTAGAGGTTAGTGAAAATAAAGATTTTTTTTTTCCCTTTTGAGTTCACGGATTCCTTGAAATCTAAGAATTCCTGGGGAAGTGGTTTGGAGTGAGCAAAACCTGGGTTCAAATCCTGACTTCAACCCTTACTAGTTGTATCACTTTGGACAAGATTGTTAACCTCATCGTGCCCCAGTCAATCTCCCTAGGAATAATCTATGAAGTCAAAGGAGAACTCCCCCCCACCATGATGAAATTGCAGATTACTTACTTATCTGTGTTTGGTTTACAAAAATTTGATTTCCGTACAATTTTGTTTTTCAGCAGTGTATCTGTTAGGAAGTAGGAGTGGAGATGTGAGTCTTTGAAATAACTAACTCAGGTGTCCTATTCAGGAGACTGACCTTGTTGTAACATCCAGTCTTTCACATTTAGCTTGCCATCAGTAAATAGATTTTTTAAAAATTAAAAAAAAAACATCAAGAGGTAGCATCATCCAGAGGATACTGTTGAAAACAGGCTGGTCCTGTTTGGGAAGGTCCTTTATTACAACAATTCCCCATATCAAAGCAGACAGCAGGAGCTCAAGGATCAAAGCAGAGATAATTCATCGTCAGTATTTGTCCTTGACAAACTCAGGTCTGTGTTTTAGCACAGGGAAAATTTACTATTTGACTGAATCAATATCCCAACATCAAAGAGAGCTTGTCTGATAATTGAAGTTGCAGATCTGCTGCTTGAAAAGGAAAAATCCCTCTGTGCTCTGAGACAAGTGGAAAAGATAAATTGCATCCTCAGCATTGTGTGTGAAACTGGGCAGCAAATCCCATGGAGTGAGATGTTTTATCTGAGTGATTTCTTGCAGGCATACTTAAGTAGAGCCCAATGAATGGGTTTTCCTCGAAGAAGCTTGCCAATAGGTCCCCATCTGCCTGGCAACACCCGACTGGCCTTTCAGGTCTGAGCCTCTCCTAAGCCTTGGCTACAAATCATGCCAAATCTGGATGTTCTTGGATCATGCTCTCCAGTGGGAACTTGGACTAGACAATTTAACACATTTTCACTTGTGACCTCTACCAGATGTGGAAAGAACAAAGCATGTAGGTTCTCCCTAAAGGCTGAGCTCAGCAAAACAATCCTGTGGATGCCAAAGGCACCAGGGTCTTCTTCAAGTCCAGTTTAGAGCATGGGTCCAGTCCTTTGTCCCAAGACCCTCTGCTAGAATGCAGAGACTGTCTGAGCAGGAAGGGGTTTTCATAATCGTCTATTGCAAATTACTCCTTTAAAAACAGGAAATTGAGCTCCATCCAGATAAGAAAAGGCACTTGCACAAGGTTACACAGTTTTCCCAAGGTCACTCTAGGCAAGCCTAGAACACTTGGTTTAGTGTTAATGGGCACCAGATTTTCACTAATGAGTATCAGACTAAAAAAAGAGTACATGAAATTTTTGAGCTCCTGTGTTTGACGTTGAAGTCTATTGCTACAACTAGAAGCATGTTTGCCCTTATGTAGCTTTGAAAGAACCAAACAAACCAAAAAACCTCTCTGTTAAAATCTATGTTGTAACTTGCTCTCAAATTTTTCACCTTGGTAGGTCTGAAGACGTGAGAAGGAAGGAAGGAAGGAAAGAAGGAAGGAAGGAAGGAAGGAAGGAAGGAAGGAAGGAAGGAAGGAAGGAAGGAAGGAAGGAAGGAAGGAAGGAAGGAAGGAAGGAAGGAAGGAAGGAAGGAAGGAAGGAAGGAAAAGTAAAAGAGGGGAGGGAGGGAGAGAGGAAGGAACATAGCCAGAACCTCAGAATAAGGAAAGGAAGGAGCCTCTTAGCCTCTATATTCACAAATCATCAATTTTTGAACTGGAAAGGACCTTAGAAGTCATCTGGCCCCACCCTCCCATTTTACAGATGACAAAACTGAGGTACGGAGAAGCTAAATAACCTCTCCATGGTCTCATAGGGACGCGCCAGAGATGGGATTCAAACCCAGTGCCTCTGACTCTGATCATAAGGGAGAATCAAGCTCACTCACAGGTATTATTGCCGTTCAAACGACTTATCCCAGGGAGTGAGATGCAGGTTTGAAGGTCTGCGAGCTGTCACATGGGAGCCATGCCTGCTGGGAGACCCTCCTCCCTATACTTTGCACAAGTAATATTTCCAGAGCAAAGAGGAATCTTGGAATAGATAGTCTCCTTGGAAGACCTCAGATGACAGACCTATCCTGACCATGTGATCCTGGGCAAGTCACTTAAATTCTCAGTGCTTGGGAGGCAAGTCTGGCCCCACATTGCATAGAAGGCACAGCTCTGTACTGGTAGAAGGGTTTCCTCACCACGAGGAGAGCCCATCCCTATCTTCAGAGTATCTTGCAAGATCCCCACAAACCCCTTTGTCCACACGCCATGCCAACTTCAGCTAAACCCTCTAAACTTTTGCAAATTTCTCCTGTGATGAAGATGTTTTATTCAGTTTGTTAAGAGTTAATTCTAAGCCAACACTTGTTTTCCAGGATCCTACTCTCTTTCTATGGTAATATGGGTAGAGGGGTTTATTAGGGCAGTCCCAGCCCATCTACCTTCCTTTTTGTTTCTGTCTTCCTTCTGCTCCTTTGTGCAATGGAGGGAGTGGGGGGACCTGGTTTTCAATGAACGAGTAAAGTTCTTTTGGTGCTTCTTTATTTGCCTGTTGACTTGGATGAATCCCTCAGGCTAACACATTTTTCAGCTTTGAAGGAAAGCTCCAAATACTCTCCACCCCACATTCTCCCAGCCCCCCTCACTTAACCCCCAAGGTTAGCCCTGTACTTGTAAAAGTACAAACGCTAAGAAAATTCATGAGAGGGTTTCATGGCTGAAGTTAGCCAACTGACATTTCTGAACCTGTTTTCTGTGGCATTCATACTGCCAAGCAATAACAGCTCTAGAGAGGCCAGTAGGATTTGATCCCAACATTAAAAAAGGCAAAACATTTCCAAACCTGATTAGAATTGAATCTACCACAAAGTAATGCTGTTTGGGAAACCAGAATCACAGAATTTCAGTGTGGGAGAGGACCTCAGAAGCCATCTGGTCCAACTAACATAGAAATATCAATATTTACTGTAGCAGGGGAACACCAGAGAAATCAATGATTGAATGTAACCAGTCAACTCAAGGCAGCTAGGTGGTGCAGTGCATAGAGTACCAGGGCTGGGATCAGGAAGACCTGAGTTCAAATGTGACCATGGACACTTATTAGATGTATGACTCTGGCTAAGTCACTTAACCTTGTCTGCCTCAGTTTCCTCATCTGTAAAATGAGCTGGAGAAGGAAATGGCAAACCACTCCAATATCTTTGCAAGAAAACCCCAAAAGTGGTCATGAGGAGCCAGAGATGACTGAAAGAAAATTCCTTCAAAGCATTTCCACATATGCAACACCTGACATACTGATCATTCCCAAAATCTGACAAACTGCTGAAACAGGAGGCATAGCAAAGCTCCCCATTTCACTTTTCTTCATTATAAACTTATTGTAAATGGATACCCAGTGCACATAAATTTTCAACTCTGAATCTGTAAAATCTTTATAAAAACAGAGAGAGCCCAAAGAGAC
This sequence comes from Bettongia penicillata ogilbyi, assembly GCA_023548195.1. Taxonomy (NCBI): domain Eukaryota; kingdom Metazoa; phylum Chordata; class Mammalia; order Diprotodontia; family Potoroidae; genus Bettongia; species Bettongia penicillata. The sequence goes on along the minus strand of JAJHZJ010000531.1, from coordinate 5,069,566 downwards.
TTCCCCATAGCAAACTTCTGGCAGATTTAAGGCCTCAAAAGGACATTTAAAAATAATAATTTTCATAGAAATAGAGCTGGAAGGAATTTTAGAGGCTATCTAATCTAAGCTTCTTATTATATAGGTGAAGTAACCAAGGCCCAGGGAAAGTAAATGTGTTTCCTAATATCGGGCATGTAATTAGCATCAGAAGTAGAATTTGAACCCATATCCTTCAACTTAAAGGGCAGCATTATTTTCACCATACTACACTGCCTCCTATTACAGTGTTCATATCACATGACAAGAATACCACCTTATACACCCCCAGCAACATATATGAATCACTTTATAAAACAGTGGTGTTACATAGAACTCACAACCAGTAGAAAAACTATTCAGAGAATGCAAACATAAAAATTATGTTAAGTATGTGTGTGGCTATCCATACATGTCTGAACTCAGTTTTACGTGTGAAGATTTGATTTTCTCATTTGTAAAATAGCAGAGCAGAATGGCCTAGCAAAAATCGCTGGGCTGAAAGTCAAAGTCCAAGACTGTAGGCATACCTCCTCCCGACTCATTATTGGCCTTGAGTAGTCATTGAATGGGCAGATAGTTGGTGTAGTGGATAGAGCACCAGGCCTGGAGTCAGGAAGACTCCTCTTCCTGAGCTGAATTCTGGCCTCGGACACTTACTAGCTGTGTGACCCTGGGCAAGTCACTTAACCCTGTTTACCTCAGTTTCCTTATCTGTAAAAAGAGTTGGAGAAGGAAATGGCAAGCTACTCCATTATCCTTACCAAGAAAACTCCAAATGGGATCATGAAGAGTCAGATGCAACAGAAAAATGACTGAATAACAGCAATTAAATATTTTTAGGCCTCCATTTTTCTGCCAATAAAATAAAGCTACTTATACAGAAAATCCACAAGGCAACTAGATGACTCAGCTGAAGTTAGGAAGACCTGAGCTCAAATCTGCCCTCAGACACTCACTAGCTATGTGACCCTGGACAAGTCATTTAACCTCTGTTTGCTTTAATCCACCAGAGAAGGAAATGGCAAACCATTCCAGTATCTTTGCCAAGAAAACCCCAGGGACAGTATGGTCCATAAGGTCACAAAGCGTTGAACATGACTGAACTGCAACAACGAAATAACTGTTCCTCAGAATCTATGATGGGAAGGAAGATAGTTTAATACTAAAATGGAACTGATTTCATCAATGTGAACATTCCCTGCCCTATTCAGATCACAACCCATACTCTCCCATAAGTTTGCCATAATAGGTCCACCCAGTGTTCTGGGAATCTTTCTCACTTACCTTTGAAAATAAAATGAGAAAATAAGTAAAAGGCTTTGAATTCTTAAATCTTCTTAAACCTTTTGTTTTTCTAGCAATTTCATTTCTGAATATATCCTTCCCCATTTGTTACTCATTGAACCATCATTTGTAATGAATATTTTAGAAGAAAAAAAATTAATGCAGTAAAACCAACCAAACAAGTAATATATCAACTATATTGGAATGCTTGTGCAATATTTCACATCCCTAATTCCAGACCTCTGTAAAAAAAGAAAGGAACTGTAGGAAATGCTCTGAATGCAAGGCATTAAACTTTTTACTATGACCCAGTCACAGAGAAGACCCAACATAGTTAATTCAAAGAAAGACTTCCTACAGATGTAGAGGTTCTCCAAATGGCATGAGATTATCCTGATCACATCCAGCTTCAGAATACCATGTAGCCTCTTAAAAGAGACCTGTGATCCCTAAAGAGTTTTCCCAACTATCCATGCAAGAAAAAAACAAAAGAAAGAAGTCCTATTGACCAGATCATGCTATGCAGCTTGATGAAAAATTCATAGAGCTGGCTCATCAGTACATTAAATCCATGGACAGTGAGCTGGGCACAGAACTGACAAGGAAGGAGAGTAGACAGAATTTCCTTTGGCAAAGTATTTGGTGCTTTTAATGATCCCAAGTTTCTCCCTGAAACAAGGATCCACCTTTTATGAGTCTTTACATATTCTTCCAATGATAATTATTAGAGGTAACCCAAAGTATACTAATCTTCAAATAATTAAAGTCAATCAAAGGGCAATAGAGAGGATCATGGTAGATACCAGCAGGTTGCACCATATTACAAATTAATACAGAAAAGGCAGAATAAAGGATGTCGTCAGAAAGATGTATGACTAGAAAAGGGTAGGCTGGTTGCATAGTGAGAATGAGGGCTGATGGATAGCTCCAGTTCTTTGTGTTCATGCAATATTTTGAGATCTAGAGGATAACCCTGAGCACACTGAGTGATCCTCCCCCTTCCATGGTTTCACCACAGGACTATGAGCATCCTCTAGTGATTTTACTAGGCTGCTTTTACTGGGTCCGTTCCCTATTCCCAAGCTGAGTGATGGCACATGGTATATATTCTTTATCAGGCATTGCTCTTTATTGTCTCTCCTAATCACTCCTAGATGGCAAAGTATCTGAAAAGTCACTCCCTGGCAAAGATAGACTGATAGTTCCTCAGTCGTTGCTGAAATCAGGAGCTACCCCACTGTGGAAGGCCAAAAGCCAGTCATTTTGCCCTTAGGCTAAGATTGTCTGGTGTTTTTTTTAACTTACTTCTTCCTACCAAAGGAATCCACAACCTTTTTCAAAGACTCTTTCTGACTTAGGATTAGAAAGTCCATATGCCTAATTACTACCTAGTTCCCCTATATGTAGCCTATGACTACAAATCCATTTTAGGAGATTTTGCCAAAGGAACCTCAGAGAATTTTGTAGCTCTGAGCCACTGTGGTTTTTAATTTCTCTCTCTCTCTCTCTCTCTCTCTCACACACACACACACACACACACACACACACACCATAACATTCAAGTCTTGTCATGTAATCTGCTCTACGCAAGCATAAACACCAAGCTTCCAGGCTCCCATAACAAACACAGGTTCAACTGCAGAGCAAGGGCTGCTCTGATTATATGACATTGTCTAGCTCTACTGCATAATTCATTCACCTCCATTGTTCTGCAAATTTATTTATTCTGGATTCTTCTGAACTAAGACAGCCAGTCTAAAAATCACTACCATCAGAAGAAAACATTTAATTAATATTTTTGGTCTTACATAGGCCTATTTTTACTCACTGATATTGAGAAGAGATTAGAATCAGTTGCTATTGTCACCTGACTAAACAATTGACACACCTGTACACATGTATCGCCAAGGCAATATTCACAGCACTGGCAGTGACTATGAATATGCCAGCGTAGTCCTGAATCACAAAGTATAACAGACTTTCCATATAGAAGGCAGAAGAAAAACATTCATTCAGACACCCGAAAGACAAATCTCAACACAGAAATCAAAACACATTATCAATGCAGGGGACAAAGCCACCCCCAAGCCTCCCCCACTCCCCAGCTGGGGCCTTCCCACAAACAAACACAAGCCTAGCTGTCTGTCCATCTGTGTCCTCTCTCTCCCTCTGCTCTAACTTCTCAGACTAACTCCTCCCAGCTCTGCTTCACCCTTCCTGTTCTACCTGGTCAGCAAGCTCCTCCCACCACATGTGACAGACTTCTATGTAATTTAAGCAGGCCACATGAGCCTGTTAATGGATGGGAAAGATCTTCCCATTTAAATGACCATAAAAACACACTGAAAATTTAATTTACAAATCTAATTTGTTTACGATTTAAATTACTTTTAATAAAAATGACCTTGCACTAATGTATGATAAAAAGTCATTGATTAAAATATCAAGATTAATGTGCTTTTCATAGTAATCAGTGGAAAGTATATGTAGATTTGATAATCTATAAGATAGAAAATATGGCCCTCTAGGTCCTTGGGTGCAGCCTTTTGACTGAATCCAAGTTTTACAAAATAAATCATTTTATTAAGAGAATTTGTTCTGTGAAGTCTGGATTCAGTCAAAGGGCCTCACTTGAGGTCTTAAAAGGCCACATGTGGCCTCAAGGTCACAGATTCCCCACCCCTGAATTTTGTATCACATATCTTAAATCATTTTTATTGTTTTCATTTTATAATAATAATAGCTAGGATTTGTGTAGCAACTTAAAATTTGCAGAGCTCATTACAAAAATTATCTCATTTTACCCCCATAACAAGCCTGGAAATTAAGTGGTATTATTATCCCCCTTTTACAGATGAGGAAACTGATAGAGACAGAGGCTAAGTGACTTGCTCAGGGCCACACAACTAGTGAGTGTCTAAGGTTACACTTGAAATTAAGTCTTTCTGATTTCAGATCCACTGAGCCATCTCAATGCCTCTGCTGCCATTTTGCTGATAGTAATTTCACGTGATACAGAATTCATAGGGAAAGTTTTAAAAATACATCATTCTGTTTCTGTGTTGAGAGGGTACTCCCTCAACAGACAAGTCATGTATCAGCTGGCAAAGATCAAAAGTTCATTCTGTGAGGCAGTAAACTTTGTGCCTAGTGCTTGAAGTTTTATGCCTTTTAACAGAATTCTGCACTATCAAGACCTTCATTTTAGAGGTAAACTGTTGGCAGTTCATTCTAATTCATTCAGCTGCATAGCCATGAGGGCAGAAATATAAAGTAATTCAAATTCCAATGTGGATTCTTGCAAAATGTCACACCCCTGGTTTATGTCAGCTATAGGAAAATTGAAAATTCCTTTTACCTAATTTACCAAATTCCTTTGTCTTTCTCAGACAAAGCTGAAAATCCATTGCTTGGTTTTATATTTCTTTTGTCATTTCTCTTTGATGAAAATTTCCTACTTTTCTGCAATTTTTAAAAGAAAAGAATAACAAGCGATCCTTTAGCTATTCCTTCACATGACATGTGCAATGCCCTTGAATCTAACTAAAATCTTTGAAACTAACAAGATGATTATATTTTTAGATTGCCACATCCTAAGATGCAGCTAATGTTATCAAAATGGTTCTAAATTTTATTTTCAGCTTACTAGTGTGCACTAAAATTGAAAATTCTTTTGATGGCTACAGCCTTGGTCCATGGAAGTAAGTTCTGGATTTGCCAACACATCTGCAGAAGTAACACTCAGCACCTGAGAAGTGACTTTTATCTGTAAAGTTAAAACTTTAACGTCATTTGTTTTAGAAGCACCAATATGTCCAAGTGACATATAAGAGATATCTGTGATGTGTTCATTAACTTAGCAGCTGGTAAAACAGGAAAAAAAAATGTGAGAAGTCTTTGTGTTTCCTGAAAAATGCAGGAACCACATGATTCAACGAAGCTGCTTCTACACCTGCTAGATTAAGTCTGTGCTTCACAGAGCACAAGTGTGGAAAATTCATTTTCCTAAAGAATGCTTGCTTACAGCAAGCCACATTCCAGTGAAGGATGGAATACTATCCCTACCAGCAATGAAGTATTGCTAAAGACATGGAGAAGCTACTGAAGCATCTCATGAATGCTTATTAGTCTGGGGAATATTGAAGTTCATCCAGTGCTTTAGACCAAGGATTCTCAACTTATTTTGTGCCATGGACCTCTTCTGAGAACAAAGTTTTTAAATACATAAAACAAAATACATGGTATTACAAAAGAAACAAATTATATTGAATTTAAGATATAATTTTCTCCCATCCAAGTTCATAGAGCCTCTGGAATCTATCCTTGAAGGGGTGCTTGGAATTCAAGTTAAGAACTGTGACTTTAGACTTTGGAGAAAGCTATGGCAAACTACTCCAGTATCTTTGCCAAGAAAACCCCAAGTGGGGTCACGAAGAGGCAGGACAAACGACTGAGCAAAAACAACAATAATTTTAGACTTTCAAGAAAATTCAAAAAAGCAGGGGTTGTGAACTAGCAACCCAACCAAAAAAAAAATTTACAAAATCAAGAAATAAATTTTTATTAAAGCAGAGTTTCTTAACCTGGGATGGGGGTGGGGAGTGTCTGTGAACCTTTCCAGTCTTCTTATACCTTACTCTTCTCTGCATAATCTACGATCCAGGGACACTGGCCTCACACAGGACACTACATCACCTGAGTCTATATTTTCACTGATTTTCCCTCCCACCTTGAATGTTCTTCCTCCTTGTTCCTGACTGCTCCTCCTTCATCTAAGTCTTAACTCCAACTTCAAGGGATCTTTCTGAGTCCCCCTCAATACTAATGCCTTCTCTAAGAGATTACCTCTAATTTATCCTGTATATTTCCTATCTGTACAAGGTTGTTTTCATTTTTTCTCCTCCATTAGAATGTAAGGGGTGAGAGATGGTAGAAGGGTGGTACAAGAGGACTAGCACCTCTAATATGAGGGCTTGCTGAGCCCTTTTCAGGGCTGCTCATCTACCTTTGGTGAACACCTGGAACTCAGTTCTCACCTGTGGCTCCAAGATGCTGTAGCATGTGCAGCCGTCACATCTTAGTAAAAGCCATCTTGGCAGAAGGGCTAAATCAGGCTGAGGGAAAGTGGCAGATTTCAAACTTGTCAGTGAGATATGGGGATCTCTACCCCAAGGATGTAAAGACTTACTCCAACGGAAAGGTGAGAACATTTGTTCCAATAGCCATATAGGCAGCTAAAGCAGATGCTGTGAACTACTTAGAGTTGGGTCAGACATGGAAGATACTAATATCCTGCCCTGCATCCTGGGCCATTGCCAGCCATCCTGATTGGCTCTGGACTTCAATGACTCCGAAAGAGAGAGAGTGATGACATTGTGCAACGGTGCCTCCCTTAAATCCAATTCAAGCCCAAGTCAAGACATCACTGGGTGATGTCATTGGTTCTCTTTGAAATGAAGAACAAATAATAAAACTGTAAGGTACATGAAGGCAGGTGCTGTTTTCTCCCCTTCTTGTATTTCCAGTGTTTAGCATAGTACCTGCCATGCTAAACAACATGGAAAGTTTGCTGATTTGTTGTTAAGTCACATCAGTCATGACCAACTCTCCATGCCCCCATTTGGGGTTTTGTTGGCAAAGTTACTGGCGTAGCTTGCCATTTCCTTCTCCAGCTCATTTTACAGATGAGAAAACTGAGGCAAAAAAATGTAAATGACTTGCTCAGAGTCTTCCTGACTCCAGACCTGGTGATATAGCCACTTTAGTGCCATCTAGTTGCCCTTTACTGACAGTTTTTTTTTAATTTGGTAACTTTATTTCAAAATAATTGGTTTCCTTTGTAATCTTATATATCTTATTTTGTGTACTTAAAAACATTGCTCTCAATAATGGTTTTACTAGACTGCCAAAGAGGTCTACAACATGAAAAAGATTAAGAACCTCTACCCTAAAGAATGATATAGCAATGAATCAACATCATTTCTGAACACATACATATCAAATGACATATCACCTAAACTGATGAAAGAATAATATATATGTGTGTGTGTGTGTGTGTGTGTGTGTGTGTGTGTAATTGGTAACAATGATAACATGAGATTTTAATACTTCCTCTCAAAAATAGACAAATCTAACAGAAAGAAACAAAAGGAAACATATAGAACTTGAAAAATCTCTTGAAGAATTTAGAGCTGAAAGACTTATGGTGTCTTTCTTTCTCAGCATCATATGGTATCTTTACAAAATATGATGTGTAGGAGAGGCAGAGACAAGATGGCAGACTAGAAGTATGAACCTGCTGTAGCTCTCCACCCATAGCCCATAAAATACCTGTAAAAAAAAGACTAAACCAAATTCTAGAGCAGCAGAAACCACAAAATGAAGGAGTGCAACAGCTTCCCAGCCCAAGGCAGCCCAAAAGGCAGACAGGAAAGATCTATCACACCAGGCTCAGAGCAGAGCACAGACCACAGACTGCAGTGCAGCCTGGACCACATGGCACAGCATGGACAGGACTGGAGCAGGCTTCAGGGCACAGAATCCCAGGTAGCAGCTGCAGTTCCCAGATTGCTCACCAAAGACAGCTTCAAAGGTCAGTGAGAAAACTCTTTCACCTGGGTGAGAAGGGAGCCCTAGCTCCAGGCCCAGGGTAGTGGGTAGTAGCAGCCACTGCAGCACAGCATCCAGCTTAGGAGCTTTTGGCCTAAACACCCTGGGGAAATTGAGCAACTGATCTGGGTCTCAGTTCTGAGTGTCAATCCTAGAGTGAGGAGGAGTGCTAGCTTGTTAGAGTTTGTTAAATGGAGGCTCAATAGAGGGAATTCCATTCATAGATACTGGGCAGAAAACTTGTGGTTGCTTCCAGACCAGAGTGCAGGCCAGGAAAGGAGTAAACCCCTCTCCCTTGATAGTGCCACCCTGGAGAAACAGAACTTGCAAGTTCCTAAAGTATACCCTCTGCTTGAGAAAGGTCTCAAAAGTGAAGCAACAGGCTGGGAAAATGCCCAAAAAAGGGGAAAAAATAAGACTATAGAAGGTTACTTTCTTTGTGAACAAGTATTTTCTTCTTCCTTTCAGATGAGGAATAACAAAGCATACCATCAGAGGAAGACATAAAAATCAAGGCTTCTGCATCCAAAACCTCCAAAATAACTATGCAATGGTCTCAGATCGTGGAAGAACTCAAAAAAGATTTTAAAAATCAAGTAAGAGAGGTGGAGGAAAACTTGGGGAGAGAAGTGAGAGCCATGCAAGAAAATCATGAAAAGTGAGTCAACAGCTTGCTAAAGGAGACCCAAAAAAATGCTGAAGAAAATAATACCTTTAAAAATAGACTTACCCAAATGGCAAAAGAGGTCCAAAAAGCCAATGAGGAGAAGAATGCTTTAAAAAACAGAATTAGCCAAATGGAAAAGGAGTTTCAAAAACTCATTGAAGAAAATAGTTCTTTAAAAATTAGAATGGAGCAATTGGAAGTTAATGACTTTATGAGAAACCAAGAAATTACAAAACAAAACCAAAGGAATGAAAAAATAGAAGACAATGTGAAATATCTCATTGGAAAAACAACTGACTTGGAAAATAGATCCAAGAGAGACAATTTCAAAATTATGGGACTACCTGAAAGTCATGATCAAAAAAAAGAGCCTAGACATCTTTCATGAAATCATCAAGGAAAATTACCCTGATATTCTAGAACCAGAGGGTAAAATAAATATGGAAAGAATCCACCAATCACCTCCTGAAAGAATCTGGAAAGAAAAACTTCTAGGAATATTGTAGTCACATTCCAGAGTTCCCAGGTCAAGGAGAAAATATTACAAGCAACCAGAAAGAAACAATTTGAGTACTGTGGAAATACAATCAGGATAGCATGAGATCCAGCAGCTTCTACATAAGAGATCGAAGGGAGTGGAATATGATATTCCAGAAGTCAGTGCAACTAGGATTAAAACCAAGAATCACCTACCCAGCAAAACTGAGTATAATCCTTCAGGGGAAAAAAATGGTCATTCAATGGAATAAAGGGACTTTCAAGCATTCTTGATGAAAAGACCAGAGCTGAATAGAAAATCTGACTTTCAAACAACAAGAATCAATGACCCACAAAATTTCAATTTTGACCCAATGACCCAAAAATTTCAAACACAAGAATCAAGGGAAGCATGAAAAGGTAAACAAGAAAGAGAAATCATAAGGGACTTAATAAAGTTGAACTGTTTACCTTCCTACATGGAAAGATAATATTTATAACTCTGGAGACTTTTCTCAATATTTGGGTAGTTGGAGGGATTACATGCATATAGACAGAGGGCATAATGTGAGCTGAATAGGAAGGGATGATATCTAAAATAATAAAATTAAGGGATGAGAGATGAATATATTGGGAGGAGAAAGAGAGAAATGGAATGGGGCAAATTACCTCTCATAAAACACACAAGAAAAAGTTTTGTCAATGGAGAAAAGGGGGGAGGTGAGAGGGAAAAAGTGAAACTTACTCTCATCACATTTGGCTTAAGGAGGGAACAGCATACACACTAAATTTAATATGAAATTCTATCTTACAGTACAAGAAAGTAGGGAAGAAGGGATAAGTAGGGTGTGGACGGATAATAGAAGGGAGGGAAAATAGGAGGAGGAAGTAATTAGAAGAAAACACTTTTGAGGAAGGACAAGGTCAAAAGTGAGAACAGAATAAATGTGGGGCAGGATAGGATGGAGGGAAATACAGTTAGTCTTTCACAACATGACTATTATGGAAGTCTTTTGCATAACCACACATATATAGACTATATTGAATTGCTTGCCTTTGCAGTGGGGATGTGTGGGGAGGGAGGAAGGGAGAGAAGTTGGAACTCAAAGTTTTAGGAACAAATGTTGAGAATTGTTTTTGCACGCAACTGGGAAATAAAAAATACAGGTAATGGGGTATAGACATCTATCTTGCCCTATTAGAAAAGAGAGAAGATGGGGATAAGGGAAGGGAGGGGTGTGATAGAAGGGAGGGCAGATTGGGGAAAGGGGCAATCAGAATACACAGTGAATTGGGGTGGGGGAGGGGAGAGATGGGGAGAAAATTTGGAACTCTAAATCTTGTGTAAATGAATGTTGAAAACTAAAAATAAATAAAGAATACTTTAAAAATATTATGTGCAATTAAACATTGAGAAATTAAAAATTAATATTATAAAGCATAAATACTAAGCATCATTTACAGACTGCAGAATATAGAAGATTATTTTATAAATGTAAATATAAAATACCAAAGCAAGCAAAACATCAAATAGAGAGCTTAAGTAATATAATTTCAGAAAATAAAACCATATTAGATTTAAAAGAACTAACAAAAATTCTCTTTTCTGGAGGGATTTATAGAATTCTATGAAACTATCAATCCTTTCCCTTAGATTAATTCACTCATGAACCATTAAAAAAATCCAGAACTACAAATGATAAATAGTCAAAGTCTAGGAACAGGTACTTCTCAAGAAAAGAAATCCAAATTATCTATAGCTATATGCAAAAAAAAAAAAAAATACTCAAAGTCAGAGAAATGTACTGGAGTCCTTCCTCACATGCATCATATTGACAAAGTTGACAAAAATGGAAATGACAGATGTTGTAAGGGCTGTGGGAAAAATAAGCACATTGATACACTACGGCACATTGATAGAGACATAAATATTGGTATAGCTATTACAGAAAATAATTTGAAATTATACTCCAAAAGTTACTAAACTTGGATCCTTTGACCTAATGCTAACATTTCTAAATTTATACCCCCCAAAAGAGATCATATAAAAAGGGAAAGATACTATATGTACAAAAATATTTATGGTAACTCTTTGAGGTGTCAAAAAAAAAAACCCTGAAAATTAAGGAATATCCCAACAATTACGAGTGGCTGGACAAATTATGATACATAAATGTAATGGAATATTATTGTTCTTTTAGAAACAAAAAAAGATTATTTCAGAGGAACTTGGAAAAAAAATTTAGAAACTAATGAAGAATGAAATGGACAGAACCAGGAGAACAATTTATAGTATACGGAAAAACAGTATTTAAAGACTTAAGAGCTCTGATCAATACAATGATCAGCCATGATTATAGAAGACTAATGAGAAAGAATTACTACCCACCTCTTAAGTGAGATGATGAACTCAAGATGCAGAAGGAGATGCGCATTTTTTAATATGGTCAGTATCTGATTTGTTTTGCTTATCTGCATATTTCCTACAAAAGTTTTCCTCTTTTTCTTTTTTTTTTTCTTTCAGTTGTGGTGGATGGAAGGTGAGAGGGAGAAAATATTTGGTCATTGAAAAAAATCAAATTTGATTACAAATAAAGGAAAAAGAGTATACATATGTGTGTATGAGAGAGAAAGAGAGAGAAATCCTAGAGTCTTTCTTCTGTCCCAGTTTCTACCATCTAAAGAGCTTTCATTTAGTCAGCAGGAATTTACTCCCTGCCCCCTCCACCCCCACTTCAACTCCTTATCTCTTGCTGATCACTAAATACAGCCAAGGGTCCCTGGGGTGTAAGGCATGGAGCTAATAAGGTTTCTGCAAGAGTAGTAAATCGTTAACACCAAGCATCAGTAGTTCACTCATTCAGTTATGTCCCATCCCATATTGTCCAAGGGGTCCTTTTGGCAAACATACTGGAGTGATTTGCCATTTCCTTCTCATTATCAGTACCAGCATTCACAAAGGACTTGAAGTTCTAGGAAGAATCCTTCAAAGTACAGAGCCATAAACTACAAACCAGAATTGAATTAGTTCTATCAGATGTGAGGGACCCTTTCCCTTCCTTTATAGTGAAACAGATACCAAACAACCAAAATGGACACTACATTCTCTAGTAGAAAATGGTTAAATATAATTAGCACTCAGGTATCTTATTAGACATGGAACTAGATAATGAGAAGGGAGGTTAGGAGCACATACTAGAAGAAAGAGATCGGTAATGAAAGTTGTAAGAGACGAACAAGTGCTCCTTAAAATATCACTGTAAAATTAAAAAGCTGGGAAAATTTTTTTTTAAAGAAACTTGGCCTAAAAGTGTGATTCATTTTGCCTGCTATTACAAGAATCTTTCCATTTTAGAAGTGGAAACATCATCCAATTCAGATTGGAAGGCAGTGAAATTGGAGAAAGTTCTGTTTTATAGAATATTCATAAGTAAACACAATGTTATTACCTGGGCTAACAGGTACAATTCATGATAGTTACTTCTGGCTGGTTATTGGACAGGTAAGATTATCTTGAGTCAAACACAATACAGAACTCCTCCCAGATTGGGAAAGGCCAGCCAAGCCCACAGGTGGATATGTGATATCTCATGCCTTAATTTTTCTCCTCTGCTCAGTAACTTGACTTCAGATTGCTCCTTTTTCTGGTAACTTGGCTTTTCTTTTCACCCCAATTAACCCAGCCATAGATGCTAAAGGTGAAAATTCTTTATTCCAAAAGTGAAGAGAACTGCTTTAGTTAATAGAAAAAAAAATATAATTAGCAATTGCTTGCTTCTGTAGTTTAAAAAAAAAAATGTGTCTTGAAAAAATTCCCCTGGAAGTTTGTTTACATTATTAACTGGGAACAATTATATGTATTAAGAAGCTCTTTACTCTTACTCAACGAAAGAGGAGTTAACCTCAATGACTGTCCAAATTATTACATTTCCTGAGTTAACAAGAGTCCAAAGTAACAAGGTTTTGTTATGTTAAATTTGTCGTTACTCCCCACATATAAAGATGCTTTTTTCACGTTAGGTAAAGGCATTCATGTGACATAGAATGGACCAGGCTAATCAGTTAGATTCTTCATAAAACATGACATTTTTAAATGACCCTGGGCAAATAAAAATAGCCTAGTAAAGGCCATGTTATTTTTTTCTTCATTCAATTCTCACATGCTTTTCTGAGAGGAAACAATGATGCCACCTTGTCTTTATGCAGTAGCTTTTGACTGAGGAGTTCAAAACATGTTTCAAGGATAACCTTATTAATTCTCACAACACAACAACTCTTAAGGCAAGCACTATCTTGCCCAATTCACAAAATCTCAAGGAAGATAAGTGGTCATAAGGTCAGTCTATGGGTCATCGATGATGCCAGGAATAAGGGCCAAAGTTCCTGAACCATTTGCCAATTCTAACCACAGGATTTCACTTCATCCTGAAACTCTGAATGGTGTTTTACAAACTGTGCAATAAGTGACATAGTTAGAAATTTTGGATGCTCTTTAGATGTCCTTTAGAAAAGGACCATTTACTCTTTGTAAACCATAAAACCTGTTGATAGCCCCACAGCAGCACCTCGGGCAGTATTTATGCAACAGCAGGAGGAAAAAAGAAAGCATGCAGAATTATGCCCAGACACCTGTATCAATTGACTGCCCAATGCCTTCTGTACTTTCTTATTGTAGAACAGAGCCATATAGGGCATTAGCTCTCAACAAGCCGAAAAACCGTCTGCCCTTTGGCAAATGTTAACTGATAGCTTTAGAAGATTGAGCTGGAATGGTAAAAAAGCAGAGTTTAATGAGGGCTCTAACAATACTCAGGAAATGTGCCTCCTTCGAATTAGTAATAGGTAGAGGGTGGCACATAACCCTGCCAGCCTCATTTTGGCCCAACTGTCTGGCCTAAGCAGTTTGAGTAAGGTTTGAATTTCCAAGGTGGAGTACAGAGGACAATATGTAGTACTGGACGGGAGTCCACAGAGAGAAAGCGGAGTAAACCAGTTTTATTGAGGAGTACTCCTCATAATAAGATGGGATGGTCAGAGAGGATGGACACAGCTCAGATCTCTCTGGGAAAGGCAGGCACCAAAACCAATAAAGTCCAGTGGTTTTTATATGGTTCTTATCTGAGTCAAGCAAGACCAGGCATTGAGGGGAGGGAGTAGAGAGGCTGGGCTTGGTGAGCAGCTCAAGGTTCTTGGACTGATGTGGATGCCTGCTGAGGGGAACCTCTGGGGAATGGGCAGCTTAGTGATAGGCAAACACCCTTTGACCATTTGTCAATTGGGGAATGACTCATGTTCTTATAGATCTTACAAAGCACATTATATATTTAAGATAGGAGACCTTTAGATCAGAAACTGTAAAACTTTTTTCCTCAAATTTTTGCTTTCGTTCTGATCTTGGCTATATTTGTTTTATTTGTACAAACCTTTTTAATTTAATGTAATCAAAATTATTCATTTTGCATCTGCTCTCAATGTGGGGAGGGGGAAATGAAGAAAAAAGGGAAAAAAAGAAATTTACATGATGACTTTATTACATACTTAAAAAGAATGACAAGTCGTACATAATAGATTTGCAGTGTCATGTGCAACCATCTTTTTTCTACCATGTTATCAAAATGCTTGTTTCACTTCATAAATTAAATGTAAAATAAAAATACTTTTTTAAAAACAATTAACCTGTTAAAAACCCTGTTAGGCTTGGGGACAGAGGAGAGAAGACTCTCTAGCATTACTACTGGCTTTATTTTGATGCTTCTTCTTAGGAGGAAAAGAGGCTACTGAGGTTTGTCTACCAGGTCTCACAGATAGTAAATGTCAGAGGCAGAATTCGAACCCTGGTCCTCTGACTCCAAATCTAGCACAAGTGGCCCATCACTCAATCTCAGGAGTTTGAGAAAGGGTCCTCACATGTCCTTTTATGGAAAACAATATAAAATCCTCCCCTTTCACACTTTTTCCAGTGTAAACAAGTCATTTGAACTTCCTTCTGTCCATTCAGTGCTCTGTTGCTGTCATTTCTTCTTCATTCTTGACCAATGACATCAAAAAAGTGATGTTTTGACTTGCAAGTGAATTGGGTTTAAGTGAGGCAGGGCTATGCAGAGACACCAGCCTCACTCTCTCCTCCAGAGCCATCTGGCTCCAGTGGCAATACATAGATCAGAATGACTGGAGATGGCCCTGAATGCAGTGGGAGACCTTGACTTTTTTAAGTTAAAGTCTTCCCCCGGTTTCAGTTTGTCTGAGGCAACACCCATTCAGTGATTAAGGCTAGGTGAGAAATGAGACCAAAAAAAAAAAAATAGCCTCTGTTACCTACTGGAAAAAATAAAAATCTGGAAAGGGATGATGCTCAGGGTTTCTGGCCAGTACAGAAACAACTGCTATTTATCCTCACTCTGAGCCATCAGAATCCAAACAAGGACCAACTGAGGCTTGGGTTGGGGCCTATTATTTGTCAATCAGTGATAGCCAGAGTGATTTGGATTTGACTTTAAGGCATAGTCAAGTAGCTCCATTTGAAACCAATGGCTTTATCAATGCCTGGTTTCCAGATCTCTACTTGAAGACATTTATATTCCTTGTAAGGTCTTTCCCAGGTCTCAGTTTATCTGAGCCAACACCTATTCAGTGATTTAAGGTAGGGTAAAAAAATGAAACCTCATTTACCTGATTTCAATATAAATGCCTTGTAGGGAGAAAATTCTTAGAATCTTTCAATCTGATACCTGGCCTCTAATGTCCATCCATTTTAGTCTTTAGTCAAATATGAGATGTCTTCATTAAAGTCTAAGCTTAAGAACATAATCTTTCCCCTCTCCCCCCTCCCCTGCATACCCAGCAGCAGAGCATCCTTAACAGAACTAGTCTGGACATCCCTAAATTCTGAGTTCAAGTTCCTCTTTTAACACCTTGTGGCCCAGGGAAAATCATTTAATCTTTCAGTTTTTCCAGGTAGCTATCTAAAACTCATACTTCAGTAGAAGGAGCTCTACACTGATGAAAATCAGAGGTCAGAACCAAAACAAAAAATAATCATTATTTATATATTTATGGGTTAATTTCATACTCTACTTCCTTAATATAACCTGTAGGTAAATCTTGGTTCTTAAAGTCTATGCTAGCCAGGGACATAAAGAACCTGGAAAGATTTCCAGTAAGGGATAGTCCAAGGATATTTTGGTTAAATTAGTTAAATCCCAAAATGGTAAGCTCCTTGAGGGCAGACACTGTCTTTTGCCTTTTCTTTTCTTTTCTTTTTTTTTTTTTTGCATCTCCAGCACTTAGTGCAGTGCCTGAAACACAACAGGCACTTAATAAATATTGACTGATTGATGAAATCTGTCAGCCACTGGAACTTTTTTAAAGACTATCTAACTTCTAACTCATAAAGGGATAGTGATCTGAATTAGGGGACCCACATCCAGGAATCCTACATCTTGTAAAATATCAGCTGTTTCTTTCTTTGTACCTCCAGCTCCTTGAATAGTACCTGACACAGAATATGGGCTTGTTCATTATCCTCTAATAATCCCTTAACTCCTCAGGTCTTTCTCAGGCCATCGTCTACCTTCTCCATTTACCTCTCGATGTTTTGGTGAATCAAATAGGATACTATCTTCTGCCCTGGAATCCATTGATCCCTTGTCCTATTATTGATCACACTTTGAGCTTGTAGTCTGATGAAAGCACAAAATCATGATGACTAAGTCACCTAGAAATCTACTAATCTCAACTGAGTCCTCACTGCAGCAAGGAAGTCATCCTAGTCTTCCCAAATTCATTTGCTGTCCCATTTCCACAGTTATTCTTCTAAATTTCCTCATCCTGAGTCTCTAAATGTGACCTCTTCCCCCATCCTTTCAACTGAAGTCTCTGACTCATATTTCACAAAAAAAAAAAAGAAAAATAAGTCTATTCAACAAGAGCTCCAACTTTCCCCCTCACCCAATGTTTCCTTACTTCACTTGTGACCATTCTCCTTGCTCAGTTCTAATCCTTCTAGACATCTCAGCAGCATCTGATACTATGGATCACCTTCTCCCTCCACATACTCTTCCTCTCTGGGTTTTCCTGATACTACTCTCCCCTTGTTCTCTTCCCAGTCTCCTCCACTGGTTCCTCATCCATTATATAGCCATTAACTGTGAGTATCTTCCAATGTTCTTTCCTGGTCACTCTCTTTTTGCTCTATAGTATCTCACTTGGTAATCCCATCAATTTCCATGAGTTTAATTATCATGTCCGTGGAGATGATTCTGAGATCTATAAATCCTGCCCTAATCTCTCTCAAGAAGACTCCTCTTCCTGAATCAAAATCTGGCTTCAGATGCTCACTAACTGTGTGACCCTGATCAAATCCTGTTTGCCTCAGTTTCTTCATTTGTAAAATGAACTAGATAAGGAAATGGCAAACCACTCTAGTATCTTTGCCAAGAAAATCCCAAATGGAGTCACAAAGAGTCAGACACAGCTGAAACGAATAAGCACCAACAATCTTTCCTGAACTCCAGTTTCACATCACCAATCATCACCTTTTGGAAAATTTCAAACTAAATAGCCCATGGGCATCTCAAACTCATTATGTCTAAAACAGAACTAATTATCTAATTTAGAACTGATTTCCCCCAAATACCTCCCTTTCCAGGTTCACAACTGCAGCATCATCTTGGCCTCCTCACTCTTGCTCACCTCCCACAGCCAAGCCTTGTCAAATCCTGTGGTTTCCACTTTCACCATCTCTGTATGTCCTCTTTTCTCTCCTCCCATATGGCTATTACCCTAGTTCAGGCCCTCATCCTCTCTCTCCTGGATCACTGCAATAGCCTTCTGATTGGTCTTCCTGCCTTGTCTCTCCCCAGTACAATCTACTTTCTATTCAGCTGACAAAGTGATTTTCTTAAAACCTAGGCCTAACCATGTTACCACCACACACATGCTCCATAAATTCCAATGACTCTCTGTTATACATCTCCAGGAGCAAATATAAAATCTGTTGTTTGGCATATAAAGTTCTTCATGAACTGGCTCCTTCCTCCTTTTCTAGTCTTTTTTACACTGTGAACTCTAAGATACAGCTACACTGGCTTACATGTGGTTCTTTGAGGATAGCACTGCATCTCCAATCTCTCATCCCTTTCTTTTCTACGTTTCTACTGGCTATCTCCCATGCCTGAAATGCTCTTTCTCTTTTCACCTCTGCCTCCTAATTCCCCTGGCTTCCATCAAGACTCAGCCCAAATCCTATCTGCTATGGAGACAGGCAATAGTCTCAGTCATTACTCTCCCTCCCATCTCTCCCCCTCAGAGATGGTTGTTGTGTTGTTTCAGTTATATTTGACTCTTCCTGACCCCATTGGGATTTTCTTGGCAAAGATACTGGAGTGGTTTGACATTCTTTTCTCCAGTTCATTTTATAGATGAAGAAACTGAAGCAAACAGGGTGAAATGACTTGCCCAGGGTCACACAGCTAGGAAGTGTCAGAGGCTAGATTTCAACTCAGGAAGATGAGTCTTCTTGATTTCAAACCTAGTCCTCTACCAATTATACCATCTAGCTGCCCCCCACCCCAACCACTACCCCAAGATTGTGTTCTCTGTATACCTTCTCTGGACCTAGTCATTTAAATGCTTTCTCCCTCAGTGGGGAGGGATTTCTCTGTTTCGTTTTTTTAATCCTCAGAGTTTAACACAATGCCTGGCACAAGCTCTTAAATGTTTGTTGACTGACAGGTTGAAGTATTACTTAGCATATGCTAATAATCTAAAAGAATAGATAACAGTAAATTCCCAGGTGAAACCTTTAGTGGATTGCAACACAGAATGAAAGAAATCCATCTTTGGCCAGAGAAAAGGGGAAGGATTTTGCCAAGCCACCAAAAAGAAAAAGAACAGGTTCTCCATGAAATCTGGGGCACAAGACACTCCTTTCATCTCAACTTGCTTAGCCCTATCTAGAAACAGTCAGTGACTCAGTCCCCACCTTTTGGCAGCTGCTCAGCAGGTCATCCCAAGGCACTTGACAGCCAGAGCCAGCTTCTAGTGAACAGTCTCTACAATCAGTGGCCTAAATCCTCCTTCAAGTGGGCTAGGGGTTGAAATGGGGGTTGGGGGCAAAGTCATCTTCCATATGATCAGGTTTTCTTGTGACATCTCTACTTTGGGTCCTTTCCGCCATCTGCCCTCCTCCTTTCCATTCATCTTCAACACATAAAACATGTTCAGAACAGACTGAAAAGCAAAATCAAAATACCTCTTCCCACACTGTGCCCCACTGGCCTCCCGGGAATTCTCAAAAATGAAATCAGCTGCAACCATAATCCTCATTTACGATTCAAAAGTTTCCAAGCGGGTTTCTAAGGAAGCCAGCCGACTCTGTGTGTAGGGGAAGAGGGGGAGGGAAGGGAGGAGGAAGGGGAGTGGGGGAGAGGGAGGTGCACTGGGAACAGATCTCTTTGCTTCAGGGGAATTTTTGAGGCTGCTGGAACCTGGACTATGCCGTCTGGGAAAGGGCCCCCCTCCTGCAACACCGGAAAGATACTCCTGTCTGGCATTTCACTTGAGGGGGATTCTTCAGGAATGAATGCTGCTTCCTGCTATCCTACTCTTTGTTCTGGACCACTTCATTTAGCCCAGACTGGCCCAACCTCTCCTTGCTCTTTGGCCTTTTCGGGAGACTGCTATTGTCAGAAATTGACTTTCCGGTGGGAAGCACTTTTTTTTCCATCTCTCCGGCGTGTTGTGTTTACTCACCTGCATTTGTGGTGATGGCTCTCACTGGGGCTAAGGTAACCACTGGGGAGGCCCAGGGGGAGCAGGGCAGCCATAAAACCCACCCGGTTCCAAACTAGTACGCAGGCTAGTCCAGGGGTTGTCCCTGAGGCAGCCCCAGGCTCCTGTATGTTTTGGCCTAGCCCTCTTACAGGTGAGCTGGGAAATGGAGGTAGTGAGCCTTATATAGAGAGCGCAAACAGGACTGTCATTGTTGGACTGCTATTCTCTCTTTGGGGGTGGGATGTCACAGAAGAGTTAGGGAGTAGATTGGGCTATTTCTACTTGTAGATTAAAGAAACTTGTTTTTCCTCTCTTCCACCAGCTTCCTTTCTGAAGGCTGAGGTTTAGAGTAATCTTAGTTTCTTGGAGCAGGAAGCAGAGAGCTGCCACATTGCCCTATCCTAGTCTAGCAGAGGCAGAGCATCCAAGGGTCTGTTCTGACTCTTAACACCTGGTGCCCAAACCACCAAGGAGACAATCAGAGGAGGAAGGGAACTTCCAGCTCATCTAATTTAATGCATTCATTTTTACAGATGAGGAACTGAGGCCCACAGATGTTAAATGACACCCAAGATTCCAGCTGCCTGGACTCCCCTCCAGACCACCTCAGAGCATCTTCCTGCTCCCCACCTCCTTTACTCCTCCCAACCTCTTTCAGGGTTTACTCTAATGCTTGATTTGGCTACTTGAAAGTTATAGTCAGAGAGTTGTAGAATTGTGGCTGGAAGGGACCTTAGAGATGTACTAATCCAGTTCCCTCATTTTGCACATGAGAGAACTGGGATCACACAAGAATTAAGTAAGGGGCAGAACCAGTATTTGAACTCAGGTCCTCTGATTATCTCCAGCTTACATCATTTATGTAAAATGAGCGCTGTTGTTCAGTCATGGGCAACTCTTCCCGAGATCATGGACCGTACGTAGCACACCAATGCTTTCCATAGGGTTTTCTGGCAAAGATCCTGCAGTGGTTTGCCATTTTCTTCTCCAGTGGATTAAAGCAAACAGAGGTCAAATGACTTGTCACATAATTAGTGAGCATCTGAGACTGGCTTTGAGCTCAGATCTTTCTGACTCAAAGTTCAATGCTCTATCCACTGAGTCACCTAGCTGCCTCAAAATGCAAATTATCTCTAATTTAATTACTATGTAATTGGTGAGAGGATATGATAAATAAAGGATGAGAGACAACTGAGTTCAAGCGACAACTGAGTTCAAGTCCTACCCCTGACACATACTGACCCTGGGCAATTCATTGGATTACTCAATGCCACCATGTCTTCCTGTTATGATTAAGTTATATGATACTTGCTTGGAGGGAGAGACTTCCACATGATAATTTCTATAATTGAATGAAATTAAAGGTTTTGACCAAAAAAAGGCAACTCTGTGCCTCAGTTGCCTCATTTATAAAAGGAAGAAAGGTGAACTGAATGATGTCTAAAGTTTCTTTTGTCTCTAAGGTGCCATGTGCCACATAATTTAGTTAAAAATTTAATTTGGTCATAATACTAAACTCTGTTTATGTTCAGTCTTCATAGTTTTTGCTCACATATAACGATTGTCTTCTCATTGCCTAAAAGCATCAAGGAATATTGGTATTGACATCCTGATTTCTCCTAGTTGAGCTTTTAGCCTCCTAACTCGCAGACTAATTGCAGATTCCTTATAAACTTCACAGTGGACTTAGGTCTCCATGGACCTCACCCCCAGACTCTCAGGAATCAATAATGTGACATGAAGTTCTAAATTTGAATCACTCCTACTGTTCTTCTGATTTAATTGTTGGTTATTAATCAACAGATATTTACTGAATATGCAAGGTTCTGTGTTACATACCTCTGGTGATAAAAAAAAAAAAAAACAAAACAAAACTGGTAGAGTCTCTCTTGTTTCCCTAGGGAGACTAGGCATGTTCAATGTGCAAAAATAATAAACAATTCTAATCAGTAGATAAAAATGCCAAGTGAGTGATAAAAGAGAGAGAGAGAGAGAGCAGTGACTGGGAGTGATCAAAGAAGGCTTCATGGAATAGAACCTGATTTAGGTGTTAAGGACAGGTAGGATTTAGAAAGGCAAAAAAAATAAAGAAGGCATTTTAGTTGGGGGGAGGCAGGGGAACAACAGAAGCAAAGGTGCAGAATCAGATACCTAAAAAGTTTTGTCCAAGGAACAGAGAGTAAGGGGATTCTTGTGAGTGACATGGAAAGATAGACTGGGACCAAATTGTAGATGACCTTGAGTGGCAGTCTACTATAACTGAAAATCATTTCAGGTTTGATGACAAGGGAATCACATAGTAAAAGTGGTATTTTAGAGAGATGAATCATGATGTTCAGGATGGCTAAAGTAAAGAAAGACTAGAAGCTAGACGAACACAGATAGCAGCATCTCAGAGTTAAAAGAGCCCAGCTAGTTGGACCTGTTAAGAAATCTCCTCTGCAATATCCACAAGTGATTTCCCAGTTTTCATCTAAAGATCTCTAGTGAAGTAGAAGGAACCCACTATCCCTTGAGACAGCACAGATCCCTTTTAAACAGCTCACACTGTAGGAAGTTTTCTGTACATCATGCCTAAATTCCCTTTTCTGCTATTTAATAATAATTAATAATAGTTAATATTTATATAGCCCTTACTATGTGCCAACCATGTGCTATTTTATTTGTTCTCATTTAGTCATCACAACAAGTCTGGGAGGTAGCTGCTATTATTCCCTTTTTACAGTTAAGGAAATTGAGGCAAACAGGATTGCACAGTTAATAAGTATTTGAGGCTGTGTTTGAACTCAGGTCTCCCTGACTCCAGGCCCAGTGTGCCACCTAGCTGCCATTCTACCCACTGCTTTTACTCCTGCCATCTGGGGTTAAGCAGAATAAATGCTCTCTCTCTCACTTGACAACCCACTCAAATACCTGAAGACACCAATCATGTCTCCCTTTGGTCTTCTTTTCTCTGTGTTAAATATCTCCAGTCCCTATAACTGGTTCTTGTAGGCATGGCTCCAAGGCCCTCTACCATCCTGATCACCCTACATTTGATGCCATCCAGCTTGCTAATGTTCTCCTTAAACATGGTGCTCAGAACTGAGCAATACGCCAAATGTGGTCTGACTAGGACAGAGTACAGAGTGACAATCACCTCTCTCCTTCTGGATGCTATGATTCTGTTAAGGCAGTCTAACAACACATTACCTTTTTTTTCTTTCCTGGCGCATCACATTTTTCAGAGGAACACAGATGTAGAGCTAGGTCTCCAACCCCTTCATTTTACAGATACAAAAACTGGACCTAAGCAGTAAATGTTACAGAAAAGATTTAAACCTATGTCCTCTGACTCCAGAATATGTTTGACTCTTCCTGGAAATATAGTTCTCTAAAAGCTTAAGCTTTTTTCTTTTCCCATATAAACTATTCTCAAATCATGCTTCTCTCATTTTGAATTTGTGAAATGGATATTTTGAAGACAGGAGTCAGATTTACACTTATCTCAGCTGAATTTTATCTTACTAGATTAATTCTATCATTCTTACCCATTGAGATCTTTTTGGCTCCTGACTCCATTATCCACTACTTTAGCTATCCTTCTCAGGTAAGTCATAATCATGCTTGATAAGGTGACATCGATGTCTTTGTCCAAGTCATTGGTAGCAAAATGATCACATAGATCAGAATCTACAGAGACTACTTAGCAAACTACTCCAGTTGTATAGACATGAGGCAATGCAGAAGATGGCAGTAGGATTTCAAAGGGAAAGACAGAATACATTGCAAAAAACAACAAAATAAAATAATAGGGTAGAGAGATTAATTACATATAGGAGACTATCATATTGCACACCATTTGGGGGAAGGAAAGGAGAGGGAGAAAATTCAAAACTGGAAATCTTATGGAACTCAATGTTCTAAACTAAAAATAAGCATTTTTTTTTAAACTACATATAGGACATAAGGGAATCCTAGAACCTTAGTGACAGATAGGGTCTTCAGAGTTTATCTAGGGCAGTCTTATATTCATCATTGCTCCAGGCTCTACCTAGAACTTCCTGTGATAGCTCAATCCTTTTTGAGAAGACCCATTTCAGCCAAAAACAGCTGTAACTAGAATAGGGGTTCTTAGCCTTCTTTGTGCCATGGACTCCTTTGACAATCTGGTGAAAGCCTATGGACCCCTTTTCAGAATAATGTTTGTTACCTGTGTTCACAACTGAAGAAGAAAATACTCATGTTCAGGTAGATATTAGCCTATTCCTTAAAATCTACCCATAAATTAACCGATTAAGCACCCTTAACTAAAAGAGTACTTTCTGATTAAATGAAAATCTTTTTCCTTATAATTTAAATCCATTGATCCTATTCTCTGAATTTACACAGAAGTTTAATTTCTCTTTCCACATGACTTTCCCTCAAATTTTGGAAGACAGTTTTCCTTTACCACAACCATTCTTTCTCCCCTATCTTTCTCTTCCAATATTCTTTAGCCATTCTTCAATGACATGATTTCCAGATCTGTTGTCATCTTGATCACCTTTTTCTAGAAGGGTTCTAATTTGTCATTTCTTAAAATGGGGCTGAACACAGAACAGAACACAGTACTCAAGGTGTGGTTTGACCAGGTGTAATACCAATGCAATACCCATAGCAGCCATTATGGATATACATGCGTATTTCTAGGGCAAATTTGCAAAATATAAACTTCCTTCCTCAAAAATGAAGCCAATATTAAGACACCAGAAAGCCAATTCCATCATGGTAACAATAAAGTTTGTCCACATTACCAATAAAGGGAGCATGGTCAACCCCAAGTCTTCCTTCCCCATCAGGTCTCCCCACAAACGAGCTCCCTTAGGCAAAATCACTCCCTCTCTCACTCACACTAGCTGCTCTGCTCTTCCTGCTCCACCTGTTTGACAAGTTCCTTCCACCATTGGCTCCAAGTGATGAGAAACTTGATAGTATCCTGACCCAGGATATCTAAAAGTGAGTGACTACAACCTCCACTGGGACAGAAGAGGGCAATAAAGTCATTACTGGCTGGGAGGCCCAAGGAGCATTAAGGACAACAACTGAGGAAGTTTGATTTTCACAACATGCCTGTGAGGTCAGTGCTATAGCTATTTTACAGATAAGGAAACTGAGTCTATGAGAGATAAAGCAACTTGTCCATGGTCACTTGACTAGTAGATATTTAAGGCTGGATTTGAACCCAGGTCTTCCTGATTCCAAATCCAGTACTCTATCCTTTAAACCAGTCAGAAATGCAATAGCAGCTGTAAAGTCAAATTCATTAATGAAGATAGTATAAGTTCCTTAAGGTAGTATTTATTTTTTTAGTTTGTTTGTGTCCCTAAGCCCCAAGTCCCACAATGCCATATTTACCTTAAGCATTTGATGAATATTTGTTGAATTTAATTGGGACGTATGTGTGTGTTTATATGTCTGACTATGTGGAGAGGTGGGAGAGGAGAAAGGGAACAAAGCATTGAGATACAAGGGTACAAAGAAAATACTAGAACACTTGACCATGACACTCATGTGTGATGAGAGGGAAAGTTGGGAATTGAATGAATCTTTCATTGGAATCTTAGTGGAGCTAAAGAGGGATTTGAAGGGTGGGTGTCTGCTGGGACAGACCTCCCAGCCATGAGGCTGTATGGTTTGTGGTCTCTTTCTGATCTATCATGCTTAAAATGGGTACCACATTTTAAGAATGACATTGACAAGTGGGAGTATAGCCAGAGGTAGGTGGCCAGGATAACAAAGATACTATATCCCTTTCCATTCTAGCAACTAAAAGGACAGTTACTGCCCTTGATCTAGACAGAAATGACTGAGGTTTCAAACCTAGGGGACTTGGAGAATAATAGTGCTCACTGACAGTTAGGAGGGTTAGACCAGAAAGATAGTTTGGATGTGTAGGGAGAGAAAGATGATTATAATTAGTGTTGCATGGTTAGGATTGATCTGCCATATGGCTACCATATTTTTCTTGATAGCATCTCAGAATTGCTTACAAAACTTGAATACAATGAGGGTGGCTTAGGCAGCTATTGCACTCAAACTTTACTATAACTCAGAGTGGAATTCATTATGGGGCATAGGGCTGAGATCTGCCTTGAATTTCAAAGAAAACTCATCATTAGAATAGGGCCTGTCCCCCTACTAATAAATAAAAGAGTGTGGTGCTCAAATACACTTGTGAAAATCCAGGCACATTATTGATAGAAACAAATGCATTTTAAAAAGACAAATCTTTTGAGTTAAAATAAAACAATGACAATAAAACCATATTTTACAAATCTGTTCCTTGTTATTTCTTACTACAAACAGTCACATTCCAGTCAATAGCTATGGCATCCAGGCATTAGGCAACACATACACTTCAAAAATTCATATATCAGGGATCTCATGGGGCTGGGCATACTGGCCACCAATGAAGATTGGAACCTACCCATATCCCTCTCATTTTACATTATTCTTGTCATGTAGATATGTTCTGTCATTTTGTAAGCTGGCAATAAAGGGTGTACGCAGCATGCTCAAGACTTTCCTGTCATCTTCAAATACTTTGTGGCTCCCAGTACAATGCTCAACTCTCTATCTGCTCTCCCTCACTCTCATACCCTGCCTGGTTCCCTTCCTTTCTAAGTCCTTGATTTTGAAATCCATTCCAAGCAAATCACTGCTATGAGTGTGTGTACAGCAGTCCTATATAAACCACCCATCATTCCATAACTTTCTGGAACCCTTGTAATCATAGTGTTCCATAATTAGCATTTTCATATCACTAGTTGAACACTGGCATTAAAAAGATGGTTTTGTGACTGAAAAGAGTCTGGAATCATTAAAAGTGGTTTATAATGTACAAATGCCCTTGGTATGTGTAGTCTCCTCCATTAGAATGTGAATTCTTTGAGAATCTTGCTTTTCTATTTATACTACCAGCACTTAGAACAGGGCTTTGTACATGTAAGAACTTAAATGCTTTTTTTTCATTCATTCATTCGAATGCAATTCAACTTAATCTTTTTCTCCCTATTAATTTTGGAAACCCAGTTCATGGTAGGCCTGTAGTGCCTATTTAACACACACACACACACACACACACACACACACACACATGCACATATACACACACACATACATATATACATATATATTTATTTTTATATATGAACCAATTCAATAGGTTGTCCATCCAATCACGTTATAATCTAAGCAATATATATTACTTGGGGCATCTAAGTGGCACTGTGGATAGAGCATCAGGCCTGGAGTCAGAAAGACTCATTTTCCTAATTTCAAATCCAACCTTAGACACTTTCTAGCTGTGTGACCATGGACAGGTCATTTAGTCTTGCTTGCCTCAGTTTCCTCTTCTCTAAAATGAGCTAGAGGAGGAATGGCAAACCCCTTCTTTGCCAAGAAAACCCCAAATGAGATCATAGAGTTGGATATGATTGAAAAAGAAGTGAACATTTATTACTTTATCAGTAATAAGTCATTTGAGTCAGGCAGGTAACAAGCATTGATTAAGCACTTACCATGTGCCAGGAACTGTAAGCCCTGGAGAGATGAAGAAAAGCAAAACAAAATCAAACAAAAAATCCAGTCTCTACCCCTCAAGAAATTTGTGTTACTGTTTCTTAATAATAATAGCTAACACTTATAAAGCTCTTTAAGGTTCACAAAGTACTTTACAATATTATTTTACTCTCACAGAAACTCTAGGAGGTAATGGTGATTGCTATCCCCATTTTTATAGATGAGGAAACTGAGGCAACTTGCCCAGGGTCACACAGTTACTAAGTGTCTGAGGTCAGATGTGAACTCAGTCAGTCTTCCTGACTCTAAGAGCAGTGATCTCTCCATGGCAGCACATGGCTACCTATTGAGATACATTCAGTTTCATCATTTGGATACATTTCATGTTCAAAATATCTTTACAATAAATTCTTTTCACCATCAAGGACAGTGGAGCCACCACATTTAGACTCTAACATCACAATTCCAAATGTATTTCTTAGGGACATAAAAATGGTTCAGAAGAAAACATATATGGAAAAAGCAGATGAACTTGGCCAAGTGTATGCAGGAGCAATTCATACTGCGGGCAACACACTTTTGAGGACATTGAAGGTCTGGTTTTCCAAGTATTTGAAGGAAGGAAATGATTTCAAAGGTATTGAAAAAAATTTCAGGTGGTAACTACTTCCCAAAAAGACAAACTATAAAAAAAAATTAATGTTTTCGAAATGTATTCCCATTTTCCCAGATATATAACATTTTTTATGAGAGGTCATCTTTGATGATGATATTAGAAAGAATGCTTTTTAAGAGATATTCCACAGTAGAGCATATTTTTGCCATCCCATAACTAACTAGGAGGTGTGGAGAATACACCATCACATGAAATGTATTTGCTTTGGTACAGTCAAACAGTGAATAGAAGTCTCCCAACAAAGTGTCTACCCTCCATATGTCCAAAAAATATACAGGAATCTTTAAAAGATGTAACAAGAGATAACTCTGTTCCATAACTTTCTACTAATTAATTTCAAAGGAAGCAAAAAAAAAACAAAACAAAACTGGAAGGTACATCCTCATGGAGTTCAAGTGCAGAATCTAAAAGAAACCTAGAGATGAGAAGTCTTCCAGGTGTTGCTGGTTGCAAATTACTTCATGCTAATTGCATTAAACTCTGGCATACCACAAGGCATCTAAATGAGATTGGGAATCACCCACAAGTATTTGGTCTACTCATCCACACAGGAAAAACCAAGTATATGGAAAAGTATACTTTGTCCAGATTGCTACATGTAAATGCCTAGAAAATGTAAGTTCAAATTAGTGTGGGGGAGGGAAGGAATGGGGGGGTGGGTATGTATGGGTGTTGAACAAACACTGCAAATGTTCCAAAATTGAATAGAACTGGCCAGATTATCTTTATGAAATTTACAAAGTTCTTTTAATGAACTCATCCTTCTCTCTGAAACAAAAAGCCACCATTTTAATGCTAAGGGGTGTGTAAGTGTGAGAGAGAGAGAGACAGACAACCAGACAGACAGAGACAAAGAGACACACAGAGAGAGAAGGAATACAAAACAATTATTAAGCTCCTACTACACGCGAGACACTGTGCTAAGCTATGTAAATATTATCTCATTTGATCTCCACAACAATCCTGGGAAATGAGTGCTATTGTTATCTTCATTTTATAGTTAAGGAAACTGAGGCAGACAGAGGTTAAGTGACTTGCCCAAAGTCACAGAAATAATAAATGTCCTAAGGTCAGATTTAAATTCAATCCTTCCTCACTCCAGTCCCAGCTGGGCCAATATTCTTCCAGTGAAGATGTATGCTGAAAGTCAAGGAACACATTTCAAAAAATTGAGTCTAAGAATCACCCAAAAAGGCAAATGAGAGAGATACACAACAGGTCTATTGTATGGGTTGGGGTCGCAAAGAGTCAAGCATGACCAGAAATGACCCAAGAGCAATGGAGTTCTAATGCATGCCAGTGCACACACCTAAAATGTCACCTTTCATGTGGAGAAGCTCAGCATCAGAGCCCCATTACATACAATCAGGAGACTTTGAAATAGTCTAAAGGCCTTATCATTTCTTGATATCAAAAAACATTTTTCAATGTCATTTTTGCCATCTTCCTGAGACAGATGGAAGTCAGAATAGATAGAGCTCTGGATTAAAGGTCAAGACCTGAATTCAAATCTTGTCTCAAATACTAGATGCATGACCCTAAACAAACCACTTTATTTACATTTTCCCCATCTGTAAAAATAGGCATAATAATAACACCTACTTCACAGGATTGTTTCAAGATCAAATGATATAATATGTGTGAAATGCTGTGCAAACCTTAAAGTACTGCATAAATGTTATTTATTATTATTATTGAAGAAATTAAGTAGCAATGTCAATTTAGTTTGGAAGACCATGTCAAGATATCCATGGAATTTTTCTACTTCTTCCTCTTTTGCAACGTAAACTGCACTGAACTTCCTGGTGTTGTCTTTTCATCATGAGCTCTGCCAAGCAAGATGGCCAACTAGCCATCCCACTGAAAAAAATATTTCTTGTTGCTTTGAAGAAGTATTAAAACCAACTCCTTTATTTGCCTGATGAGAAACCTTGAACCATCCTTCCAGTTAATCACAATTTCTCTATGTCCCTGGCATGCATTTTACTCAGCTCCATCACCGCCAGTTACATATAAACATGTTTAAATTTCATGAGTATTATTTTCCAAACACCTGTGAATGAGGGTTTCTAGACACATGTGTTAACACTTTTAATCAACACAAAAAGCTTACACATGAAAACCAACGATAAGCTTTGAAAGTAGAAGTATAAGTTAAATGATGATAAATTTGCTCTGTATTTCCCTTCTTTGGAAATCACTATTCATGGAGGTCTTCTGTAACACATGTATTCTCAAAAGTCCTACTCTGGTGTGTCATCATGATACAGAAGTGATGTTGTGTTTTCAGAGCCTACATCAACGGAGAACAAGCTCTTTTGAAGTTCAGTTGCATCCAACTCTTCATGACCCCATTTGGGGTTTTCTTAACAAAGATACTGGAGTGGTTATCCTCCTCTAGCTCATTTCACAGATGAGGAAACTGAGGCAAACAGGACTAAGTGACTTGCCCAGGGTCACACAGCTAATAAGTGTCTGAGGCCAGATTTGAACTCAGGAAGATGGGCCTTCCTGAGTCCAGGTCCAGCACTCTATTCACTGTACTACATCGCTGCACAGCCCTCCCCTTTTTCAATGGAGTCTATCTGACTGAAAGGGCCACAATTATGGCCCACTTGGGACCAGCCTTGAACATCGCAGAGAAGCTTTTCTCCAGAAGGTTGATCACTAGGTGATGATTAATTTTGGCCACATCACTCCATGAATCAGATAAAAATTTGAATTTTAAAAAATCTCCTAGTGCAACATAACCCCTTTATAATTCTGTAGTACCAGCGATGGAATAGTGGAAAAGAGAGAAAAGGGTGATAAGAATCATGCAGCTATTAATATTAAATATTAATTTAATTGTTACTCCAAATATTTAATCATTATCTAGTGACCAAGCACAGATTATGAGACTATAGGACCTTAAGGTTTGCAAAACACTTTACAAATATTTTCTTCTTATCCCCACAACAACCCCAGGGGTAGATACTATTATTATCCTTGTTTTATAGATGAGGAAACTGAAGCAGAAAGAGGTTATGTGACTTGTCCAGGGTCACAAAGCTAGTAAATGTCTGAGGCTGGTTTTTAACTCAAATCTTCCATTGTACCACTTAGCTCTCTTATTATTGATTTAGTGCTCAAAGATGACTTAGGGGTCATCTAGTCAAACCCCTTTACTTTACAGAAGAAAAACCCATGACTCGGAGAGATTAAGAGACTTACCTAAGGTCCCACAAGAAAGGTCCTCTGCCTCCAAATCAATAGTCGTTCTGATATACCACACTGCCTCAGCAACTGAATCAACTATTGGGAAAAATAAATCACACTAATATTGGCATTTTTGCTACAAATAAAACCAGGTGACATAAGAAGGTGCAAACATTGTATTTTTGCTAGGGGATACACACATTACTCAGCTCCATCCCCCATCCTCACCTCCACATGAAAGAATCAAGGTGGCAGCATCCACAAGATGATGCCCAGTGGCTCTGTTGGCCCACAGGTATGCCCCATGTCATGGAGCATTAGGGGCAAGTGTGGATAAAATCTGGTATTGAGTCTTCCCCATCCCCTATCACACTCCCAGTGGCTCCCACCATGGTGATGGAAGCTGAGATGAACACCGCTTCCCCATAAAATCTCTGAATCACTCTGTATTTGCCTGTCTAGGATGCTGTCATCTTTTCCTTCCAGTCAATGACCCAGACAGCTTATAGGCTGGCCATGTTAGCATCATCTCTGGCCTATATCCAGTGCCCTTCTGTGAGATTATAATTATAAGGGAAAACACAATTCATGAATCTACCATAATGATAAAAGAATAAAATAATGAATTATTTTCCTATTTCAAAAAAGGTGAAATTACATATGAGTTCTTTATCCTATGAAACTGTTGCCTCCAAATCTTTCATCTAAAGTAAAGACTAGATGACCACTCATTCAGTGGGCTATAGTGGGGATTCCTTCTGTGTATGGATTGGACTGGATGGCCACTGTGGTCCTTTACAATTCTTAAATTCTACATTTCTGAGATTCCATTTAAATAGAGAATGTCCCAAAATCTTAGTGCAGTTTTAATAACCTCAGAAGTACAAATGTTATAAACCTATAGAAAAAAAGACTAATTATTTAAATTATATATATATAAAGAGATATATTCAGTGAATTTTCAAGCTTTAAAGCAACTTTAATTAGCTGCTGTTCAGTGACCAAATGGATTGCATTTATAATTCTAGCCTTACAATCATCCAAAGAACAAGACTTTGATGCATACAAGACAATTTTTATGTATCCTCACAAGAAAGTCTAATGAAGATAGATCAGATGAATGGGGTGCTCAAGAAAAAAAACTTTCTCTGTTGATCCACCAGTCTCAGAAAGTGTCATTCAGAAATTGCCACACAAGCAATGCATAATGACAGACCTAGTCTAATTAAAATTAATATTAAAAATTATTATTTAAAATCTGCCAAACTAAATGAGTTTTTTTAAAATTTAAATAATTAAGCTTTCAACTTTCTAAATAATTAAACTATTCAATTCTTATAAATTTGTAGTACATATACTTCTGAAATTATTAAAGCTTAAAATTGCACTAAGACTTTTGGGACATTCTGCATTTTATTTTGAAGGTGGAAGTATTTGCTTCATAAAGGTGAGCCAGGACAGTTGACACACCTTTGAGAGAATGACCTAAGCTGCCTCTCCCAGGACTCCCTCATAGTTACTTACTTGCATTTTTATTATTTTTGTTGTGCAATAGTCTCTGCCTACATTTAAGAAAGTAATTAATAAAGAGTCTCTGCTATTAGAGCTTACATCATAACTGAGATATAAACTGAACTTCTGTACATAAACTATTTTTCATTAAATACTCCAAAAGTTAAAAATGCCTTGGGGGTGTGTGGGGAGGGAAGAAGAGAATCTGTTGTGGGTGTGATCATTGCCAGTTAGAATACTAGCACCTGAGTCCAGAAAAGTCTACCTCAAAGAACCATCGTTCATGGTGAGTGTTGCAGGGAATGGAAGCCACAATATTTACACACCCTGAATATTTCTGCATTCCAGAAAAAGGGGATCAGTCAAAAGATGGTTTTGCCCTCCATAACCTAAGGGAAAGAAGAATATCTATCTGTTCATCCATCCATCCATCCATCTATCCATCCATCCATCATCTATCTATCTGTGTATGTGTGTATGTATGTGTGCAAGTATATGTGTGTATACATGTGTGTGTCTCTGTGTGTGTATGTGTATGTTTTCTCCAGGAACTTAAAGAGAGGCATCATGATAAAAAGAGAGTCTTAAACTGAGTCAAAGAGCATAAAGTCAGAATTAACATTCTCTAAAAAAAGTCACTCAACTTCTATGGAACTCAGTTTTCTCTTCTGTAAAATAAGAGACTAGAATAGGGGACTTGTGATGCCCCTTCCAGCTCTAAATCTATGATTCTATGCATCTGGAGATTCATTACTACCTTATGTTGGACAGACAAGGAGAGATGGACATACCTGGCTCAGGGTTATCTACCACCTGCAAATGCTGATCCCTATGCAACAAGGGCTGTTAGCTGGGAACAGTCTCCCAACTGATGTCATGCTTAAGGGATTCCACTGGAACATGTCATTGCTACAGGAACCCTTCTAATTCATCCCCCAGCATGCACAGACACACACATGCACAGACACATACATGCACATACATACACATACATATACATACACACATATACACACACTCAAATGGCCTGAAATGATACCAGATCCTTCTATTTCTTCCAGAGTGACAATTAATCAAATTGCTTCTGGCATATAAGTCTCTCTTTACCTTTATGACTGGAATTTTCAAGGATAACCACAACTTGACTCCTATAGAATGTGTTCTGTGCCTAAATCTGCCCATTCAACATTCATAAAACTATACACTTTAATGGTTAGAAGAGGCCTTAGAGACCCCATTAGTCCAAATCCCTCATTTTACAGATGAGGAAACTGTCATCTTCTAGAATTTCTCACCTAGAACCTAAGATCAAAAGAAGAATATTTTAAAATTGCATAGAGTTCCTGTCAGGAAATATTGGACAATAAGTCATTTAATAAATGTTGGTCAGTAAGTTCTTATATTGTGCAAAATTCTGGGGATGCAAAAAAGGCAAAAAAAAAAAAAGTCACTGCTCTCTGAGCTCACTTTCTAATGAGGAAAACAACAAGCAAACTACATAGTCTACACAAGATGTATATAGAATAAATTGGAAATACTAACAGAAAGAAGCCATTTGCATTATAAAGGAGATTGGAAAAGGCTTCTTGTGTATGGGATTTCATCTGAAACTTGAAGAAAGTCAAGGACGTCAGGAGGTGGAGATGAGGAGGTAGAACATTCCAGACATGGGGGACAGGCAGGGAAAATGCCTGAGAAGCATCAAGGAAAGAAGAGGAAGGGGTCAAAGGAAACAACACTGTCAAGCTCTGAAAAATGGTTTAATGGCTATGAACGGAGACTTCAAACCAAAAAAAATATTAACAGGGAGAGAAACCCTGATAGCATCTTTCTTGGCTAATGAAGCCACTCAGCAGCCTTCTATATAGTTTCGTAGATGAACCTTAGGTCATTGCAAACTCTCGGAGATCCTTCTGTTCAAACACCTATCTCCCTGCCCAGATCCTGAGGATGCTCAATGAATGCTTTGTTGACTGAAGAACTAATTCTATCCAGTGAAGTAATGAAGGGAGAGGCTACAGCATGATACCCATGTGAAATGAGGCAGATAGCCAGGAAAGATAGCATGAGCTATATGCTTTATATGTTTCATAAAGAGGGGAGGGAAAGACAGAGAGAAAGAGATTTAGTCATGTTTCTTCTTCATAATTCAAAGATCTGTGAGTTCATCAGTGTGACTGCATACTCCATCAACACAGATCATAAACACGGTTCATGAGTTGGTAGGGCCAACAAAATTCATCACCCAGATGGTGGCCAACATTCTGATGATGAGCTTCATTTAAGCTACCCTTAACTACATAACTACTCATGTTTCACATGCACAGATATCACCTCTTATGTTCCTGAAGTCTTTCCCACCTGGTGAGATCTGATAGAGTTTGTACTCCTCTGACCATGCTTTCAAGAAATCAGGGACACCCTGATGCTCTGAAGGAGAGGCCAGGATTCTACACTGGTAGAGGATTTAGACCTTGTTCATCTAATTGGGTTGGTTGGTTGTTGTCCTTCATTCCCTCTAAAAGAGGATAAAATCTAATTGGGTAATGAATGAAAAAGAGGTTTATGTGAATGATTGGTTATTTTGTACACAACATAGGAGAAAATACTTTTATAAGTGAAGGTAGAAGGATGGGAGGATTCAGAGCCTGAAAAGGTTTTTCTGGGCAATACATATCTGAGAGGTTAGAAATATGAGTAGACAGAAGTGAGCCCTGGAATGAGATTAGTTGTATTCTGTCACCTTTCCGCTTCCTGCTCATCTGCACTGGAGAACAAAAGTTTTAAAATGGATAAACTTGAAATTCTAGCCTCCACTGTATTGCCAAAGCAATATTCATAGCACTGGAAGTATGAATATGCCAGTGTAGTTCTGAATCACGAAGTATAACAGACTCTCCATATCGAAGGCAGAAGAAAAACATTTATTCAGACAGCAGAAAGCCAAATCCCAACACCAGAAAGTCACATCTATCATAGTAACCAAGAAGTCAGTACACATTAGCACTGCAGGGAACAACACCATTCCCAAGCCTTACCCCTCCAGCTGGGGTCTTCCCAGAAGCCAATACTAGCTGTCTGCCTGCCTGTGTCCTCTCTCTCCTCCACTCTAACTGCTCTCCCCTACTTTCTCCCAGCTCTGCTTCACCCTCCAACTCATTTTACAGATGAGAAACTGAGGGAAGTGGGGTTAAGTCACTTGCCCAGGGTCATACAGCTCCTAAGTGTCTGAGGCAAGATTTGAACTCAGGAAGATGAGTCTTCCTGTTTCTAAGCCGGGTCCTTTTATCTCCTGCGCCACTTAGCTGCATTTAATAGGTGCTTATTGGATTAGACTGAATTTAATTGGATCCAGTGATACAATTACTAGGCTTAAACCTCATAGATATTCAGTAAAAAAGGAAAAAGACCCATATCACACAAATATGTATATCACAGCAGCATTTTTTTTTGTGGTAGCAAAGAAATCAAATCAAAGTGAATACCCATCAAATGGAGAATGGCTTGATAAATTATTGCAGATGAATGTAATTGAATACATTGTAAAAACATTACAAAAGGGACAAATTCAAAGAAATCTGAAAAACATGTATGAACTGATACAGAGTAGAGTAAGCAGAACCAGGAGACCATTGATACAATGACAACATTGTAAAGAAAATAACTGAAAGCCTTAAGAACTATGATGAACACAATGACCAGCCATAACTCCACAGGACTGATAGTTAAGTCATACGTCCTACATTTTGGCTCAGAGATCATGGACTAGAGATCCAAAGTGAGATGTACATTTTCAGATACAATTTATTCTGTGTAACTGTGCTTATTTGTTACAAAGGAGGACTTTTTTTTCTTTTATGAAGGGATGAAAGTTATGGGGTCACAGCAGAGTAGTGATAGTAAGAGGGAAGAAAAATGAACAGTAAATCATTAAAAAATAAACAGAAGGCAGCAAAATTCAGAAAGAATGAGGCAAGCAGCCTGGTGTTAGAACTACCATTATTAAATTTGAATTATATCCCAAAACAGCTATATGTAGTAGGAAAGAAAAATCAAATTCCATAACAGTTTACATTTCATATTCAATTCTGACTTGTTTTTCCTTATATAGAGAGAAGTATATTTTATTAATATTTATTATGTTCATGATTTTCTTTTTTAAATTAAAAAGAAAGGAAGGTAGGTCATGTTGGTAAAGACAGAGTCAGTGATGAGGTCAATAAAAAGCAAACCATCCATTTTGCTATTTTATAGGATTTGAACCCAGTTTTTCTGATTCCAGAGCCACTGTACTTTCCATTGTGTAAAAGGGAGATTAAACCTCATTCTGCTTAATCCCAGAGAGGGAAACAGAGAGGTAAGAATAGAAGTTATGTCACTATAAGAAGATAAATGATTTTGTTGCTGGTGGAAATGCATAACAGGGGCACTTACAAAAGAGGGGGAGGAAATATGCATTCAGAGAGTACACAGACTAAGCCAGGTCCTGTCTGATTCTCACAGCAATCTACAAAGTAGGTACTGTCATTATCTCCCTTTTGCAGCTGGAGAAACCAAGGCAAACAAAGGTTTGCTGCACAGGATATATGTCTGAAGACAGATTAGAACTCAAGTCTTTCTGACTCTTGGGCCCAGTACACTACCACTGAGCCACCTAAATGTGGGACCAAGGAATTAGGATAAGGGTTCTTAACTCTGCTCAGTCTTTCAGTTTTCCCCAAGTTGATCTGTGTAGCAACACACAGTCACTATTAAATTGAAAAGAAATTTGGCACCCTCCTTCCACACAGGTCTTCTACAAATTTGCACAATGTGGAATCCCCAGGGTGCAGGTTATTGATTGGATTGTGACAGGGTTTGAAGGGAATTTATTAACAATAAGTCAGTTAGGAAACTAGGACCCAGAAGGTCAATCCTAGGAAGAGATATTCAGGTTAAATTTTCTAATTTAATTTTAGTTTAAAGAGTTCTGCTTCCTGCAGTTACAAGTCTCTTTAGAGGAGGAGCAGAGTAGAGTATTATGACAGGATCTGCATTTGTGATCTTAGTCATATAGGGAACTCATTCTGTATAATCTTCATTCACCTAAAAAATATCAACTGTTGGAATCCTATAGTTTTTGAGAGTTGCCCGAGACAGTGACATTGAGAGGTTAAGTGACTTTCCTCTGGTCCCATAGCAAGTATGTGTCAGAGGCAGGATGTGAGCTATGTTCTTTCTTACTTCAAGAGTGTCCCTTTAGCCACTAAGTCCTGCTGACTCTTTGTAACAACCCTCAGAAATAGCCGAAGTGATAGCTAAAAAAACTTCACTATCTTCCAGGGAAGAGGCTACCTCTCAGCTGTACCATGGCAGAGAGCAGTGGAGAGCTGAAGACCACCACACCATGCTGTCCCACAGTCAGCAGCATAGTAGAAAATGTGCGGCAAAGGATCCTAGCTAAATGGGGAAGGCTCCTCACCTAAAGACACCACCACAAGGCATAAATGACTCTTCAGTATGGAGGTTTGAGTTGCCTTGGACTCATATGTACTCCATATATGTCTTCCTAATGAGGCTCATGATGCATGTTACCTGGTCACATATGTTTCACCTCCCACACTACAAGTGTGTGAGAGAGTATCTTTACCATTTTAAATAAATGTCTTTTGCTTTAAATTGAAGCAAAGTGTTCTTGTTGGAAGAAAAGAGAGAGAACAAAAGAGAAAGAAAGAAGGAAGGAACGGAGAGAGAGGAAGGAAAAAAGAGAAAAAAGGAAGGAAGGAAGGAAGGAAGGAAGGAAGGAAGGAAGGAAGGAAGGAAGGAAGGAAGGAAGGAAGGAAGGAAGGAAGGAAGGAAGGAAGGAAGGAAGATGAGTGCTTATTAACTCTAGTTTTAAGTATACCCTGATACACTCCTGCTGCCTTGTTTCTAAGGTAGTGATTGCAAAACCTTACACAAGGAAGAATTCCTAACAATGAAAAAGCATTTGGATCCCAGAATCAGGTGTTCTCTCTCCTGAAACAGGATTAGTGGCTTTCCCCTCCCCGGAGCTGTTAGGTCAAATGCTGGTTTTATACTTGACAGAGGTACTGCCAAGGGTAAGGTTGGGAGAAGGTGACTGTTGAGGTCCCTCCCAATCTTCAAATCATGTGATTTTAAAATTATTGAAATAATTATGCCATATGATTGATTCAAATATAGTCCATATAGCATGGTAGTCTCCTAGTTCAAAGTATTCTTTGTGTTGTGAATAAATATTACCTGCCCCCACTTTTTGGTCGCTGGTTATCCTTATCCCCAAGTTATTTCTCCCAGCCTTTAGAAAAGTGATATTAAATTTGGCCTTATTTTCTGTAGTTAA
Source organism: Bettongia penicillata ogilbyi (assembly GCA_023548195.1). Lineage (NCBI taxonomy): Eukaryota > Metazoa > Chordata > Mammalia > Diprotodontia > Potoroidae > Bettongia > Bettongia penicillata. The sequence continues at coordinate 5,030,464 of JAJHZJ010000531.1, read as the reverse complement.
TCAGTCTCCTGTGTCAGTGCCTATCATTGAAAAGAAGCATAGTGGTTATCTTTTTTTAATTGCAGACTATTTCATTGGCTCCCTTTCTTTCTGTTCTGTTGCAATCTTATCATCACTATTTTATCTATCCTTAACATATACCAGGCTCTCAGCATTTTAGCCAGAGGCACTGTGAAAATCCAGCAGGCAAGCCTATTGTCTTGGCAGAAGCCACGGCTGGTTTCAAACCAATCCAAGTTTCCTAAATTAATTTTCCAGAGCATCTGAAGCTATCACAGAGATAAAAAGGGAGAGGGTCACTGGGAATATTCCACCCTGACAGGTGGTGGAAATTGTTAACCGCTCCAACAAAGTGTGGGAAATCAATCTGGGCTCTAACAATGACAGAGGGCTCTGTTCGTAAGAATAATCTTCTAAAGTAAACAACATGAGTGTCCGAGGGCTCCTGATTAAATGAATCCTCACCTCCTCCGAAGGAAGGCCCGAGGTAACTTGCCATCTGGCGTTCTGGGCTCATTGTACTTGCCTTCAAGTATCACAGAAGGTACTGTGGACATACTTTTATAGTGGGAGAGATACAAGAAGTTTATGGTAATCCTCTCTTTTTACATGACTCAACAAGGATTTTTGCAGATTGGTATATTGGGAAGAATACTGTATTTGGAGTCAGAGGACCTGAATTCAAATTCTGCCTCTGATGCTGTCAATTATCTTTCTATGCCAACCAGTCTTGGAGATCCTTTCAGTTCTAAATCCTATGATTTGTGGTCTCTAATGCAAGGATGCCAAGACCGGCTAACAACGAGATAACAAATACAGTGCCTCTTAGATGAAGAAACCAAAAGATAATCAAAGTAACCTACTGAGACATCACAAACTGAAGTGGGTCTAGAACTTTCTTCACCTCTGTGACTTTGATCAAGAAGTGCTGCTAATAATATTGGTGGGGCTGTGAGCTGATCCAGCCATTCTGGAGAGCAATTTGGAACTATACCCAAAGGGCTACAAAATGTGCACACCCTTTGACTCAGCAATACCACTTCTAGGGCTGTATTTCAAAGAAATCATATAAATGGAAGGACACACATGTACAAAAATATTTATAGCAACTCTTTTTGTGGTGGCCAAGAATTGAAAATGGAGGGGTTGTCCATCAGTTGTAGAATGGCTGAACAAGCTGTGAAACATGAATGGAATGGAATGTTATTGTGCTATAAGAAATGATGAGCAGGTGGACTTCAGAAAAACCTGGAAAGACTTATATGAACTGATGCTGAATAAGTTGAGCAGAACCAAGAGAACACTGCACAGTTACAGTCACAGTGTGAGATGACTAACTTTGATAGAGTTGGCTCTTCTCAGCAATGCAAGGTTCTAAGATAACTCCAAAAGACTCAGGATAGAAAATGCTATCCACATCCAGAGAAAGAATTATCTAGTCTGAATGCAGATTGAAGTAGACTATTTTCTCTCTCTCTCTTTTTTGTTTTATTTCTTCTTTCCCATGGTTCATTTCATTGGTTATAATTCTTCTTTACAACATAACACGAGAATATGTCTAATATGAATGTATATATGTAGAGCTTACATCAGATTGCACACCATCTTGGGAAGGGAGTGGGGGAGGAAGGGGGAGAAAATTTAACACAAAGAATTTCCAATACTTAGGAAGTTCATCCTGATATTGGAACCAGAGTCAAATATCTTCTTACTCTCAAGTGCCCACGAGTTTACCCACTGACAGGGACATCAGGGAATTAAGGAAACATTGCTTGCCTTTCCCCTCACCTCACATCGTAGTGATCTTTGTGTGAGTAAATTCTCTTTAACACAGTGATGTCCAAGTCTTTGGTAAAAGACTAATTTTGCAGATGAAGTAAGCAAAAACAGAGAAAGGGAATGGTTTCCTTGGGATACTGTCATGACAGATGACCTGAAAACACAATGCTTAGGACCATGCCCAGCACACAGATACTTAGCAAATGTTTGCTGGATTGGAGTGAATTGAATTAAATGTGATACAATTGAAAGAACTGATCCCTGATCAAGACCTCAAATCTCACTTCTGATGTCACCTATGTTAACCTTGAACAAGATATTATACTTTTTTAGTCTTCTCTTTCTTTTTCTGCAAAACAAGGAGATTCCACTAGATCAGGACATGTGTGAACTTACATAATTTCTCCATATTTCAATAACTTGAATAATTAATCATTATTCTGTCAACAATTTCAATGCAGTTATCCCTTACACATTGTGGCAGTTAGGGAGTTGGCACCCTGACCTTCTGAAAAATCTGCATAAAATTTTTTGGCCCTTCCTTTATACTGGAGAAGAAGTCTTTCTTTTTTCTTTTTCTTTCATGAGGTGTTTGCAGCACCTTACTGTAAAATGTGGTTTAAGTATTTGGTCATATTTAGTCCTATTCAGGTCAACTTTAAGTTAAAATACTGTATAAAAAAATTAAAAAATAATTTGTTTTTACTTATTTTAACTTTAAAAAATAAATTGTGTTTATGTATGTTATTAAAAGATAAAATACATTGATATTATATAATATTATACATATATTTTATGCATTTCTGAGTTTCTAAATGTTTTCTGTGTCATCTACTGACCTTTGCAGGTCATCTGTGGCTTCTACGAAACTCCCCCAAAATTCGCATTTACAGTAATTTCTTATGCCAATCCTTGATATATTGAAACCATGATGGGGAAAGTTGTGATGTGGAAGGGATAACTGTATAGTTGGTTTCCTTAATGCTATGTATTTTATTTCATGTATTTAAAAATATTATTTAGAGAAGAGATCCATAGGCTGGGATGGGATACATAGCTCAAAAGAGGTTAAGAACCCTTGGGCTAAATGGTTTTTGAGGTTCCTCCTAGCTCCAGACCTATGAACCTTTGAACTGAATCTGGTTACACTTTTTTTCTTTTTAATTTCTAATCACAGAAGGGCAGAGGTTTGTTTTCTAAGGTTGCAAAGGACGTCTTGGCTGTGAAGGCTTAGGGCTACAGGAATGAACTCCTGGTCGAAGAAATAACAAGGTTTTTCCCAAGTGGGCTTTAACGGGTTGTTAGAAGAGGAAATCCCCTCAGTTAGAGTTAGAAAAGGCATCTGGGGAGAACAGCTTTGTCAACTCACTCTTTTTAATAGCCCAACAATCTTACTCAAATTATCCAGAGGTGAGTGACAACGTAAACTACAGCCTAGGGACTGAGCTCTTTGGGGTAAGCAGGACAGGAAGCAGCTGGAGAGTGGAGGGGATCATTGACTTAGGAATTCAGGAGGTAAGCTCCCCAAGGCTTCATCTCTGTGCCAATGGTCAGAAGGTGACCAGGGACACACAGGTCTGAACAGCACAGGCACGGACATCCCATCCTCTCCAGGACTCACTTGTATTGATGGTTTTTCCAGAACTTCTCCCTACAGAAAACGCTCTGGGCAAAAAGGGCAAAGGAGAGCAGGAACTGAAAATCACTGATGGACACAGGGAAACACAACAGAAACACAGTATGGAATGTCTGAAGGAAAAAGAGCAAGGGGATAAAAGAAAAAGAAATGAGAGGGACCAGGAAGGAGGGAAGGAGAGTACCAAGACTTATTTGATACCTGTTCCACAAGTTTACCCAGAGTTGGCTCTGGCCACTGGTCATAAATTTCTAAGGAACTACAGAATTATGTACAGTATGGCTGGACTCCAATGTAGGCAGATAACAGTGTGATCAATTACAATGGAAAGTTCACTGAATTTAGAGAGAAGGCATCAGTTTAAATTGCAGTTCTATCATTAGCTACGAGAGCTTAGGCAAATCACCGTAACTTCTCATCATTACAATGAGCAGTTAGATCAGATGACCTCTAAAGTCTCTTCCAACTCAAAGAGCCTAAGAAACGAGACGTGGCTGTGGCATTTTAAGGACCCATGACTAGAAAATGTTAAGGAAACCTGTCTAAGAAACACCATGTAATCATTTATCCAGAAAGTTAGCCTAGTACATTGATGTACTATAATATCGATGTTATTTACAAATGAACAATTTTGAAGAGATAAAGAATGAAGTGAATAGACCCAGGAGAACAATTTACATGATAACTATTTGCTATAAAAAGCAAATAGCTTGAATTATGAGCAATGCAATGAATCCAAAGGACCGATGATGAAATATGCTATCCATGACAGAGATATGACAGATTTAGGGTACAGAATTATATGAAAATATATATGTATATAGTATAATGTAGAGAAAATATATATGTACATGTGTATATATCTTAGTGTATTTGCATATGTATTGTCCATCTATGCATACACACATACACATACACACATACATATAGGTATGTGTACATGCATGCATATATACCTGCACCTACACTTACACCTACAAATATACATACACATTTGTATACATACATAACATAAGGGGTTCTCTGGGTATGCTTAGCTCTCCTAAGATGGAGGAGTCCTTGAGAGGCCTTTGGAAAATGTCCAGATTGGGTAACATGGAAGCCTCTATCTCCTACCACATGGGTGGAGGTAGCCTGTGTCAACTGGTTGCCTTCTTCATTAAAACTGGTGAAATTGAGCCATTTCCTCTCTCCTTTTTCTACCATTCTTTTTCACTTTCAGTCTCTTTTCTGGTCACTTTTATCTGCTGCATTCAGAGGGTAAAGATCCCAGTTCACCCATGGTAAGGATGCCATGAACTGAACCAGTGAGAGGGGAAGGACTTTGCTTTCCCTGATCCCTCAAAAGAAGCATTAAAAATAACGTTGATACTAAGAATTGGTCCTGGGGGTATTTGTATTTATTCTGTATTTTTGTCCTCCTCAGTTTCAGGTGCCAGAGGTGATCTTCATGGGACCCAGGGGTTTGAGCCATGGTGACACTGGAGGCAAGCTTGCAGGCAGGATGGTGCAGTCAGCCAACCTAGCATGGAAGCCCAGAGAACTTTTGGTGCCTGGGACTCAAGCCCAAGGGAGGTTTTGGACTTGGAACTGGGACTATGCTCTATGGGAATTAATCCATGAACTTAATTCCCTTCCCCTCCACAAAGACTGAGGTATTGCAAGCAGGGAGGATTATGCCTCCTACATGTTGGGAAACTAAGTTTGTATATTTGTGATTATACCTTTTGAAATAAACATTCCTTTGTAAAAATCAGTCTAACTGTTAGCGACTGAATGGAACTGAGGTGCAGAGGACCACCACCATCCTACAACTGAGGGAACACCATTGGTTATGGGCTGGAGCCATTTACAGAGATCTCCAGTCCTCTTACTGAAGAATCTCTAGGGGAGAGGAAAAATCTTACCTACCTGACTTTCCAGTCAATGAAGACCATGGTAGTAAGTTACATATATTTGTATGTAGTTCTTAAGGTAATTTGTTTGGGTATCAATACATATATTTATATATAGTTACATAAATTTGCATATAGTTCCTAAGGTAATTTGTTTTGCTATCTATGCATATTTGTTACAAGAAATGTTCTCATCTTTTCTTGTCTTTTTAACAAGGTAGGGAATAAGAGAAAGAGAAAATAGTATTCTCTTAATTTTTTTAACGATGGGGGTATGCCACAGATGTGGAATGTTACATGTACTTTCTTTTTTATTTTATATTTAATTTATAGAATAAAATATTTCCATAACATAGTACAACAAAAAATGTGAAGCTACAAATCTACAATGTACAACTTGCAATTTCTTTCAAATATACAACAATTATCATGTAAATTTCTTTTTTTTCTTCCCCCCACCAGCCCTAGAGATGACTACCATTGTACACCAATAGGTATATATATATATATGTAAAATTATTCTATATATACTTATATTTGTCACTTCTTTCTCTGTATGCAGATAGCATCTTTCTTCATATTCCCTCTGTAGTTAATTTGGGTATTTATAATAGTCAAAATAACTTATTTGTTCAAAGTCATTCTTACAAAAATATTGCTGTTGCTGTATACAGCGTTCTCTTGGTTCTGCTAATTTTACTCTTCATTATCTCACGCAAGTCTTTCCAAGCTTTTCTAAAACCGTTGAGCTCATCATTTCTTATAGCACAGTGAAATTCCATCATAATCCTATGCATGTATGCACTTTCAAATGAGATTATTGTATTATTAGTTGTACTTAATTTTTTTTACTTTGTAACAAAGCAAAAGACCTCTGAAGGTCTTCTGGGTATAATCTATAAATATTTGCAATATAAAAACAAAATCTATTAATAACACTTTGTTTTAAAAAAAAGAAATCTAGTCTATTATACCACAGCACATGTATTGGGGAGAGAGGGACAGTAATTGATTTGAAGATTCTCCTATATATAAGTGCGTTCTGTAATTAGTTAGAGAGACCAAGGAGAATTTCACATCACAGACTCATGCCCTTTATGGCCTTTAAAGCCAGATCCATTCACACACACACACACACACACACACACACACACACACACACACACACACACCCCATCATCATTTATGCACAGATTACATGGAATATGTTCCGACCTTTTGAGCTATCTTTCTCCCAACATGTGACACAGGAGCTAGACCCTAGGTTCAGAGCTCTACAGAAGGAAATCCCAGGAAGTCACAGATAGCTGCTAGTCACTCCCCAAGACCATTGCTAGTACAGGAATTCCCCAGGATCTAAGAATCTTTCTCATTCTACTAAGCCATCATCACCATGATAATTGTAGTAGCTGTAGCAGAACTAGAAATAGTCGTAGAGGATGAGAAGGAAGATGAAGAGGAGGAAAAAGACAGAGGAGGAAGAGTGGTAGTATTAGTGGTGGTGGTGGTAATGGTGGTGGTAGTAGTAGTAGTATAGTAGTAGTAGTAGTAGTAGTGAATAGCTTTAGAATTTATAGTAGTAGTAGTAGCAGTAACAGTGTTTATATTGCATTTTGAGATTCTCAAATTGCTTTACAAATTCGATCCTTACAACACTCCTGGGAAGTACGCACTGCTATTACTATTTACTATGACCACTACTACTATCCCCATTTCACAGATGAGGAAACTGAGGCCAACAGCAGTTAAATGACTTGCCCAGAGTAACACAACTGTGACACAGGATCACAGTCTGAGGCCAGGACTCAGATCTTATTGACTCCAGATCTAGCATTCTGTTCTTTGCAGCACCTACTTCTAAACATAAGACAATCACTCTGGCTTCCTCAGAACCTAGAGAATGAGTATAATGATCGTCATCATCAAGCCTGGCTCTGGAAATGCTTTTAAAATATTCTTATTTTCCCCAATTGATAAAAGATTAAAGGATATGAACAGGCAGTTTTCAGAGGAAGAAATGAAAGCTGTCTATAATCACATGAAAAAAATGCTCAAATCACTATTGATTAGAGAGATGCAAATCAAAACAACTCTGAGATACCACATCACACCTATCAGATTGGCTAACACGATGAAACAGGAAGATGATAAATGTTGGAGAAGATGTGGGAGAATTGGAACACTAATTCATTGTTGGTGGAGCTGTGAGCTGATCCAACCATCCTGGAGAGAATTTGGAACTATGCCCAAAGGGCTATAAAACTGTGCATACCCTTTGACCCAGCAATATCACTTCTATCCAAAGAGATCGTAAAAATGTGAAAGGGTCCCAGATGTACGAAAATATTTATAGCAGCCCTCTGTGTGGTGGCCAAGAATTGGAAATTGAGGGGATGCCCAATAATTGGGGAATGGCTGAACAAGTCGTGTTATATGAATATAATGGAATACTATTATACTATAAGAAATGATGAATGGTCAGACTTCAGAAAAACCTGGAAAGACTTATATGAACTGATGCTAAGTGAAATGAGCAGAACCAGGAGAATATTGTACACAGTAATAGCCACAGTGTGTCAGGACTTTTTCTGATAGAGTTGGCCCTTCACAGCAAGGCAAAGACCTAAAACGTTCCTAAAGAACTCTTGAGGCAAAATGCCATCCACATCCAGAGAAAGAACTATGGAATTGGAACACAGAATGAAGTAGGCTATTTTCTCTTTGTGTAATGTTTTGTTTTGTTTCAGTTTTTTTCATGGTTTCCCCCATTCGTTTTAATTCTTCTACGCAACAGGATTAATGTGAAAATGTGTTTAATAAGAATATGTGTAGAACCCATATAAGATTGCAAGCCGTCTGCGGGCAGGGTGGCAGAGGGAGGGAGAGAAAATTTAAGACTTATGGAAGTAATTGTAGAAAACTGAAAACAAATAAATTAATTAAATTTTAAAAAAGATTTAGAATCAAAAATAAAATAAAAATACCCTTGTTTTGGTGGTGGTGGTGATTGTTGTCCTTTGTTCTCAAACAGGACCAAAATGACATCACCATGATAAAGTGAAATTTCAGCATGTTTGACTGTGGCTGATCAGACCAATATGAGCTCGGAATGCTCTGCCACAGGTTGGGCACAGATAGTCAGTGAATAATAAAATGCTCCTGTATGATAGTACTTACAAAACAACTGCCCCTAGTGGCACCTTAACCATGGCATCCAGCCTGTGAATGTCCTTTGGTAAAATGGAAGGACCATTTTAGCCCTGCCTTCTATGATAACCTATCTGAGCCAACACCTTTCTCAGTGCAGGCTTCCTTACACATCACTCTCTTCACACTTCTGAGGTCACATCTCCTTGTCATTCCTTGACATCTGCTCCTTTCTGTTACACCTGAAGCTCCCCTTCTGTTCCTCGCATCTTAGTAACCCCATTTCTCCCTGTCAAGAGGAGGTTGAAACAGGCAACAGTCTGGGGTCCTCTTGGTCACTGACAAAGACTCAATACAAATCTGAGATTAAGGGCAAGGGTGGAAAAGCCACTAACAGAAAAAGCAGGAGGAGAGGCAGGTTTAGGGGTGGCTAGGGTGGTAGTAGTAAGGAGAGATGAGTTCAGCTTTGCATAGACTGAGTTTATATTTCTGTATGAATTTCTACTTCTAAATTTAATCATTGGTTTAAGTCGGGAATTCTAAACCTTAGGTTTAGGAACTTTTAAAAAATATAGTTTTAGAACTATCTTTTAACATAATTGATTTCCTTTGTAATACTGTGTATTTTATTTTATGCATATAAAACATTCCCAGAAGGGCACCATAGGTTTTTTAAGGCTACCAACGGGGTCTATGACATAAAAAAGGTTAAGATCCCCTGATTTAAATTTACAAATCCTTCACTAATTAAGATGTAGTTTTTGTAGTATTTGGTCATTGAAACTACATTTAGTTTTCACAAGTATGTTCAAAATTCACAAGTCTTATATTTTCTCAGCAAGGAGTCAGCCTCTCATGTGGTAAAACATTCTCATCCATAAAAACTCATGTTCAAAAATCTTTGATGGAGAAAGAAAACAATACTTAAACCAACAACTCACTTTGCAACCAAAAGATTAAATAGGAATGAAACTCAATAACTTGATTATTCTCTATATAGGTCATCTACAAAAAGTGAACACACATTTGGGCAAGAAATTAACTGTGTCCATTATAAAAGCTGTTAAATTCTTACTAAGAAAACCATTTTTATCCCTTTTTAACAGTTTCCAGCATAACATCTGATGGCCTTGGGGCACCCAAAGAATGACTCAGAAACCACAGCAAGGCCCCAGAATCAATCCACTTCCTTAGGGATTCTCTGAAACGTTAGGGATGGGTCTGAGCCTTGGAGTGGCCCACTCCCAGTGGCTGTGGGTTGGAGCATAGCTCCCCAGGCTTGCTCTGGGCTCTGACTCTGAATCCACAGGAGCCCCCAAAGTCACCCTTGAGCAGTGTAGCCAGTGGCCTAAAAACAGCCACTAGTTAAGAAAATGCTTGGGGTGAGCCAACTTGCGGCTTATCACAAGGCAGTAATGAGAGCCTATGAGCAGCCACTTGGTGACTGGTAGACAGGGCCAAGACAGTACTGGGATAGAGACCATTGGCTGGCATGTGGGAAAAGGAATCCAGGACCTTCCATTTTAGCTACAAAGCCCTGAAACCTCTGTTCCTTTAGACTAATGATAGCCATGGAGTGATAGCATGAAATGACTAGCATGGTTCTTTAAGTTTAAATGGAAGTGGGGTAAGAGGGTTGGGAGAAAAGAGAAGTGAGGGATATTTAATTTTGACCTTAATGTTTTAAGAGGCCACTCCTGACAGTTATTTTTGGTATGAGAATTCCTATCACCAAAAGAGCTTTTAAATGGTCACAGGCAGTGATCTTTTCCTCTAAAAATCAAGTTTGCTGGTACTGACAAGAAATTTTTTTTGAAAGAAATTGAAATACCAAAAGACTTTTATGAATTAATGCAAAGTAAAAAAAAGTGGAAACAAGTGAATATTTACTCTCGATTAAGTGACCAATGAGATTTCCTTATAGTTTCTCAGACCTCTCCAAAATGGAAATTATATGTATGAGATAAAGCAATTTCAGCTATATCCATAGTCTCAGATATCAAGAACCAGAATGAGGCAAAAATCTGATCAGCTAGCAGACAAAAAGAATAAACATTAAAATGTACTCTCAGTATCCCATCCCTTACCATCATATGGGTTTGCAACATAATGCAATTCTATGCAACGACTCCTCCCTGGGCTTCAGAAAACCAAAAGATGGAGTGATTGGAAGAGCAACATGGCAGCACTCTATAATGGAACAGAACTCACCTAGAGAACTGAGGGCCAAAGGGAAATGGATCAGGACATGCGTGTGGCATGTGACACTCTACTAAGCCTGAAGGAAAAAGACCAGCAACCATTTAGGGCAAGGTCTGTGCCCCAGAAATCACTTTGGGATGAGACTGAGGTAAATGAAATATGAATTGCCCAGCATGGGAATGGGTGGAGACAACTTTGAGATCTAGTCCCCAAGGAAAACAGCATCAAAGAGTAAGGAGTCAGAAAGCGAGCAATAGGAAAATATAAAAAGAAAAGACTGGAAAAGTCAAAGATTTCATAAAAGAAGAAAACTCAACGAAAAATCTTGAACATAAGCAGATAAAGCAACAGGAAAGGGAACAGATGGGAATGTGACAATCAGATCAGGTAAAAGAATCCAAACATCTATGAATCAATATTTCAAGACAAAGGAAAATATATCAATACCTGATGAGGCAGAGGGCCCTGTAGATTGCAGAGAAAATGGAATCACTGGAAGATGTTCCTGAATCATTTAAAGAAGTAAGAACTATAAAGACAGATTTTATAACCTAAGCAGCAAGAAAAAATGGCAGAACTCAATAATATGAGTCCATGGTGATAAGTCTCACCAAAGAAATAAAAGAGATAATAACTGATAGGAAATGTTAACACATTTAAGTGAAGGACAATTTGGAAAAAGAAGAAAAACAAAAAAATATTAAAAGAAAATATAATCTCTATGCCAGTAGAACATATTAATCTTGAACTTAAGGAGTATATCATATGTATTTATGCTACACATATACATGCTTTTCAAATTTAGGATTATAGGCCTTCTAGAAGAACTCAACAAGTGAAGAAATATGAATATGATAATGGATCACTTTAGGAAAAAGAAAAAAAACTCCATGTTGAACACTCCAAGACACACAGTAGTTAAACTTTAAGAATTCCAACGACACAAAAAATTTTTCAAGTGACAAGGAGAAAAACCCTGAAATATAAAGGAAAGAAATTTGAATAACATGAAACTATTATGCATTGATCAGAAGGGAGGGAATGGAATAATGTGTTCCAAAGAGCAAAAGAGCTCCAGATGAAGCACTGCAAAAGTGAATTTAATTATTATTGAAAAAAAGATAAATGTTCAATTTTTTTAAAGATATTCAGAGCTATCCTAGAAAGGAAAATTATTTTCTTTTCAGATACGTCAGACAGTAAAAATACAAGAAATAATTGAATATAGAAAACAAGGATGATGACCACAAAGTAACAATGGGGAGACCTTAAGAGGTGTGTTTCCAAGAGTACCCAACGGAGAGAAGAGTGACAGCAGACGTTGGATAGAAATGATGGTGGAGAAACAGGTTGAAACATCATAGATTAAACCTGCTTGTGAAACAATGTTGAATTTGTTTGTTTTTTCTGGCTCTAAACTACAAAATGGGAGGGTACATAAAAGGGAAGTTTGGAGGAAGAAGATGGAAGGAAGAAGATTGAAGAGAATATGTGATATACTCTAAATAAGTCAAAGGTTAACAACACAAGGAAAATAACTCCTGCAGTGCTTCAGAATGAAGAGAGCCTAGAGGAGAATGGGCTAGGAGGCCAACACCTAGCTGATTTTTGTCATTTTTATTCTTATTTTGGTTTTTTTTTAATACTATCTGTTATATGGGATAGTTCTCCTGGAGAGGGAGGAGAGACACTGTGAGAAATTATGATGACATAAAAAAAGCCAAAAAAATCTTATTTTTTAAATTATAAAAACAAACAACTTTTAAAGACTTTAGAAATCTAATCAACAGAATGTACAATCAAAGAAAAAACATCACCTATCTCCTGACAGAGAAGAGATGAATTAATATGAAGAATTTTGCATATGCAGAATATGCATATATTTTCAGGCACCATCAATATAGAAATTTCTTTTACTTAACTGAATATTTATTACAAGGGTTTTGTCCTTCCTTTTCCAATAGTGTTGGAGAAGGTGAGAGGGAGAGAAAATAAATATTTATTAAAGAAAAATAAAGTAAAATTTAATTTGAAAAGTTAAAAAATAGAACAGAAACAAGAAAAATATATGCAGTGATTATAGTAAAGCAATTGGAGGAAGTATCAAGTGACAACAGAACTCATAGAAAATATTAATATTTTGGAATATATATCCCAAAAGTCTTAGTGCCGTTTTAAGCAATTAAAGCTTACTCTTCCCTCTCACTAGATGAGTACTTACTAGAGATGGGGTAGATGATGGTTTAAAATAATACACACACCGAGAGTTTTAATCACTCATTTTTACACTGAGTAATTTTTTATTAAGCATCTATTATTACATGCCAGAAATCTGATGGTGGGGATTGTAATCTGACCTGTGATTTCACTAGAGTTGGTAATTCGCAAGTAAGGAAATTCCACCAATACATGTCAGTCAGAATTCTCCTGTCTCAGAGAGTTGTTTAGATGTTAAGTGACTTGTCCAGAGTCACACAACCAGCATGGATCTGAGGTGGGACTAGAACCCAATTCTTACCACCTTCAAGACAGCTCTTTATGTAGTACTGGATGGTGAGACAAAGACGAAAAGGGAAATAATCCATGAGCTCAAGGACCTTACATTTTACCGAGGAAAGCAAGAAGAATGTATACATAGAAAATGACAGAAAACATATATACAAAGTTGATGCAAAGTAATTTCCAAGATAAGGATTCTTGTAACGAGGCAATCCTGAATAAACTCTTACAGAAACTGCTGCTGGAGTTGTGTTTTAAAGGAAGTCAAGAGGGCAGCTGGGTGGCACAGTGAATACAGCACAGCCCCTGACGTCAGGAGGACCTGAGTTCAAATCTGACCTCAGAAACTTGACGTTGACTAGCAAGTCAATTAACCCCAACTGCCTTGCCTTCCCCACTCCAAAATAAATAAAGGAAGCCAAGGATACCCTGATCAAGACAATGATTCAAGACCATTCCAAAGGACCCAGGATGAAAAATTCTCTCCACCTGTAGAGAGATTAGATGAAGAATGAGTGCAGATTGAAGATACTTCTTAAACTTTATTTTTCTTGCTTTTTCTTGTTTGTTTTCTAATTTTGCAACATGACTAATATGGAGAGATATTTTTCATGATTCATACACACACATATGTAACATACATATAATTGATGTCATATTACTTGCCTTTTTGATGAATGGGGGAGGGAGAGAGAGAGAATTTGGAACTCAAAAAACAGGCCCCTTTTTAATGGTGATAAATAAATAAGGTCACTGAGGAGCCTCCAAGGCAGAAATAAAGATGGAATGTATTACAGACATGGGAGGACAGCCTGCAGGTAAAGAAAGGCACAGAAACAGGAGGTGGGCTATTATGTATTGGGAACAGCAACCAGTCTGGTTTGGCTAGACTATCATGAGTGTGGAGAGCAATGTTCAATAAGCCTGGAAAGGAAGGTTGGAGACAGATTTCAAAGGTTATAAAACCTCTGCACAGGAGAATATTTTATCTAACGGCAAGAGGGAGAAATTAGAGTTTCCTGAGCAGGGAGGGGGGTCAGGCAGGAAGACTCATCTTCCCAAGTTCAAATCCAGCCTCAGACACTTACTAGTTATGTGAACCTGGGCAAGTCATTTAACCCTTTTTGCCTCAGTTTCCTCATCTGTAAAATGAACTGGAGAAAAAAGTAGCAAACCACTCAAGCATCTTTGCCAAGAAAATCCCAAACAGGGTCACAAAGAATCAGAGATGAATGAACAGCAACAAGTAGGGGATAGATTTGAAAAATGAAGAAATTAGAGGAAGGGAAACCAGTTTGGTCCACCAATTCTTTCAGTGCTCAAGAACCTAAGTTCACTTGCGTCAGGTGATTGAAATTCATCAAGAGGTACCAACTCCCTATCAGCCATCTTTGTCCTATCATTCCATTTCAAATTACGTGGCAAAGAAAGCAAATACAAAACAAGAATGAAGGAGTTCTGCCCTTCATCTACACATATTTCCCACAAGCAACAAACTCCTTCATTCTTCTTTCCCCCAATTTGAATTAAAAAAGGAATCTTTGCTATATTAGAAGGTGCTGCTTAGCTTGGTGTTATCCTCCTCATTTGTTTTAATCAATAAACATTTATTAAGCATCTACCATGTTCCTGGCTCTTTGCTAAGGGTTTTGGATACAAAAAGAGGGAGACAACAGGAGAATGAATATATACAAAATAGACCATATACAGGATAAATAAGAGATAATTAACCGAGGGTTGAAGAAGTCATCCTGTAGAAGGTGGAATTTTAATTAGGAATGAAAGGAAGTCATTTAGTAGGGACAGTAGAGGAGGAAGTCTGCTATTGTTTGTGGCTATTTCCTGTTGTTGTGAGAGAAGGTAATAATTGAGAGGTTTATCGGGATATGATTGAGGCTTAATAAAGCCAAAAGAAAGAAAGAGGAGATTAATAGGCAAAGAGATTAGAAAAATCTCAAAATTAAATTATTTAAAATTTTAAAAAATTTAAAATTAAAAACTCATTTTCTTTGAGTCAAGAAACCAAAATAATTTAAATTATTTCAAGAGTCAATAAAAGAGAGGAGGAGACATGGGAGTTTTCTAAGTCTCAGAATAGGTGAAACTTGGAGAAAAGAGTAAAGGTCCACCATAGTAGATCAGGTGAAATTGTTCATGCTCTGTCTATCCAGCTGGAATACAAATTGGTCACTAAAACAAAAATGGGGAAGGAAGTTGATTTTGCAGATAAGGAAACTGAGGCCTGGTGAAGTAAGGGGAATTCACAGAATAATAGTTAGAGCTGAAAGTCACTTAACCTCTAAACAACTCTCTGAGACAGGAGGATTCTGACTGACATGTATTGGTAGGGGAGAATTTCTTCACTTGCAAATTACCAACTCTAGTGAAATCACAGGTCAGATTACTATCCCTACCATCATGACCCCAAATCTAGCACTTTTCTCATCGTCCAAGATCTCATATAGTTGGTGATGAAGCTCAGTCCTCAAACCCAGGTTTCCTGAGTGCCTCTGGCTGTAACATTGCTGTATGGATTTCATTTAGCTGCGAAAACTTCACCAGGGACATGGGCTAATAAGACAGTAGAGCATTGGGCCTTTCGGAGATAGCGGGTAGAGTGAAATGAAACCAGTCCTAGAAGGGAGCACGTGGTAGTGCTGAGGCCAGGACCAAGCTTTGAGGGACACCCACAGGATCCAGAACATGCTGGAGACCCATCAGAGGAGACCAAGAAGAAATGGCCACACAAGTAAGTGGATCACTAAGATAAAAACTGTGCCAGGAAAACCTAAGAAAGAGTAAGGGTCCAGGAACAGTGATGATCAAATGCGACAAATGCTGCAGAGAGGTCAAGGAGAATGTCATTGAATTTAGCAAGAAGGAGCTTGGAGAGAGCACTCAAAAGAGTGATTGGGTTGGAAGTCAGTTTGCCAGGGGTTGAGAAAGGTGTGGGATGTGAGAAAGTAGAGGCAACAAGTATAGGCAGCTTTTTCCTGAAGTTTGGCTGTGAAAGGGAGGAGACATACAAGACATTGGCTGGAGGGGTTGGCAAGGTCAAGTTTAGGTGTTTTGGGGATGAGGAAATCTGGATCCATTTGTAGGCAATGAAAGAAAAAGTCAGTTTATAAAAAGAGATTGAAACTTAGGAGGGAGCTCCCACAGAGATGGTGGGGGTGGGGTGGGAGAAATCAAGAGTACAAGAAGGAGCTTAACCTTGGCAAGGAGCAAAGAATAAGGGACCAGAAAATTATCTTGAAGGCATTTGAGACATAGAATTAAGGAGGAAGAAGGAGTTCAGAACATTAGGCCTCCATTTTTTAACTAAAGTATGAGACAAGAGTCTCTGTTGGGGGGCTGAGGGGAGGTCCTGGTTAGCGTAGGCAGCTTGAGAGAAGGGAAGAGGGGTGCGTAGTAAGGAGTCAATCAGGGAACAGTAAAGAAATTGGTGGACAACAGTTAGGGGCCAGGTGAAATTACAAAAATTTGTCATGAACCCCAATCAGAACAGTTGCTTGATGTCTCACATAAGCTAAAAGCAGAGAAAGTACATGACAGGGTAATTCAGAACTATGGTTCAGAAAGGAGTAAGACAAGGGGACATGTAATCCTGGACTAGAGAACCATAAACAGTTAAACTGATTAACTATAACATCAAGATTTAGAAAAGAAAAAATGAGGCCAGAGCAAGAATGAATGAAAAGAATGAAAGAAAATCAATGAAGGGTGAAGTAACTGGCTAGTATGGATGGAGAATTGGGTTAGAAGACCCATGAAAAGATGGAAGAAAAGGATGTTGAGGCCAGATAAAGAGATTCCAGAATTCTGGATCATGGAGGTAGAATATATGTGTGTGACAGTGAGATCTAGAGGATGATCATCCCTGAATGTACTTGAGATAAAATGAAAGTGAAAGTCATGAGAGTCAGAAGATGAAGGGCTTGGGAGGCAGAGAATGACATCAACAAGTATACTGAAGTTGTTGTCCTGTCAAGTCCAACTCTTTGTGACCCCATTTGGGGTTTTCTTGGCAAAGATACTGGAGTGGTTTGCCATTTCCTTCTCCGGCTCATTTTATAGATGAGAAAATGGAGGCAAACAGGGTTAAGTGACTTGCCTAGGGTCACACAGTTAGTATCTGAGGCCGGATTTGAACTCAAGAAGATGAATCTTCCTGACTTGAAGCCCATCACTCTGTCTGTATTGAAGTACCCTAAAATAAAGGCAGGGTTTGAGGGAAGAGGAAGACTAAGCCAGTTACCTAATTCCATAAGAAAAGGGAGAATAAGACCTAAAGGTCAACACATAAATGTCACTAGGATCTGGATGAACAAGAAAGAAGGAAACAGGCATTTTTTAAGCATTTACTATGTGCCAGGCATGGTGCCAAGTGCTGGGGATACAATCCAAGCAAAAGAAAAAACTGTCCCTGCCCTTGAGGAGGGCTCCTCTACGAGAGGAGACAAGATACAAAAGGCAGCTGTTAAATGGAAAAAGGGTGGGTGTGTGGGCTCAAGGAGAGAGATGAAGGTAAGGTATGTTTTTGAAGTCTGGATATCAGGAGCAGAACCTGGAGGGCAACGAAGGCCATCATGGTCACCTCCTCCACAAAATAGAGACCCCAAGAGGAAATCACCAATGGGAAAAGGTGGGGAGGCTTTGCAGAGGAATATTCCAGGTTGAGAAGACCACAGGAATGCTTCTATATTTCAGGGCAAGGAGGACCCAGGAACAGAGGTGCAGAGTTCCTTTGGAGTAAAGGAGGGGAGAGAGAATTTCATGTTTCAAAGACACAGGCCAAAGGACTGCCTTGAGTTTCCGTTGGATGATGGATGGAAGGCTTCTGTGATGGAAGGTTGATTTTAGAAAATCATGGGAAGACTTGCATGAAATAACGAAGAGCAAAATAAGCAGAAACAAAAGAACATTGTAAACTAGAACAGAAAGACTAAGTTATTCTGAATATCATAAATATTCATATCACCTGCAAGGGATGTATGAAGCAAGATTCTATCTACCTCCAGAAAAAGAACTGATAAATAGAAGTATGCATAATATGGTTTTACATGCACATTTACATACATGTATACTTACATATGTATACATACATACGCACACATATAAACATATACATGCAGGTGTGAGAGGGAGGCAATGTGTGTGTGTGCGTGCGTGCATGTGTGTGTGAAATGACGGCCTTCTCTAGTGTAGGGTGGGGAGGAAGGAAGATAGTTCAGAACATAAAATGTAAGCAAAAAAATTTTAATTTAATTTTTTTTAAAAAGGAAACTCCTGACCTCATCCGCTGTTGCTGGTCACGAGTCTACTTTTGCTCTTGTCAGTCATAGACAGTACAACCTCAGCTACGAGCTACCCCAGCTAGCTCTATTTCTGCTGCCCTTACTCTGTCCATGTGTATGGTCTAATTACCAAAGTTCTACCTCCAAGTTATCACTTTGCCCCAATATCCGCAGCCTCATAGAAACATAGAATTAGATTTGGAAGGGACCTAAGCACTCATGGAGTCCAACCTCTTCATTTTACAGATGAGTAAACTGAGTCATTAATCTGCTTCTCTTAATGTCGATTTTGCTTCTCACAGATACCACCTGGGTCTCGTGCCTGGAAACACTTCATCATAGTCTTTAGAATGTGTTTTTCACCCGCCTCACAGCTTCACCCAGGAGGCTTCCTGGAAGAGGCCCCGCCACCCTCCCAGAGTCAGATACTTCCTCAGTCCTCTCCCCAGAGAGTCCCCAGCCCTGAGTCTTACATGGTTAGGGTGAGTGACTTTCTGCTTAGCATTTCTCTGAGAAAACAACATCAACAACATCCTTCACCACAACAACACAACCATCCAGTAGCTAATCTCCTGGGGTGAGCCTCTTGGAATGTAGCTAGACTGGTGCAGTGACCACTGTAAGAGACTGGTATGCAGACCACCTGGAAGACCCTCTCAGACCACCTTGGAGACACTTGGATCTAGAGTAAACAGTTAAAGATAAGAAAGAGGTAATGATTTCAGAAAGTAAAAACTGAACGGAAATTGTCCCAGCTTCTGTATCACGTCCTTGGATTTAAGTGTATAGAAAGGAAGAAATAGCCCTCCTCACTGTTCATTCCATCTGAGAAAAAATTCACTCTATGTTCTAGCCAAACCAGAATGCCCTCTTCTTCCTTCCTCATTAAGCCTCTACACGTGCCACACCCTATACATGGAACGGACTCCCCGCCAACATCTCGGTTAAAATCCTTTGCTTCCTTCAGAGCGCAGCTCAAGTGGCCCCTGCGCCCTGAAACCTTCCCTAACCCAGCCCTTCCTCTAGTTAGAGGAGATCTCTCCCTCCTCAAATCTCTGACACCTATCCGTTTGAGCTCTCCAATTCACTGATCTCCTCCTAATTGGTATTTTGCTAGTTGCCTTATAACCTCTCTAAGTTATAATCTCCTTCAGGCCGAACACTGCTATTTTTCATCTTTGTATCTCCAGTGCCTATCAAAGTACTCTTACACATGATAGTCGGCTTAATATACTTGATGGATGAATGAATCCATAGAAATACCCTGGGTTGCCGAAATTCTCAGCAACAAAAGGATGAGAAACTCAGAAAGAATAATTTCACGTTGAGTGAGTCCTGACTAAAGATTAGGTGTTTGGGGCACTATAGCAACTCTGGAATGTACATGATGGATGGCATCTGGGAACAATTAATTTGCAATATGTTGCCAATGAAACACACAGCAAATTAGCGCCAATGAACTTTGGAAATAATGTTTGAGTTTGTTGTTTGTATTTTCAGTATTTCAGAAACAAACTGTGCCTTTCTATAAACCTATAAAAAATGGAATTTGACATGTATGACCCATTGTGCATCATTCTCCTCCATTGGTCACAAAAGTTTCCATATAGCCATGTGTTCCTGGGCAAACTTTTGTCTGGGTAATCAAGCAGTTATCCAAGGAAAATTTGTCTCTAGCTACAGCAAATGACAGGTTCTTTGCTTAATGGCCCAAGGCGAAACTCACAAGCACATTACTCACCGATGATTGTTGGGCCCAATTAAAAAAGGATTATTCCTATATAAACTGTAATCACTTAAGAACAATATTGAATTTACAAACGAACAGGGAAAACATATTGGCTGTCAACTGAGGGGCTGCATTGTTTCTTGGCAAGATGTGTCCTGACAGGTTTACAATATGTAATACTAACATTCGCTCTACTGGAAGCCGACCTCATTAATTTTGATGCCAAGTCTATGTATGACTAATTTTCTAATAAATTATAAAGACTATGGGCAAAAATCTAAAAAGAAAATAAAAAAGAAACTTCTTTCATTACTTGAATTTTAGTCCCTTGGTTGATTAAATCCAGGACTTTCTCACTGACATTGCTGCTCCTAGCAGTGTAAGGTTAACAGACACCCACAACCACTGCTTTCTTTTTCGTTTCTTTTCTCTGCTCTGGCCTATATTATAAGACCATAGCCCAGTAAGAGGGCACTGGTCATCTTTAATAAAACATTTGGACCATTCATTCACTGGAAGTTCATCTTCATGGTAGGGCTAAGGAGAAGATATACTGAAATAGGAATCATGCCATCCATTAAAATAGACTCCTGCAAATCTCTGGGTCTTGAAATAATTTGGCTACGGTCCCACAGAAGTTATAGCTAAAGATGAACACTAGCAAATGTCTGCAAGAAGAAAGAGCAATTAGAGAATTCTTGAACTTAGATTCTGTTTATACTTCTACTATGAAGGACAATCATTTATTAGTTGGGAACCTTGTGGACTGATTACAGATGCTAAACTTAAAAAACTGCAAGCTGAACCCATAAAAATATAAACACATTTTCATTTACTTATGGATACCAGGGGTTTTAATCAAAGGCAAACATTCATTTTTGAACTTCCTTTCTCTTGACAATTCTGGTGTAACTAATTACCCTAATTAATTAATTTGGTAATAGCTCCCTGTTACAGATATTAGTGAGATTTTTTTTAATTCAATTAAACAAATACTTATCAAGTTGGCATTCTGATGCCAAGGAAAGAATGGTGGATTTGGAGTCAGAGCACCCTGGCTGATTCCCAACTCAGTCACTAACTGCTTATGAAACCTCAGACAAGTCATTTAACCTCTCTCAGCCTGTCATTTGTAAAATCAGAATCTTATTAAATGAAAATAGAGGTTTTCCTCTCATCCTAAATCTGTGATCCTTCGTGCTCAGCACTAAGCTTACTGAGTACTAGGGGTAAAAATGATATGCAAATAGCATTCATGATATTTAAAATTCAGTTGACCACTAGTAACTCCTGAGAGAATAATTTCATTAGAATAGTGAGGTCAGAAGTCAGATTGCAAGAGATTAAGACGTTTATTGGCAGTGAGGATGTGGAAGGAAAGAAAGTAAATGATGCTTTCTAGGAGGACATGAGGTATAAAGTGGAGGTCTGAAGGAACTGCGAGATCAGACAAAGGGAAAGGGAAGGCATTTATACATGGCCTACTATGTGTCAGGCTAAGTGATTACAAATATCTCATTTGCAAGGAAGTCACTATCATGGCCCTCATTTTACAGCTGAGGAAACTGAAGCAAACAGAGGCTAAGTCAGGGTGGGGAACCTGTGGCCTCCAGAACAAATCCCTATTTTTTCTGTGAAGATGGGATTCAGTCAAAGGCCGCACTTGAAGACCTACGGGGCCACATATCACCTTACGGTCACACGTTCCCCACCCCTGGGCTAAGTGATATGCATAAGGTCAGCAGCCACGTGTAAACTCAGGTCTTTCTGGCTCTAGGCCTAGAGCTCTGTCCACTGAGGCGTCAGCTGCCAACTGCCTCTGTGAAGTCTGGAGTTCCTTTTAAAGATAGAAGAGACCTGAGCAGGTTTGCAGATATTAATAATATTAATATTAATAAACATAGCTAAAGTTTATATAGCCCCTGAAGGTTTACAAAACACTACTTGTGTGTATGTATGTATTTATACATACATGTGTATATATGCATATATATACACATACTCTATACATGCCTGTGTGTATTCATGCACACATGCATACATATACATATACATATTTATATACATACATGTAATCATTCACTTGCATGATCTTCTCAGCAACCCTGTGAGGCAGGTGCTACTAGTGATACTCTTTTCCAAATGAGAAAACTGAGTCCAAAAGAGGAGAATGATCGAATGAGTATAAGGAAGGATTTGAACTGAGTTCATAGTGCCACTCAAGGTGGGGAGTGAATATACAAGAGACAGAGATGGAGACAGAGGGAGTCAGAGATGGAGAAGAGACAGACAGACAGAGGAAGAGAGGCTAAGTTTTGGCTTAGCTGGCTGAAGAAAGAGTGATAGTATCAATCAGTCTTGACACACAGTTTTACATTTATTTTATAGGTGAAGAAACTATAGGTCAAAGAGGAGTCACACAACCCAAATCTCACATTAATGTTGTGTTTCAGGTTTTATATTGGACTTCACTCAGGTTTTAACTGGTATTCACATCCAAAAATCAAGGAGTAAAGCATACATGTGACTGAGAAATCTGGTCACAGCACTTTGTAATCACACAGACAGGATAATACGATGGAAAAGATCACTGGATCTGGGTTCAAATCTGGATTTGGCTCCTTACTGCCTTTGTGACCATGGGTGTCACTAGGCCACTATTTCCTCATCTCTAAAATGAGAGGTTTGGATTAGATGACCTCTAACGTCCCTTCCAGCACTGGAAACTATGGATCCAAGACAATGGAAAAGGAAAGAGTAGTAGGAGTGGAAGCAACCCAGATGAGTTAGGCCACTAAAATATACCCAGTTTTTTAATCTAATACAAATGCATCAGAGTTTGAATGGAGCATCGAATTTCTCCATCCACTAGGCCTCACATTTCTCAGGTCTTTGAAGTTTTATTGGCTCTACTCAACCACAAAGACTAAAGATGTCTTGTCATCACTGCTCTGAGAATAACTGGGAAGCTTGAGTTTAGTGGAAGGAGGGGACATCATAGCAGAATATAGTATCAACTCTTGACATCACCAACATGTTTATCCTCTTACCTAAAAGTTCACAGCCACCAACACACATCTACTTAAGCTATTTTGTGAGCAGAGGGGAGTTGGTAGAAGGTCAAAAAGTTAGCAAGGAAGATTCCCCCAGTCTAGGTGTCAGGAGACCACTTGGCTTAGTCCCTACTTAGATTTGGTTTGAGCAAATCATTTGACCTCTATAATGGACTAGATTATCTGTAAGGTCCAACTCCATCCTTCTATAATCGTGGGATAGGCTTTCCTCCTTAACTCAGATACCTGCGATGCATAAATTCTCAACTTATATTAGGAAAAAGTACAGTGACTTCTGCTGCTATTCATCAAGATTGGGCTGGCACAACAACCAAATCCCAAACATAGGGGCAATGCCACCAGCTTAGGTCTAGAATGACAGCCATGGTATGTCTAGCATCTCTGGGATACTGCCCAGGAAATTAACGCCTCCTCTGATACAGCATAGCCTCAGTGCTGGCCGACACACTGAAAATATTAGTCACTCCTACATGATTTAGAGCAACATCAAAGCATCCTGTTCTGTTCCTCTCATTCTCAGAGACTGTAAGATGATCCAGAAAATAAAAACAGCTGTAATAAAGTATCTGTACACCCGGGAAGGGTTGGTATGACTGTGGATCTATCCGTCTGGGTAATAAAGGTTAGAGAGAGAAAAAAAGACCCCTCAGAAAGGAGACCTACTCGGTAGAGAAAGGGACAAAAGACAAGGGCTTTTTAATTTCAGGTATAAACATCAGATAAGAGGGTCTTCCACTCCTAGCCATTCCAAGTGTGCAAGGATTTTCATTCTTCTCTTAAGTTTCTCCCTTAGGACAGTAATGCCTAAATAAACATTTGTCTCATTGTGGTTTTTATCTATCATCTATGAGGAAATTCTCACTATCTCCAAATGTTTGGGGTGGGAGGGGAGGGGTGCTTAAAAAATTAAAAAGAAACTTGGCTAGTTCTTCCCCTGGAGTTCCTAAGCCCTGGAGGAGTTTTAAATCTGTTTGGGTGTGTAAGGGGGTGGGGTGAGGCTAAAGCCAGATCAGGGGAAAAGTAGTTGTTGCCCCATAGTTAAAAGGTTTGTTTCTAGAAGATGTTATCTAGACCTCACTATAGATTTTTTTCTCTTCTTTCTCTTCTCTTCTTTCCTTCTCCTCTCCTTTCCTTTTTTTCTTTCCTTCCTTCCTTCATGTTTTCTTCCATTCTTTCTTCCTTCCTCCCCCCTCCCTCCTCCCTCTTTTTTTGCTTTCTTTCTCATTCATTTCATAAAGAATTGGAGAGGATTACTTGGACCCCCATGCTGCCCTGCCATTAAAAGCACTACATGAAATGAACTATCTGATACTAGTGTGGAGAAAATGCAGCCTACATTAAGAAATAACCCAGCCCCATTCCCTATTGGGGAAGGAGGTGATGGCAGGGAGAAGGTCCAGACCTGGGATTTCATGGATATAAGGAATCTCTTAGATGAGGAAGCTCCCTGTCCTAATGTACCCACTCTGCAACTTACAGTCCTAGAGAGTTCCCAGGGGTGGTGAAAGGTATGTCAAGTCAACAAGCATTTATTAATCATTTACTATATGACAGGCATTGTGCCAAGCCCTGGACCTACCCAGGAGCATATAACCAGTATGTATCAGAGGTGGGATTTCCAGCACCAACTCTCTATCCACTGTGCAACCCTACTGCTAGGGTAACCTAAAATTCTCAATTACACACACGTATATGTATGTATGTATATGTGTATATGTATACATATATGTGTGTATCATATATACATATATGTGTGTATATGTGAGTGTATATATGTACATACATACATTTTATATATATATATGTTATTGTGCCATTTCACCTTTAAGATTTGGCTGAAATCTGACAATTTTGGCTTTCAGACTACTCTTAAAAGCTAATAGGTATTGAAAAGATTCTAAACAAAATAGGTCTTTTTAGATCTGAAGACTTTTTTATTTAAATTGCTCTTAGGGTCACAAGGTAATTGGACTTCTTTTTTTTACCCAATGACTGCTGCATGAATTTCTGTACCCATTCTTTTTTGAGGGGGCAATGGGTCCAGGGTGAGTAGAAAAGAAAGGTTGCATAAGGGAGAAACAACAGTGGTCTACTGCCTTTTGGAAACCTTCCTAGTAGTCTGACATTAGGGATATTTGCCCTGTCTGCTTTGTAGAGGTCTTCAGACCATGAGTTCTGTTGCTCCATCCTGCTTGTAATCAGGTGGAATGCCAAGGCCAGCCTTCCCATCAGTGGCAAGTATCCTTTATAAGTGAAACTTTTAACAATTTTTTTTGTGAGTGTTTCATGACCCCTTTTGACAGTCTGGTGAAGCAGATGGACCCCTTCTCAGAATAATGTTTTTAAATAATTGAAAGGCTAAATTTCAGTTAGAGGTTAATGAAAGTATAAGGAGGCCTTTGGCACATGCCTAGAACCACATCAGACAGCAAGGTGATCTTGGTGTCCGTCAAAGCCCCAACAGAAAAATGAAGTTATAATTGGTTTTTTCCCATCCCAGCTCACAGATCTCACATAACAAAGGTCCATGAACTCCAGGCTAAGAACCTTTGCTTGAGAAGAATATAGTGGGGATGATTAGAAATTATCTAGAAAACACTTACATTGGAATTCCCACTGAGAGGCTGATCACCATCCACTGCCTTCATTTTGTAAATGAGAAGAAAATCCTGGTGCACTGAAGTGATCTACCCAAGGTTTAAACACCACTAATTGAGAGAGGTAGGACAAGAATTTGAAACTAGAAATCTTTATGTTTTATTGTTATTTCTGATTTTTTTCATCTCAACACAGAAGGAGGATACTGGGGCAAAAGATGGCTTAATAGATTAGCTCCAGGATCTATTAGGATATTCTCAGAGGGCATTGATATTTTACAGAGGACCTTTTAGAGACACAGAGTTCTGATTCAAGGGAAAACTCTCTAATGGTAGGGAAGTGACAGTGTTGTTGTTAAGAGGCAGAGGATGGGAAATTTTTGAGCAAATCACACTCTGTAACTAGCCACCTACTCTGGTTTTATATGACACCAGCACATTCCAAGGGGAGGAGGGGAATAGCATTCTGGGCCCCAAGTTAAGAGTCCTTTATTCTAGGTTCTGATAGCCACTAAGTACTTTTCGTTGCTGTAATTAAGTCATTTTTTAGCTGTGTCCAACTCCCCATGACCCTATTTGGAATTTTCTTGGCAGAGATAGAGGAAAGGTTTGCCATTGTCTCTCACCAGCTCATTTCCCAGATGGGAAAACTGAGGCAAACAGGGTTGAATAACTTGCCCCGGGTCACCCAGCTAATAAGTGTCTGAGGCCAGATTTGAACTCATGAAGGTGAGTCTGGTTCCAAAAAATCATGTTTTATCCACTGTACCACCTACCTACCCTACTAACTACTTATATGATCCTGTATAGTCATTCCAACTTGTTCTGAAGGGCTTTTTCCTCAAATCAAGTCAACAAACTTTTATTAAGTGCTTACAATGTGCCAAGATCGCCAGTCATCTTGACTTTCATCCTGACACTGGACTTTGATGACTAGAACAGAGAGAGAGACTGTAAACTTTGTGTAATTCTGCCTCATCTAAATCTAGTTCATGCAGAAGTCAAGACATCACCCCATGATGCCATGAGTCCTCTTTGAAAATAAAAGATGAGCAACTATGTGTAAAACACTGTCCTATACACTAGACATACAAAGAAAGGCAAAAACCATTCCTGTCCATAAGGAGCTCACATTGAGGGAGATAACACACAAACAGCTATGTACTTAAAAGAAGTGTAGTTTTCCTGGGGCCTCAACATCATTGATACTGGTGAACACTTCCTCCAGCATATTTCCTCTTTTAAAAAAATTATATTTTATTTACATATTTAAATACTTGTGGTTGTGGTTACTGAGTTTATTTCAAATTAAATTTTATTTTTTAAACTAAGAGAAATCTATTTTTCTCCCTTTTACCCTCTACCCCACGGGAGAGAAATGCTTATAATAAATATACATACTCAAGCTGAATAAATTCCCACATTGGCCATGTAGAAAAAAATATACATTTCATTCTATAGCATGAATCCATGATCTCTCTATCAGGAGGTGGATAACATCATTCTTATGGAATTATGAATGGTCACATTGATTAGAGTTCTTACAACTTTCAAAGTTGTTGGGTTGGTTTTGTTTTTTTTACAACATTGTCGTTATATAAATTGTTCTTCTGGTTCTTTTCATTTAGTTCTTCATCAGTTTAGTCAAGTCTTCAAAATTATTCATTTTTGTAATATTGATATTATACAGCCAATTACTGGGCAGTTATATGGTGCAGTGGATAGATTCTGGAGTAAGGAAGACTCATCTTCCTAAGTCCAAATCTGGCCTTAGATACTTACTAGATGTGTGACCCTGGGCAAGTCACTTAACCTTGTTTGCTTCAGTTTCTTCAAGAGTTAGAAAAGGAAATGACAAATCAGCTTTCCCCAGAAAACCCTAAGTGGGGTCACAAAAGGTCAGGCACAACTGGAGAATAGAAAGGACAAAATGAGGATAACAACAGCACTTTCATCCTAGACTTGCTGTGAGGATCAAACCAGGCTTAGAACAGTGGCAGGTACATAATAAACACTTAATTAAATGCTTATTCCCTCCCTCTTCCCTCTCCTCTGTTTCCCTAGTGTAAATTATTCTTCTCACTATGCAGCAGTTCATACAAATCTCACCATATGTCTTTGAAGTCATCGCAATTTCTTTAGGAATTCCCCAGTCAATGGGCACCTTTGTCTTCTAAGATGCCACTATCTAACTGATTTTTCTCTGTCTCCTCCAATGGCTTCTTATCATCCTTCTGTCTCTCAAGGTTTCCTCAGAACCACCCTTCTGTTCCTCTATTCTGCTTCATCCACTCCTATAGCTTCAGTGATCCTCTCTATGAAAATGACTTCCAAATCTACATCTCCAGCCCTTATCTCTAATCTCCAGACCTGTACTTCTAACTACCCACAAGTCATCTCTACCTGAATATGTGGTACCATCTACACCTCAAACCCAACCATACCAAGCAACTTCTTTAGATACTTCTATTTCTGTCTTTAGGCATCCCCTCCTTTAGATACTTCTATTTCTGTCTTTGGGCATCCCCATTCATGCATTTTCTTATCTTTGAAACTTGGAGGGGGAGGGCAGAGCCCAGATGGTGGAGTAGAAAGACTTACATACTCTAGTTCTTCCCCCATAGCCCATAAAATACTTGTAAAGCAAGACTGTCAACAAATTCTAGATCAGTAGAAGCCACAAAACAACAGAATGGAGGAAATTTCCAGCCCAGGGTGAACTGGAAGGCCAACAGGAAGAGTTGCACTGCATGCACTGGATGCAGAGTGGAGGACAGCCCAGCCTTGGCATCACAGCACCTGGAGGAGTAGGACCTGAGCAGGCCTCAGGGCAAAATCCCTGGCAGCAGCAGTGGATCCCAGATACCTCAACCCACAGGCGACAAATACTTCAAAGGTCAGTGATAGGGCTTTTTCACCTCTGTGACAAGGGAGCAGGGTCCTCCCCTAGCCCTGGCCCCAGGCAGCAGTGGCAGTGGCAACAGCAGCTGCAGCATCAGCCAACTTCTGTTGTTGAAGCCTCAGCTTAAAATCCCTGGGGGAATTGAGCAGCTGATCTGAATCTCAGCTGCGAGCCAAGCCAGGGAGTAAATTCCTCTCCCTTGATTGTCCCACCTTGGAGGAACTGAGCAGATTTCCAGAATATACCTTACTCTTGACAAAGGACCCAAAAGTCAAGTAACTGCTTGGGAAAATGCCCAAAAGAAGGGAAAAAATAGGACTACATAAGGTTACTTTCTTGGTAAACAGGTATTCTCTCACATCCTTTCTGATGAGGAAGAACAATGTTTACCATTAGGGGAAGACATAAAAGTCAGGGCTTCTGCATCCAAAGCCTCCAAAATAAATATGCAATGCTCCCAGGCCATGGAAGAGCTCAAAAAGGATTTTGAAAATCAAGTCAGAGAGGTGGAGGAAATATTGGGAAGAGAAATGAGAGCCATGCAAGAAAATCATGAAAACTGAGTCAACAGCTTGCTAAAGGAGTCTCAAAAAATGCTGAAGAAAATAGCATCTTTAAAAAGAGGCTAACTCAATTGGAAAAAGAGGTCCAAAAAGCCAATGAAGAGAAGAATGTTTTAAAAAGCAAAATTAGCCAAATGGAAAAGGAGTTTCAAAAGCTCACTGAAGAAAACAGTTCTTTAAAAATTAGAATGGAACAACTGGATGCTAACAACTTTATGAGAAAGCAAGAAATTACAAAACAAAACCAAAAGAATGAAAAAATTGAAGATAATGTGAAATATCTCATTGGAAAAACAACTGACCTGGAAAATAGATCCAGGAGAGACAATTTAAAATTATGGGACTACCTGAAAGCCATGATCAACATCATCTTTCATGAAGTTATCAAGGAAAACTGCCCTGATATTCTAGAACCAGAGGGCAAAATAAATATTGAAAGAATCCACTGATCATCTCCTGAAAGAGATCCAAAAAGAGAAACTCCTAGGAACATTGTAGCCAAATTCCAGAGTTCCTAGGTCAAGGAGAAAATATTGCTAGCAGCTAGAAAGAAACAATTTGAGTATTGTGGAAAAACAATCAGGATAACACAAGATCGAACAGCTTCTACATTAAGGGATTGAAGGGCTTGAAAGGTGATATTCCAGCAGTCCAAAGGAAATAGGATTAAAACCAAGAATCACATACCCAGAAAAACTGAGTATAATCCTTCAGGGGAAAAAATGGTTCTTCAATGAAATAGAGGATTTTCAAGCATTCTTGATGAAAAGACCAGAGCTGAAAAGAAAATTGACTTTCAAACACAAGAATCAAGAGAAGCATAAAAAGGTAAACAGGAAAGAGAAATCACAAGGGACTTACTAAAATTGAACTGTTTGCATTCCTACATGGAAAGATAATAAGTGTAAGTCTTGAAACTTTTCTCAGTGTCTGGGTAGTTGGAAGGATTATACAGAGAGAGAGAGAGAGGGAGGGAGAGGGAGGGAGAAGGAGAGGGAGAGGGAGAGGGAGAGGGAGAGAGAGAGAGAGAGAGAGAGAGAGAGAGAGAGAGAGAGAGAGAGAGAGAGAGAGAGAGAGAGAGAGAGAGAGAGAGCACAGAGTGAGTTGAATAGGAAGGGATCATACCCAAAAAAATAAAATTAAGGGATGAGAGAGGAATATATTGGGAGGTGAAAGGGAGAAATGGAATGGGGCAAATTATCTCTCATAGAAGAGGCAAGAAAAAGCTTTTTCAATGGAGAGGAAAAGCAGGGAGATGAGAGGAAAAAAGTGAAGCTTACTCTTGTCACAGTTGGCTCAAGGAAAGAATAACATGCCCACTCAATTTGGAATGAAAACCTGTCTTACACTACAGGAAAGTAGGGGAGAAAGGGATAAGTGGGGGGAATGATGGAAGGGAGGGCAAATGGGAGGAGAGAGCAATCAGAAGTAAGCACTCTTGGGGAGGGACAAAGTCAAAAGAGAGAACAGAAGAAATAGGGGCCAGGATAGGTTGGAGGGAAATACAGTTAGTCTTATACAACATGTCTATCATGGAAGTCATTTGCAAAACTACACATATATAGACTATGTTGAATTGCTCGCCTTCTCAGTGGGGATGGGTGGCAAGGGAGGAAGGAAGAGAAGTTGGAACTCAGAGTTTTAGGAACAAATGTTAAGAATTGTTTTTACATACAACTGGAAAATAAGAAATACAGGTAATGGGGTATAGAAATTTATCTTGGCCTACAGGACAAGGGAGAAGATGGGGATAAGTGAAGGGAGGGGTGTTAGAAGGGAGGGGACATTGGTGAAAGGGGCAATCAGAATGCATGGCTTTTTGGTGGGGGAGGGGAAAGATGCGAAAAAAATTTGGAACTCAAAATCTGGTGGAAATGAATGTTGAAAACTTAAAATTAATAAATCAAATTATTAAAAAAAAAAAAAAGAAAGAAACTTCCAGGGTATTTTTTACTTTTCCTTGTTCCCTCACACTCCACATCAAATCAAACACCAAATCCTGTTGTCCCTCATTGCTCTCATCTTTATCCCTTTCCCGCTATTGATCATTGATCTATAAAAGGTTCTCATTACCATCCATTTGAATTATATCAAGCTTCCTAAATATTCTTTACACTTCCTTTCTTTCTCCCCATCATCCTCATGCCCCTGCCAACCTTTATCTCCTAAATCTGCAGATCTGATCAGTTATTGCTCTGCTTAATCCACTGAATATTTACCAGAGTTCAAATTCTACTTGGCATTCTTTTCAGTCTGATAATGACAGACTATGAAATCAAATGAGTTATAGTATATAAAATTTATTTCACAAACCTTAAGGCACTATGAAAAATGGTAGCTTTTGTTATTAACCTAGCCCCACCCTACTTTTCCAGACATCCCATATTCCTTCTCTTCTGTATACTCTACAGTCCAACCACCTCCCCTACTCTATGTCTCAAGTAGTTGCACCATGTTTTCTTGCCTTCATGCCTTTGCTCATACTTTGAATGCCCTTCCTCCAGCTTAAGGCTCACCTCTAATTACTGCCTCTCCCAGGAGTCCTTCCCTGATCCCCTCAATTAGTAGTTCATCTTTCCCACCTCGTACCTCATGCAGTAACTTGATTTCACCTCTTTTTCTTCAATATTATTTTATGTTATAATACATTTGACACATTCCTCTGTTGTTGTTCAATTATTTTAGTCAAGACCCCATTTGGAGTTTTCTTTGCCAAGATATGCAGTGGTTTGCCATTTCCTTCTCCAGATCATTTTCTAGATAAGGAAACTGAGATAAATAGGGTAAGTGACTTGCCCAGGGTCACTCAGCTAAGAGGTATCCGAGGGCAGATTTGAACTCAGGAAGATGTGACTTCCTGGACCTCTTTGCACTCTGGTACCACCT
This sequence comes from Bettongia penicillata ogilbyi, assembly GCA_023548195.1. NCBI lineage: Eukaryota > Metazoa > Chordata > Mammalia > Diprotodontia > Potoroidae > Bettongia > Bettongia penicillata. The sequence continues at coordinate 4,998,258 of JAJHZJ010000531.1, read as the reverse complement.
AGCTACATTTCTCTACTATCATAAAGGTAAGGACTGTGTTATCTAAACTGTATTTTTCATGCACTATCTAGAAAAGTGACATGTATATGTAAACAAATATATGTACCTGTATGTACATATAAACATATACATGCATATAAACATGAATATATGTATTACAATATCTTTTTACATAGTTCTTTAAAGTTTCCAAAGAGCTTTATTGACATTACAGCAAACCTCTGAGGTAAATGCCATTTCATAGCTGAGGCAAAGTGATGGCTGTGGAAACATAATGCATAAGTGTCAAAGGCCACATTTGAAACTAGATTTCTCTTCACTGAACTCCTGCCATTATGTTACAAGTCACTTAACCTCCTGGGATTTTCATTTTTTTCATCTGTAAAATGAAGGCATCAGACCACATGGCTTTTAGATCCTTTCCAGCTCTAAATCTTTAAACCTATGATTCAACATAGTTAAGTCCTTAATAAATGTTTGCTGAATTCAATTGATTGTAATCTCCTTTACAATTGCAACATTTAGAGATCATTTAGTCTAATCCCTTTGTTTTACAGAAGAGGAAATTGAGGCAGGAAGAGGTGTAGTGAGTTAACCCAGGTTCCTAAGGTAATGAGTTACAGGGTTAAGACTAAAGGTAAAGCTCCTGACTTTCCAGTCCAGTGTTAGCCACATTGAAGCATGATTAATGACTTCCATGCTATGGAAGGCACTTTATAGAAGATTCTCTTTGCTTTGGTCTATCAGCTTCTATGATCTTTATCAAGTCTGCTTTTCTGCCATCTTGTTAGCATGCAGCAGTGGCATTGTGGCTAAAGAGGTTCAGAGTAATTTACTATTAGAGACAAAGGTGACAATAATTCAACTCTAGGACAGCAAAAAAATGGAGGGGACAAAAGGGATAAAGAGGACATAGTGTCCTTAGAGACCCAACCTTGCAATGGGTTAATTTTAAAACAAAGTAATACTGCTGGAAACTAGTAAGAGGAAATGACTGAAGGAAGATGAGCAAAATTTTGATGCTATTGGGTTTTTTTCTCTTGATTTATGGAAACAACCTGGATTTATCATTGATTAGGCATCTATTATATTTATGTTTCCTTTTCTGTTTATATGGTCTCATTAATGCTTCTACATAGGGTTTCATTATGGAGAATGTCACTCATTCCTCTTGGAACCCATACAGGGATGTTGCTGCTTTGTTTCAATCGTATCTGAATCTTCATGACTCCATCTGGGGTTTTTATGGAAAAGATAATGGCTTATGGAAAGATAAGGGCTTGCCATTTCTTTTCTCCAGCTCATTTTCCAGAGGAGGAAACTGAGGGAAACAGTTAAGTGATTTGTTCAGGGTCACACAGCTAGTTAGTGTCTGAGGCTAGATTTAAACTCAGATCATCCTGAGGTCAAGGCAAGTGCTCTATCCACAGCACTGCTAGGCTAGCCCATGACATATGAAATTGAGACTCTTAAAACATGGGATGGTGTCTGTGTCTGATAAATTCAGTTGTTTTGGATACTGGTTTCTTTGAACCTTTCTAAGATGATAATTTAGAAAGTAGATACAACTCTGCAGCGGTGGAGAAAGTTTTCTCACTGAGAGTTCTTTATGTCAATGAACTCATAAAACTCATCATTGTCATCGACCAAGACCATATACCAATTGTACCCTCTTTTCTCATTTGCTGTTTCTAATCTGCCATTGACGTGGAAACAACGTCATGAAATTTATTCATGTCACTACAACTAAACTGAGACTAAAGAAAGCTCTGAAGAGCGCTCTTATGAGTAAATGTTTCTGACATCTATTTTGACTGCTCAAAGGATGTTTTTTGCTTCTTCCTGGTGTTTAGTCATTTTTTTTGATAGTGTGGGGTTGTTGAGTGACTGAGTTGTTAGAGGTGGAAGAATCTACTATAGTCACTGCTTTCATCTCTGAAAAGGGTACCTTTGACAATCCTTTGGGCTTTTGGAAATGAACTTCACACCTCCTCCTCACTCGCAACTCCAAATCTTTTACCATTTGTTAAATTGCTCCTGGGCCTCATTTCAAAATAAAAATAAGAAAGCATACCTTTTTTACTTTCTTCTTGATACTTACAGTAGGGAAGCATTCTCTTAGTATCCCTGGGCTAGGGTTAGATAACCTGCAGCCTCAAGATCACACGTGGCCCTCTAGGTCCTCAAGTGCAGCCCTTTGACTGTGAAACTGTGAAGTTTGGATTCGGTCAAAGGGTCACACTTGAGGACCTAGGGGCCACATGTTCCCCACCCCTGAAACAACTGTCTTTAAGTTTAGCGTTTAGGTAACTGATAACCCTGGCAGAGAGATCTCCTGTAAAGCAATCCTGCTGACAGCCTCATTTCTTTTCAAGTTGGGATAATTCCTACCTCATGCTTTAGGCTGCTTTGGGAAATCATCTGTAACTTCTTAATCATCTGTTCTTCCACATTCCTGGATGAGGAAAGGGGATGGTCATTTCAGATAATGAATGAACTGAGTGAGTGAATTCTTAATCTATTAAGGAGTCAGAGGAAAACCTGGCATGTTTTCTATGCAAACACTCAAATTAATAATTTATCAACCAACAGCTGCAGCATCTCAAGGCCACCATTACCTTAGCCAATTAGGCAGGTAGACCTTCACAATTACTGAAAGCAACATAGTTAATATTCTGATGATAGAAGCACTGTCTTATATCAGGAAATAAACACAGGTAAACACCTGCCACTTAGTCCCTTTCATCTAGGATCTTCAGGTAACTGATGATGCCTGATGGCGCAGGGCCCTTAATAAAAGCTTTTTGATGATAATGACAATTACCTCATAGGAGCGAAGTGTGCCAAGACAGGGAAACTGAGAAATAAGGATGTGAAGAGGTTAAGCCATACACACAGATATTTTTTGTTGTTGATAGTCATTTTTCAGTCATTTCCAACTCTTCATGAATCTATTTGTGGTTTTTCTGGCAAAGGTAGGGTAATTCGTTGCCATTTCCTTCTCCAGCTCATTTTATGGGTGGGGAAACTGAGGCAAACAAAGTTAAGTGACTTGCCACACAGCTAGTCACACAGCTAGTCAATGTCCAAGGCTGGATTTTAAATCAGGAAGATCAATGTTCTTGACTCCAGGCTGGCACTCAATCCACTTTGCTACCTAGCTGCCCTTACACACAGATTTAGCCACAGTCATACATCTCAAGGGAAGAGGACTCCAGATTATCAAATCACAAAACTAGTATTGTTTCCAAACCAGGAACCACATGATACATGTGTGTATGTATGTATATGTATATATGTATGTCTGTATTTCTATTTCCATATTTTATGTATATAATATATTTGTATTTATATATGTATGTATATGAAAATGTGTATAATATACTTTAACTACATATATGTAACCATAAGGAATGTACCATAATAAACACTTTTTTTTTAATACTTAAAGAAGCATGACACAGAGAACAGAGAATAAGACTCAAAGTCAGAAAAGCCCAGATTTGCCTCTGACACTTACTGACTGCGTGATGCTGAGCAAGTTATTTCACCTGTTCTCACTTCAGGCACCTCTCTAAAGCTATGACCTGTATTAACAGAAGGTATCCCTTTCCCAGGGAATTCCCTTTCCTAAACCAATGAAATCACAGGATCAGTGGTTCTCCCCGCTGAAAGAAAGAGCAAACAATCACAGTGATGGAAAATCAAACCTCAGCAGGTTTTCATAAGTTAACCAACAGTCTTTTTATGTATCTCCTATGGAGTCTGTTTTTTAATTTCATTTTTAATTTATGGAATAAAACAAGTATTTCCATAACATAGTATGTAAAAAAAAAGATGGTGGCACATGAAACTGCAAGTCTATGATGTACAATTCCTTTTGACTTGATCACATTTCCTATCATGGCTGTTCCCTACTTTCTCCTTTCTCCTCCAGTCCTCCACTCTTCTTTTTCCCTTATTTTTGGTGCATGACTTTGCCTTCTTCTGTTTTGATTGAATTTCCTCCATTAATAGGTGAGATAATCTCCTGTACTCCTTTTAACTTCTACACCTCCACCTTCTGCTTCTCCTTTCTTCTTTCATCTCAGAAGGGCAGATGTTCTTTTCAAAATCTGCATGCCAGATCCCAATTTCCTCCTAGCTCCTCCATGACCTGGCTAAATCAAGCTTGCACCTTCATTTTCCTTCTCTTTCTAGGTTCAACTTCCTCCTCAGGATCTTTCTTTTTTGCTTCTAGAAAGAAAGTAGCTTATATTCACTGTTCCCACATCCTTACCATCAACTCACTTTTCAACATTCTGTCGTCTGGCACCTCCCCATCACCTTCCTGAAACTCTTTCTCCAAGGTCACCAATTATCTCCTAATTGCAAAAACCGGTAACAGTTTCTTAGTCATCACTTTCCTTAACCTTTCTGCAACATCTGATACTACCAGTGACCCGTTTCATTCTTGTTTCTCTCTATGGCTTTGGTTTTCATGACAATGACTACTGTTTTGCTCCATGGGTTCAAAACATCATCTCTAGACAAATGATTCTCAGAATTATGTATCTTCAGAGTCCTAGTCTCCCAAACTATAGTCACACATCTCCAACTGCCTCTTAATTATCTCTATCTGGATGTCTTGTAGATGCCTCAAAGTCAACATACCCCAAATTCATTATCTTTTCCCCAAAATTCTCTTCTCTCTCCAACTTTTCTATTATTTTCCTGGATGTTACCACAGGAGCACATCCTCATTGTCATCCATAACTCCTCACTTGCACTCACCGCACATATCCAACCTATTGTCAAGTCTTATTGTTTCCATCTTTATAACATCTCTAGAACATGTTCCCATCTCTCTCTACTCGTACAGGTCTAGTTGAAGCCTTTATCCACTCTCACCTGACTTATTACAACAGCTTATTATTTCAGTAGTGAGGAAGAGACCCAGTGGTGTGCCGATAAATGTTTAACAGTCAGATCTCTGAAAAAAAAAAAACAGCATGCAAAACACACTTTTAAGTTTCATTTGTATTATTAACATTTTCCCTATTATTTTCTTAAGTCTAGATAATAAAACAATAAGTCAAGTCATGATTTGCAGCATTTGCTGATTTCAAAGGTGTAAATACAGACATTGAAAATTTCACAATCAACTCTTGTAAATTGATATGAGCTGGTTCTAACACACCCCAGATTGAGAGTTCTATTTCTCCATCTGCCAGTTGTTTTGAAGGTCTGTTAGCCTAGAGGTTCCCCTGAGGTTCTTGTAGGCCTCATTAATGACATATCATATAATCTTGTGTGTTGTCCTTTTCTACCTCTAGTTCCTCCAAGGAGTCAAGTGCTGTTGGCACCATGGGAGGTGATTTCAGAACAGACTCTAGTGTATGTAACTCACCCAGGGAGGGAGTGAATTGAGGGGCCCCACCCACCAAGCTTCCAACCAGAGGTGTAGGCTATTCAAAACAGCATCTAAATATAATATGAAGAGAGAGACTGAGGCAGTGGTACCTGTTTAGAGGAGACTGTATCTGCTTTCTCTTCAGCCAATTGGACAGGACTGAGAGCTGCAGGTCAATAGGGGTGGTTCCCTTCCCTCACAATTGCTAGTGTATTACTGGAGGCAGAGGTGCAACTAATTGAATACATGAGAAAAGAGCTGAGGATCCAGAAGTGGAAATAGGTGGTCCAGAGGAGGGAATCAAAGCTGATGCATTATATCTGAGGGATCCAAGTTTATATTGGAAGGGGGGGGTAAGGAGGGGAGAGAGAGAGAGAGAGAGAGAGAGAGAGAGAGAGAGAGAGAGAGAGAGAGAGAGAGAGAGAGAGAGAGAGAAGGAGAAGAAGAAGAAGAAGAAGAAGAAGAAGAAGAAGAAGAAGAAGAAGAAGAAGAAGAAGAAGAAGAAGGAGGAGGAGTAGGAGGAGGAGAAGAAGAACAAGAAGAAGAAAAAGAAGAAGAGGGGGTGGAAGCCCTTATGATTAGCAGGCATAGTCAAGCAAAAAAAAAAATCTACATTGGCCAAATCTGAAAATAAATGTCTTCTTTTTCATCCTGAGTCGATCAGTTCTTCGTCAGAAGGTGGCTGGTATACTTCATCATTCATCTTCTGAAATGGTGATTGGTCATTTTGCTGATCAAAGTCACTAAGTTCTCGTTGTTTGTCTTTACAGTATTGGAGTTGTACAAACTGTCCTCCTGGTTCTGCTTGCTACATTGCATTAGTTCAGACAAAACTTCTCAGGTTTCTCTGAAATGGTCCTTTTGGTCATAAGTATTCCATTACATTCATATATCATAATTTGTCTAGCCATTTACCAATCAATTGTCACCCATCTGCCTCCACACTTATTTTCCAGTTCTTTGCCACCATGAAAAAACTAATATGAAGAATTTTATATATAAAAATTGGTTTCCAGTTTCTTTGAATTCTGAGGTATGAACCTAGTAATGGTGCCTATGGGTCAAAGATTATGCACAGTTTAATAACTTTTGGGGCATGATTACAAATTGTTTTACAGAATGGTTAGACCAATTCACAGATCATAGATGGGAAATTTTCTTGAACAACAGCTAAATTACTTCAAGTGCCAAGAAACAACTAGTTAGTATAAGTGGCTAAAGAGGGCCATTTTTATGAGACTTTCAGTTCTAATTTGGCAGGATGTCCAGACTATCATTTGAGTGCCTGAGGCAAGTATATATTTTCAAATGAACTCTGCCCTCCAGGCCGAGACCTCAAGACTCTGAGAGTCTACTGCTGGGGGCCAACCAGAGGGAGAATACACCTTTGACCAATCTATCACATATCCCCCCTCCCTTAGAGGGTGGGTAGCTATCCCTAAATAGAGTTCTTTCACCCATTATTCTTAGACTAGCTGAATGTCATTTAGGTAGCATTGTGTGACCACAGGATTTTTTGGATGTACCACTACTTATATAAGTGTCTGGGAAGTGGGGAGAATATTCTGGCCTCCTTGACAGGATATCTGTTCATTGATTGCAATGGCCTGGAATGTACTATAAAGTAATGACACCAGCTGAAGGAAAGGTTCCACCTTATCTGGCCCTGATTCAGTTTCTGGCCTGTGCAAGATGCTCTGGGATTGTATGATTGGACCAGATTACTGGCAAGGAAAGAAGGAATACAGTGGGAGGGGATGAGTGGGAAAGGGTTTCCAAGCTATGGTGCCTAACTTCAAATGCTGACTTTTAGAATCTTTGTTTCCCAAAACATATTTGTTTTTCTTTTTCAACAGTAGATACCTCTTGTGAAAAATACAAAGAGCTGAAGTAGTTGGGGCAGGTGACAGGGGGAGGGTTGGAAACTAAGATAGAATAGTCTTTATTACCATTAAAGGAATTCACTTCTACCGTAGGGGGCTTTCTGGATATGTAAGAAGGTGTATATGATGAAATATCTCAATGCTCTAAAAAGATCCAATGAAATCTTTGGGTACAAGAGATAAACTATGAAGGGTATAGTCCAGGGAGAAAAGTGCGAGATAAAATTCTGATACCAGTAGCCTATGAATACTAGAAATCATTGGAAATCTTTTGTGTTCCCTATTAAAGTCTCTATTCCATGAAAGCTTCTCTACCAAAGAAGTTCTCACCTCTCAGGTCCTCAATACTGTCAAATAGTTGAACATCAGAAATAGGTATCATTTCATTGGAGAAAATGATTTAAGAGAGAATATATTATCATCTGCTAGGTTCACTGGATGTTTTTACCCAACTTGTAGCTAAACCTTGTCTACCTCTACTAGACTGTGAGTTCCCTTTCCCCAATTCAGAAATGGTCAAGTGATATAAACAGTTTTTTCAGAGGAAGAAACACAGGCTATCAAGAGTCATAGTTTTTTAATATTTTAAATCGTAAGTAATTAGAAAAATGCAAATTAAAACAACTTAAGGTTTCAACTCATATCCATCAAATTGGTAAAACTGAGAAAAAGAAAATAACAAATGCAGAAAAACAAATACATTAATTCATTCTTGGTGGAACTGTGAAATGTTCCAGCCATTTTGGAAAGTAATTAGGAATTATGCCCCCAAAGTTATTATGTGCATGCCCTTTGATTCAGTGATAACACTACTAGATCTATAATCCAGAGATCAAAGAAAGAAAAAAAAAATTCATAGTACAAAAGTGGCAGCTCTTTCTGTAGTAGCAAAGAGTTGGAAAATAAGGGGGTACCCATCATTTGGGAAATAACTGAGCAAGTTATGATATATGAATGTCATGGAATACTATTATGCTATAAAAAATGAGGAAGACCTGGGAAGACTTATATGAACTGATACAAAATAAAGTGAATAGAAGCAGGAGAAAAATGGTTATAGTAACAATAGCACTGATAAGACAAACTACTTTGGAAAGCTCAGGAACTCTGATCAAGCAGGATCCCAGAAGACTCCTGATGGAATTGACTGTTCTTTTCCTGACAGAGAAGTAATAAACTCAGCATGCAGATCAAGGCACATTTTTTTTCTAGATATGGAAAATTTGGGAATTTAAGTATTCATGTTTGGAACAGAGGTTTTGTTTTTTTCTTTCTCAATCTCTGGCTGCAAAAATGCTGTGTTATATTTCTTCCCAGACTGAGAAGAAAGAAAGCTATCAGGAAATCAGGATCAGAGGGCAATACTTTGGGAGATGGTAGCATCTTCTTCCTGATACATGGAGGAGCTGGTGGCAGCAACATCTACAATTTGCTTCTTCAAACCTAAACTTCCATGGGAGAACATGACTTCTATAAGGAAAAGTAGAAAGACTGTGCTTTTAGTTTTTTATTTTGTTTGTTTTTGTTTTTTGTTTTAATGATGAACGTTCATTCCAGTAGGTGAACCAATAAGGGAAAACAGACATGAGAAACTGACTATTCTTAACTTCGCCCCTTGCCTTACTTCTGCTGGATGTTACTGCTATCCATTTTTAATTATATGCTTTTTTAAAATTCTGTTAAAAATTGCTTTTAGTGGATCTAATCTCATTTCTTATAAACATTTGTGCTTGATACTATCCTTATGTTTCTTGGTATCCTTTGGTTCATGGCATGAGAATATAGAACAACTCTGGGAGTCTTCCAGGAAAGAATGACCTTTCCTCATACAAAGCTGAGATCTCAACACACCAACCCACTGCTAGAGAGTTTTGCTCTCTAACTAGGGGTATTATCATGAGCTGTTTCATAACTACACTTTCAAGGATAGAATTGCAAACACAGGGCCTTTTAAAATCAATCTCACCTGATAAGAACCTAAAATGGGGACCTACTATTACATTTTCCCCATTTGCATCTCAAGAGTTATGTATTTTTTCATCCATTTATTCATACTAACTTCAGACCAAACCTATCTCTTCCTTTTCTGAACTCCTATTGCATTTACTGTCAGTACATCAAATTTTAGGGTTTATTTATTTTCTGTCTCACTGGAACACAGATTTAGAGCCAGAAGGAATCTTAGAGGTCACCTAGTCCAATCCACTCATTTTACATCTGAGTCCCAGAATGATACGAGTGTCCTGGGGTACATACATGCTAAGTGGCAGAGCTAGGATTTTTAAATCAGGCCCCACAATTCCAAATCCTGTGCTCTCCCTATTACATTATGCTCCCTCTGCATCTATTTAAAGCAGATTGTATAGAACTACAAAATTTAAGTATTCTCTAGATGATTTTTGCAAGGCAATTGAACATGTCTGGCCTAGGGAGAAATGTAATTCTGTGTTGAACTCTAACCCTGCCTTGGCATCAAAATGGGGGTGGTGGAGTTCTTCCAAAATTCTACCAGCCACTGCTATCATGGAAAGGGGGGCATAAAGGATTATTTGTGATTAATTCAGGGAAGAAAAAAAAAGAAAAGCCAAGGCAAGAGATATAGAGTTTGATTGTCCACCATCTTGTTGCAATGTCAACTTTGCAGAGTCAAATACTTGTACTTCTCGGTTCCTCCCCATAAAACTATGATAGCTACTATTAGGAATTGTCATCTCTAGAGTAGCAAATAAGGTCTCCACCATACTAAGAGCCAGTCAGATAATCACTGGGTGAAATAATCTCCATCTTTCTCTTCTTGCCATATGGCTGCCTCTTTAACTCAAATATTCCTTTGAAATCACTTTGCCTTCCTCCCCACCAGAGGGAAAAAAGATGGAAAAAGGCAAGCTATTCCTCCTGCCGCATCCAGGATTATCTGTATCAGCTGCTGTCACTATGGCATCACCCATTTTCCTCTATGTAAAAGAAGTGAGCCGCTGCTAAACTTCTTATGTGAGATGTCACCTGAGGTGATAGAGGCTTGGAAACTGGAAAATTCAAAGGAAAAGTAGCATGAGTCAAAGTGGATAAGCTACAGAGCAAAGGTCATCTCACTGGACAGATGAAATCATAACCCTGGTCACTCTGCTTTGCCAGCTCAAAGTGATAAGCTGGAGAAATAATGAGCAGAGAGAGATCAGGAAGCAGACCAGAATCAAAGAAATTTCCTCTTAGACAAGTCAGTGAGGTATTTTGTGATAAAGAGGAGAGCCTTCTATGGTAGTCTTTATCAAGTGTACAACTGGATTTCCTTCTTGCATTCTCCGTATACTTACCCCTAAATACACTAGGGAGCAAATCCTACATTATTTCTATAAGACATATAAACTTATATTATGCCTAAAGTATTAAATAGGCTCATAGCAACGTCAATGCATTCAGGAGTATCTGGGAAGATTTTCCGGACTGCCTCCTTCCAGAAGAATGAATAGTACCCAGGCAGATTATTTGCCCATTCCTCTGATTTACACAGTTGAAAGGAATGAGAATCCAATTTCCCTGAACTTGGAGTACTCCTTGGTACTTCTTCTATTCACCCCAATTTGTTTCATACTCTGTTCTTCATGCCACCCCTCCTCCATCAACCCTTATTCTCTCATTCATCCCACTCCCCTCCTTCCCTAACCCCTATCCCTACCTGGATGTCAAGAACATCAGAAAGAAATGTACAAGTTAGGAGCTGGTGATGGGTCACAATGAGAGGAGAGGAAGACTTAAATATTCAGAAACAGAAAGGAGTGAATGAATTAGAAACCAGCAGAAGAAGATGCCTCCTGAGGATAAATAGGGCTAGGGAATAGACTTGTGATTTCATTAGTATAGGGAGGTCCTAAATGAGAAAACTCCTTACATCCCAGTGTCAGTCAATACCTTCTCCACAATGTATAGCCCAGAGTACTAACAGGTTAAACAACTCATCCAAGTTCACACACCTTGGATGTGTCAGACAAGCTTTGAAGTCAGGTCTTCCTGCCTTTATACCTTTGTAACACTTTTCTATTTTTATAGAGAGCATTATGGTTTGTAAAAGACTTTCTTCACAACAACCCAGAGACTAGAAGAGGCTATGTAACATAAGGCCACATAACTAATATGTGTCAAGAAGGATTTAAACCCAGACCTTCTGCCTGGTGGTTTAGGGCTCCTTCTATGACATCACTGCTGCTTTTAGGAGAACTGAGATGAACAGTCAGATCTAAGCTGGCAGGTTTTTCTGCCAGGAGCATTTTCTGCTTTGAAACCTGTCCTACCCTGCCATGGCCTTGGGACAGTGGCTTAGAAATTTCACCCTATGTTACCACTTCTTTCTACAGTTTAATGCAAACCCAATCAAAAGAATCTGGGGATTTTAAAGAAGAATCTAATCATAAAAAAATTTCAGTACCATTAAAAATTTTGATAAGTCCTTGAAATTTATAGTAATTGTTTTGTATCTATAAGATCTTCTGAGGATTTTAAAAGATTTATAGTGATCGAAGTCCCTTCATAGCCCCTTCTTACTAGTGTCTACACTTAAAATGTTCCAAGCAAGATAGCATTTATCCCGATTTTCTAAGAGGTCACTATTTTAAAAGCTTTAATTATGCCAAATGCAACATGGTCTCCATATGTCCCTACTGCCACAATCCACCCCAGGATCATGTTTGTATTATTAATAACTCTACTTACATGGCTGACTCATATTTAACTTGTGTTCAACCAACCAACGTGAACTTTCATTCATTCTGTTCTCCCATTTCTTGACCAGTTTAAATGACTCCAGAGCATATACCTTCCCAGTCTTCTCATCCCACTTTCCTGTCTTCTTCCGGTCACCTTTTCCCATTTTTCAGTTCAATTCCAAGTCTATATGAAACTCTTACAATGTTTATAGCACTATGCTAGATACTACAAGGGGTTTTTGTTTGTTTGGAGACTTTTGGCCAGACCTATAATTTCTTCGTGGTGGAGAACTCGCAGTGTATGAACTCACTTAACTCCTGCACATCGACAACTCTGCTAGTTTTAAGTGATGGCCCAGATAAAGAGAGGTTAATCAGGTTGTCCATCAGCACACAACCAGTATACATGTCAGACATGACTCTCAGATAGATTCTCTAGAGCAATGTACAAGTGATATGAGAAGGATAAGACATAATCTTGCCTTAACAATCTTCTTGGGAAGGAAAGATACATGCCATGAAGTACCTAGAGGATAATCCAAAATAATGTATGGTCAAGGGTCAAAAAAGGAGAAATGTGTGTGGGCTAGTGGAGAAAGTAAGGCTCTCTTGGGAGAGACTGAACTTGCATTCGTTCTGGTCTTCCCTTTTTCCTGTTCACAGTCCCCAAATGGTGTTATAGGTTATGGGTTTGGTACAGATTGGGGAATAAAACTACAGCCAAAAAATCTGGTTATCCATTTCAATAATCTCTTTTCCCCCTGCTCAAAGTGGGAATGTGAGTGGAGAGGGAGGGGAAGGAGAGAAGAAAACCACAGAAGATTTTTATTTCAGATCTTCCTAGGAAGGTTCGCATTAAATTTTACTACATATGAGTAAGTGTGAAACTTCAAAAGGTATTTGTAACACCTCATCTTAGGGTTTTGAGAGACAATATGGCAGAGTGTACAGAAAGCTGGCCTTGAAGTCAGAAACATCTGGACTCAAGTTCTCTCTCCCTCCCACACATATTATTCTTATGACCCATGTGAAAGTCACCTAACCTCTAGATGCCTCAGCAACACCTACAGATGAGTTGCTGATTTGCATTTGTGGAGAGAGGTTGCATCCCAGAATTCCCTGAAATGAGGAAAGAAAGAAACAAACATTTATTAAGTGACTGCTGTGTGCCAGACACAATGCTAAGTGCTTTACGTATGGAGGTAAATGCTATTCTTATCCCCATTTTCTAATTGGGGCAAACAGAAGGTAAGTGACTTGCCCAGAGGCTTACAGTCAAGAAGTGTCTACGGCTGATTTCCTGACTCTAGGCTCAGCTTTGCCATGTAGCTATCCTTCCTTGTCAGGACTAAATACCAGCAATAACAACAATTATTTAGAACTAAAAGGGGCCACCTAATCTAAGAGATCTTGTCATCTCACCCTCTAGTTCAGGAAACTAGGGACAGAAAGGGAAATGACCTGTCCAAGGTCACATGAGTTGTAGACTTAGGATTTAAACCTCCATTCTCTGATTCCAAAACACTTTCTACTATGCCATTTCTTCCCATGCAGATATGCCCTCTGCTTTGTTCTCCTCTTTTTTAAGAGAGGGAAAGAGGGAAGAACGATTTCTGTTCCCTCCTTCCCACTCCAAGTACTGTTTTAGTGCCTTCTGCAGACTCTAGTGGATAAACTATTTCTTCATCTAAAGTATAGCAACTTGTATTTCACCATACCAGTGAAAAGTACACTGTCTCTTTAAGACCCTGTCTATGAGACATTAAGCACCACTTTTTTTCCATCAACAACTGATTTTCAAAATTGGTACTGTCCAAACGACCAAATTCTCTTTCCTAGGATGCTGCCTGGCTTCAGTAAGCTGCTGCTTAAGCTCTGTTTGATGTTAAAGTACCAGTTTTTATCAGGATTCTGGGAGGGGTGTGTATGTGTGTGTGTGTGTGTGTGTGTGTGTGTGTCTGTGTCTGTGTCTGTGTGTCTGTGTCTGTGTGTTTGTGAGTGTGTGTGTGTGTCTGTGTCTGCGTCTACGTCCTTTCAAAAGTCTATGGACATCAGAATGGAGTGGGTTGCCACACCATCACTGGACAACTTACGAATAAGCAGGTAGTTAGTGGCAGACCCTGTAACAAAATTCAGCCAGATCTCCAGCTCCAATTCCAATGCACTTGCACTATAGCAAGCTGCCTCTTCCTACCTCAGCAAGACCTTTTAGTTTAACTGGTGTGTTTCATTTTTATATAACACTCATTTCCCTAATACCTCTTCTTTCCCACTAAACCCTCCTTTCCTTGCATAGTTGTTAGGTGTGTAGTACTATGTGTATATACCCATGTGGGTTATGTGTGTCCACATTGATCTGAATAGGTGTGGCTGGAAGGGAAGGGACGGTCATTATCCCTAAAATCTCCCTCCACCCTTTTCCAAGGGACACTGATTCCTATCAGGAGGGGAAACAGGAAGCTGGGGCTGGAGAATGGCTTTACTCAGAAAAAGAGGGCAATAGGTTTAAATATTGCTAGTGTAGGGGAAATGATTTTAAGGTTCAGTTGCACTCCTGGTCACTATCTCCTTAACAAGGAAGCAGTGTTCAAAACTTCCCATCAAATGTCTGTTCCACAGTGAACACATATAGCAAATAGTAACAGAAAAGAAAAGAAACATTTATCTAAACATATAACAAATAGAAACCAGGAGAGAGAGAGAGAGAGAGAGAGAGAGAGAGAATATATAGCAGATAATACATACAGTGAATAAGCTCCCATTGGGAGTGAGATTCCAGATCTCACCCAAGGGAAAATTTCCCCAAGTCTCTAAAATGGTACAGGAGAGGGACATGATTGCACTGATAGCTCCTCTGCTTCTTTCCAGAGTCTTTTCCTTCAGATATCTGAAAAGAGTCTGGAACCACAGTCTCTCTTTCTTGAAACCTGAAGCCAGAAGACCAGGCTATCTTGAGAAGACTCTGAAGATCTTTCCAACTCCTCCCATCATGCAGGATCAGAGCACTAAAAACTCAGTCTCCACCAATGAGGAGAGTCTTATGTAAATGGTCTTTGAGCCACCTGCTTTACTTACAACATAGAAAAATAAAAATATTTACACAAAATCAATAGGGCACACTGCCTTCTTCTTGTATGGTCCCCCATCTCTGTATTGAGAGGAAGATTCACCATCAGCTCTCTATGATTAGTTAATTAAGTAGTTAACTAATTAATTAGCTAATTAATTAATCAAAGTTCAAATGACCTTAATTTACTACTGTGGTCTTTACAGCTAGGGCCGTGTAAGGAGCAGAGAAGAGTATATTTCCAGCTTCGTCAACAAACCATGATTTATTAAGCATCTACTGTGTGCCAGACAATAAATAAGACAGACCCTGTCCTCAAAAACCTCGCCTTTTCCTGGGCTACAGCATACTCACAGTTAACCAATCACTTATCAATCATCTATCTATTAAGGCAGACTCTGTCCTAGGTGCTGGGCTATAAGAACAAAGAATGAAGTCATCCCTACTTCCACTGAGCCCTGATTATTGAAAAAATGGTACTCCATATCCATTCTCTGCCCCTAGACTAAGTTCTCTTAACTTGTTCCAAAACTGGAACAGATTTAAGGAGCTTTCTCTTCATATCTTAAATTGGGTGAGGTCCCCTAGGCCCACACATAACTGAGTAAAATTAAAGCATTAATCATTGACACACAGAGACTTTTATCACGTTATTATATTTTCTCTGAGGACCTCATTTTCACGACATGTATATACACTTACTGGTAAGACATTAATATATTTATCTCAACCTTGATGATCCCACAATATAGGTTCTTCACCAGAATGCAAGTATCTTGGTTGTTCTGTCTACATAATGGCTGACCTCATTGCTCATAGGAAAAATCATTTGCATTCAGATGTGTTTGCCCTTCTGTAACCCTGTCTCTCTAAAAATGACAACACTCTCTTCTTGAAGAAGGTTTCAGCCGATTTTAAATGAACTGTTACATTTCTGGCATTTAAATTATAACCTAAATAGACTGACTGTAAATTAAAACTTCCAAATGCCTGTTACTATATATTTAGGAAATCGTGGCAATTGAAAAACACTGTGCTTTGTCCCAAAAATATTCTCAAGGCCTCAGTCATTATTAAAGACCCTCTGGCCTCTGTGCTTACTGCAATGTTGTTGTAATTGTTAAATATCTTTGTAGTAACCACAGCAATGATTAAAAGGGATATTTAGGAAAGTATGCTAAATAAGGCTTCCAGAGACTTCTTTCCCATGGAAAACCCTCTTTGTGGGAAGGGAAATGAAGACAGTAGATTACTTTTGTTTACATACCTGAATTTATTCACTTTCCTGGCCCATGATTTCATTTCCCCATCCCTTGAACCCAATTTTTGTACAATCTCACTGTAGGAGTTGGCTCCTCTGAAATTAGTATGTTTCCATGTGATCCGAGAGCAGAAGTAAAAGAAGAAATGCTCATTTACATCAAGAAACAGGTAGCATGCTCCCAGGGAAAATGAAAATGGGCCACCATAAGTGGAGTTACTTACAGACAAACACAGAATAGGATTTCACCAAGTGAATGGAGGTTTGGAAAGATTTCAGGGTGGTGATGGATGTTGATCTGTTCAAAATGCATTAACAAAGGCCAGAGGAAAGAGCACTAGTTCTACAGTCAGAGGGCCTGGGTTCAAATTCTACCTCTGATCTTTTACTGCCTGTGTAACCCTGGGTAAGTCATTTAGTATCCATAGGCTTCAGTTTCCTTATCTGAAAAATGAGAGGATTGGCACTTAAGATCTCTTTCAGTTAGAGATCTAGGAGCCTAATACCATCAGAGCCAGGAAAGCCTGCCAAACCAGGCTCTTATGGAGTTACACATTGCCTTGAAGGGTATGAAGTTACCTCCCTTAAATACTGCTTTGAACATCTATGGGATGTAAGAAAGTAAGGAAACATGGGAAAGAAAGAGGATGTAGTCACCACCATTGCCACTTCTCATCTCAGTATCCCAGTCATTCATTAGACTAGGGGTTTTTCTCCTTTTTATGGATGGCTTTAAGAAATATGCATATATCTATATACAGTATAATATAGTATTATATTATAGTAAGTATTACAGTACATATATTATATTATTACAGTATAGTAAATATTTATATTATGATAAAAATAGTATCAAATATATTGTATGTAATAAATATATAATGTATAAATATGTCACATTCATTTCCTACTATCCTTCTTAAATATTCCTACTACGATTATGAACCCTCTTTTGCAATAAAGAAGTATAACCAATAATGCACACATTGCTGCCTATATAAGCAACATTATGTACCCCTAGACCACCCACCTCTCTACTTAAAGGAGAGTTGAGTATAAAATTGTTGAGTGTATGACAGGGCAACAATATAAGGTGGAAGGCAGATCAGAATAGTCCTGGGGCTTGGAAGAAAGATTCATAGTCTAATATTAGGCAAGCAAGGTTTGCATAATTTCTCCTTTTTATTCCAATAACTCTCATTGCCCCCTCCTTTCTTAGCAAAAGAAACTAACACATATGTAGGCTACATTTGGAACCAGATCTGGGTGGTAATATGGAACTCAATTAGATTGGGCAGAAAAGTATGCTTAAGAAAACAAGCTTAATATTTAGCCAAATGGTGAAAATACAGGACTTAGAAGTTTGTTATTGTTATTGTTTGTTTAAAGAACCAAGGCTTTGAAGAAAAAGTCTTCAGATGGAGCTCATTATGGACTTAATAGCACAGTCCCCAGTGACTATGCCTGGCAATGCAATTTTAACATAAGCATTGTGATCTTTGCACACTGTAGATCTCCAGCTGTGGCTGTGACTTCTTTGTTTCACAGTCCATTGAATAAAACTAGATCCTCCAGTTTCCCCTCAACACTAGGAGCAGCAGAGGTTCTAAACTCCCAGGCCTCTGATGGATTGTTAAAGAAATTTAGGAAAAAAATTAAATTCTTGATAAAAACAAACAAAAAAAAAATATCATCTGAAGTGGAATCTTTCTTGTCAAGACTGATTTCTCTCCTTTCAGCTATCATAAGTTGGAGAAGAGGAATACATGAAAGTAGATATGATCAGGTCTAAGTGGCATTTTAAAATTGTTGGCAGAGAAAAAAAAATCCAAACTATTCTTTTCAAATGAACTTGGGTAAAAAAGGTTAGCTGCTGATATAACCAGATAGTGTGATCCCACAGCCAAAATGGTAGCTGGACCTCCATGTCTATATGCACAACTATTTGCCCATAAGGAGATCATTGGAAGTCTGTGAAAACAGGGCTATTTAACCCAAGGCAACAATTCATTAGCAGGTGTACCTTTGATCAGCAAGAACATTTGTTGCATAGGCAAAAACCTATAACCTTGGACAGTGGTTACATATTTTGAATCATTCCTTCACGTGAAGTCAGAAGAAGGATTTTCAGGAAGCAATTGCATTCCTGTCTTCCATTTCTTTAACAAGATATTCCTGGCAACCTCCTTCTCTTTTCATAAATCTGGTTATACTATGTATATATACACATACATATAAATATATATATATATAATATACACATATTTATTTATGTATGTGTTCTCACATATACAATTCTCTACTGTCCTCATCTCCAGTGAATCTGAGATCTTATCAATATGGGTATTCTTCTACCAAGGCAGACTGTAACCCATTCTACCTGCCAGTCCTCACACATGTCTTCCAAAAAGTTTACCACAGGGTATCCACAAAATGTGCAGATGACCCTCCTTGAAATTACTTGAAATTATGAGAATATCATGAAATATTGTATATCCTGTCCATGATTTATTTATTCCCGTTCTTGTCATGTTAGCAATGCATCTTCATTTCTTCTACAACTTCCTTTATACAACTTTTGTATAATTTTTTTGTGTGTAGTATGTTTTAGCTCACTTATACCTATCATAATCTTTGAGTGATCTCAACCTCAAATTACATATGTAACTATGTTTATGCATATTATATTTATGCATGTATTCATCAGTTGGTGATGGTGCCATGGATAGAGCACTGCACTTGGAATCAGGAAGACTTATCTTCTTATATTCAAATCTGATCGCAGACACTTACTAGCTGTGTGACCCTGGTCAACTCAATTAACCTTGTGACCCTGGTCAACTCAATTAACCTTGTTTGCCTCAGTTTCTCACTTGTAAAATGAGTTGGAGAATGAAATGGCAAACTATTCCAGCATGTTTTTTCAAGAAAACCCAAAATGGGATCATGAAGAGTTGGACATTGACTGAAAACATCTGAATCATAACAACAAAATTCATCAATTATGCTGAACGTTGCTAAGTCTGAGTTGATATGTGGCTGTTCTGTTTTGGTCACAGAACTGATTATTGGCAGGCATAAATGTCAGTTAACAGGAAAAAGAAACAAGCTCAATTTCTATGTACCTCCTTCCATTTCAGAAGGGAGGAACTATGAATTAGTACTGTCGCACATATTTCATCTAACATAGTTCACATGGTTCTTTTCCTGTTCAGCTGCTTTTTTTCTCTTTTCTTCTTTAATTTTCGTTATAAAGCACGGCTGTCCAGATAAATGAGTGGGAAGAAAAATATTCAGAAAGTAACGTGACACTAAAAACAAAAGTATCAATTTTAAGTCTGGTTTCAGAAGTAGCATAGTCAGGAGAGAAAGGAAGAAATGAATGAGTAAAATACTGTCATAAGATTCCCATTCTTCTTATATGCATGGAGACAGTTTTAACCTTTGACACATGTCATTATAGCCTTCTTCTTGATGCCTACTGTGTATATGAACCAGGTACCATAATTAACAGTTCTCAGATTATCTCCCCCTCTGCTCTGTATTTGTCATGCATGGACCTAGTTATTTTCCTATTGTCTCCCTCATTAAAATGCGAGCTCATTGAGGGCAGGGACTGTTTTTTGCCTTTGTATACCCAGTGCTTAACACAATACTTGGCACATAGAAAGCACATAATAAATGCTTCTTCGGGGTCTAATAACTAGTTCTGATTCATCATTTTAAGCATGCTGTTCACTTAAAACAATTTAACAAGTTCAATGAGCTAAGTGAATTCTATTACTAGAACATTCTATTTCTCTTCACCATTTGGGAGAGGGGATAATAACCTTGGGAAGAAGTCTATCATCATTTCATTTTCAAATGGTACAGGACAACTCTTTATCTGTGGTGATCAGCCAAAAAAAAAATCCCACAATAATCCAACCCATATGGTCCTTTAGATTACTGTGGTAACAATGCTCTTGAATGGGTGGAGAGGAAAAGGAAGGCCAAATGGTGAGACGGAATTTGTCTTTTTCAATGGGCAATGCTATGCCTAGATGCCTATCAGATGTTAAAAGAAGCAAACTAGATTGTGGAGCTATAATCAGGGTGGAAAGTCTTTTAATTACTGATTGTTGATATAGGAGAAAAAGCTTCTTTCATGTGAAAAAAGGGGAACTGCCCAAAGGCAAAAGCCTACGGATGCAAATGAATACTTCTGGAAGGAAAAACATTTCTCCCTTGGACCCCCATAGGAAAAAGATCCTGATTCAGATATGGATAACAAAGCATTCAGATTTCCATAGGAGACTGAAAAGGGAGACACAGAAGTCATTCTTTAGCTTCATGATGTAATGGCAGCATTCAGGCCCATTTTAGCAATTTGCTCATTCCAAATAATGGCAATAATAACAATATTTTTCAACAAAGGACTATTGAATAGTTTCTTGGCCCTGTGATAATAGTTATAGTGAAAAACCAAAAATCCATGGGAATTGTTCAATTTTGATATCATTATGTACTGAGTATCCTCTTACTTTAAGGATCTCTATTTCAAAATGAATAATTTAGAATAGTAAAACAAATTATGTTATATTATGGAAAAGAATACTTTGTGCCATAAGACATGATGAAAGGGACAATCCTGGTGAAACCTGGAAAGACTTGTATGAACTGATGCAGAGTAAAATTAACAATACAAGAAGAATACTTGGTATATTGTCAATAACATTGCTGTGTTGTTGAAAGACTTTAGAATTCTGATCAACATAATGACCAAACAAGATCCCAGAAGGGCAATGTAGAAGCTAGAGTACTAGTGTCAGGAGTCAGAAGCTCTCTCTCTCTTCCTCTCTCTTTTTCACACACACACACACACAGAGAGATGGATGGGTGGAAACAGAGACAAAGGCCATGGCCAATATGGAAATTTGTTTCATTTTCCAGTGGTCAGAGTAGAAGCTACAGGGGGAGAAAATCAAAGTTTTAACTGAAAAAAATAAAATTTAATCATAAAAAGGAATAATTCACTGCAATCTCTCTGGCTATCTAAAAATAAAACAGTATTCTTTGTGTCAAAAGCCAGACCTATTCAGCATTCCTAACTTAGATGGAGGTCTCAATTTTCCAGTTCCCCAGGAAGCCACCACAATGAAATATGTCCAAATGACTATTGCCAAGTATCTGCCCCAGGTAGCTAGTGAGTGCAGATAATGTCTAAGACTCCTTTAAATTCTAACATCCTACACTTCATGTATACACACCATAGACTGTTGTACAAAGTAGCACAAAGTTGGATATTTCTGTACTGTACAATTCATTCATGTTACTTTTGACACTTGCTTAAGATCTGCAAGAAAAATGAGAACAGTTCATAGGAAACTCTTTCTGATGAGATTCTTGCCAATCCAGTCTCCACTGAAATACCTTCAATGAAGATGAATGCACTATTTCCTAAGGAGGCTAATTCCACTTCTGAATAGCTCTATTATGTTATTCTTTACAACAAATTGAAATCATGCTCCATAAAATTTTCACCATATCCTTTCTAATTTGCACTTTTGAAGTTAACTTTTTAGCTAAAATGTAAGACTACATTTATCTCCATTAAATTTCATCTTGCTAGATTCAGGCCATAGTTCGAGCCTTGTTCGATACTGATGGCAGTTCAACATGTTGGCTATCGTTCTTAGCTTCCCTTCAGTCACAAATGTGACAGGAATGCCATCTATGCCATCATCTGAGACAGGTTAAAAACTGATAAAAATGTTAAGCTGTACACAATGCCAGACAGATCCCTGGGATACTCCAATGGAGATGTCCTTCTAATCTGACATTGGACCATTGACTACTCACTGAGTTGCACTATTCAACTGACTCTGAGTTCACCTACCTGTTCTATCATCTACCTCACGTCTTTGTCTTTTCCACAAAGATAACATAAGGGATTTTTGTCAGAACCTCTATAGAAATTCTATACTGTGTCTATGGTATTCCCTTAATCCATCAATTCAGTGATATTATTGAAAAATTAAATGAATTTTTAAGGAAAATTAGGCATGATCTATTCTTGAGACTGTCTCTTAGAAACCGTTACTTCCCTTTCCTAATGCTTACAAGCCATTCCTTTGAAAATAAATCCTTGAATTTTGCCAAGATTCAAAATCAAATTCATTGGCCTATAACTTGAAGGCTCCATCTTCTTCTTTTAAACAAAAGAAAAGAAATTGAGCTTCCATGTGCTTGTCCCTAATACTGTAGCACCTTTTCCATTCTCTGGGATTTTTCAAATACTGATAGCAGATAAATAATCCATTCTGCCAGTTCTTTCCAAACCTTACAGGCTTGAATTCACTAGGAAAAGGTGGGTATTCCCTTGCTATTATTTCATTTTATGGGTTTCAACTCACTGTTAACCTTTTCTTTTTTCTGTTCTTTCTGGCTCAAAGATTATTCTTATTGTCAGAGAAAAAAAAAAAAAACAAATGAGATTCAAGTAGTTCTGTCTTCTCTCTACTATTTGTTAGGATTGTGTCATCCACCCCAAGGACAAATTAATTCTCCTTTTTCCTTTAAGCCTCCATTTTCCTCTTTCTTAAAACAAAGAGGGGAGAAAACTTTTGTTTTTCCTTAGGAGTTAGTGCTAATCAGAACTCATTCTGAACTTTGGTACTTTTGAAATTACTCCTACAGGACCATGCCAGACTTTTTATTCATTCTCAGTTATTGATTCTTACTTTCAGTTACTACATAGGATTCCTTATAATCTGAATTGTTTAGTGAAATCCCTGGGCACACACATTGTTCTGTTTGAACACGTTTCCTACTCCTTTTTCACTGTTTTGTATTCATAGAAGTAAAAAGAAATAATGCTTAGGTTTTCCTTTCAATACCTTAGATTCAACACTCTAACTTTTTAAAAAAATAATATTTTATTTTTCCCCATTTACATGTAAAAATAGTTTTTAACATTCATTTGTTAATTTGGAGTTTTATTTTGAGCTCCAAATTCCAAATCCAAGTTCCCTCTTTTTCCTCTCCTCTCCTCTCTCCCCCATATGGTAAGTAATCAATCTGATATCACACTCTAACTTTTAAAGGAGATAAAATGCCAACTGCTAAACAGAAATGATGGGAAGAGGACTGGAGTCATGGTGGCATACAGCTATACTCCCAGGTCTTCAAGAGTCTGAAGATGGTGGACTCCTTGAAATCAGGAGTTCTGAGTTACAGTAGACTAAGCCAATGAAATGTCCACACTGAGTTTGGCATTCATAGGATGATCTTCCGGGAGTGGGGTAACTAAAGAATGGTAAACTTGCTGGGCTATGTCAGAAATCAGAAAAGATCAAAGCTCTCTTCGCTAATCAGAGTACAACTGGACCCATGAGTAGCCCCTACACTTCTATCATTGGCAGGATAATGAAACCCAGTCTTTAAAGATCTACTTGGAGTCAGAAGACATGTTTTTAGGTCCCAGCTCTGCAGCTCACTAGACATAGGTATACTACTTACCCTCTCTGAGTCTAAGTTTTCTTATGTCAAAAGGCTGTTCCTTTGAAAATCTTAAAGAGTTACGGGAATGTCAGCAGTTATTCCCTTCATCTCCTTTGTTCTTCTTTTCCATTTCACCTTCTTCCTTCAAATTCAAAGCAATTTTTATCCCATGTGAACAGCTTGTTAGCTCTTGAAATCCAAGCTTCCATCCCTTTCTATTCATAAATTCCAAATACGTTGCCTGGTTTAGGGTAGGGGATGTGAGGGATATACCAATCTTAACAGAATTTGTGAAAGGATCCCTTGGGAAAGAAGCAATGAAGGAAAAAACCATGCATTATGGGAAAGCAAGATACATTTGTATGAATGCCAAAATAGTAACAGCATTCAGTCATATGATCAAGCCCATTTAATTTACATATTGAAATCTATTTCTACAATATGGTTGATAAAACAAAAAAGAATCAAATAATAAGAAAATGTTCCTGAATTCCCAAAGAAAAGTTATTAAAGCATGCAATTAAAACAAGGCTTCTTGTGATATAAGAGCGTTGGAGATTTGGTCTCTTTAGTTGTCCCTCCTCAACTCCTTAAATGATCATTTACTTAATTTATAAAAACACACGTGTCTATTTATATTATCTATCTGTTTACATGCTGTATTTCTTCCCAAAAATTGTAAGTTTCTTGAAAGCAAAGAGTGGTTGTCGTTTTGTCTTTGGATTGTTAGCACTTAGCACAGCATCTTGCATGTAATAGGTGTCTAATAAATACTTGTTGGATTGGGTCTAATCCAACTCCCTCAATCATATGTATTGGAACTTGTTACATTTCTTTCACTTGTATCTTTAAGACTCTGGGGAACATTTTAAAAACTGAGTATGTGGTTCTTATAAGAATCTTGATGTCATATGAATTCTTAACACGCTTCTGGAAATGTAGGCTTCTGATAGCTTTGACATACTGACATGATGAAATTTAAAAAAAAAATTCACCCTTAAAAAAATATACTTCATTCAAATTTATTTTCTGATCTCTAAACCTCCAAAACAAAAATAGAAACAAACTAGTTAGGAAAGTATAACATAAAATGTAATGCTACTTTTATGTAAGAATTGCCTTTGTGTTAGGGCCAAGAGGATAGTTTAGGATAAAAGCAAAGGGATTCTTCTAAGTAGCAGAAAATGTTTGGCAACCTTCCAACCTTGCCAGGGTAAGTCAGTATCTGTGTTACAAATCGACATTCACTAAGAAAAAAAAAAGTAACAGCTGACATACCAGAATCAACACCAGAATGCATTTGTAATGCCATATAAGCTTTTATGCTAACGTGTAAATGGGGAGAGATAGGAAGGGCTTGAAACTTTAGATATTTAAGTTTGTTATCCTATGGTGAACTTTTGTCCTTACCCTAGTAGGAAATCTATAAAATCCCTACAGTATGTTGAGCTTAAAGGATAGTATGACATTCTGGCGAAGAACTGGAAAGCTAACATTTCCCAAATAAATACCACCTGACCAAATTACAATATATCAAAGTATGAATAGGACAGGAAACATGGGACACAGCAATACTTAGAAAGGCCAAATTCTACAATGTTATTTCTTTAAAATATAATAATTAGCACATAAAATGATCTCCATGTATGTAAACTTTTTAAATGTAAATCCAGATAAAACAATTTCCTCTTCTTTATCATATGTTTATTGTATATGATATATATACTAAGCAAGTAATCAGTTAAGATCCTGTTTATACTTTTAATAATAGTTCCTTTAAGTAAGATATCCTTCCTTCATTCAAGTTTTTAGTATCTGAAAGTAAACAAAACATATTTGAATTTGAATCTACATTTCTTATCAGGGGCCAGACCTAGTCATTTATCCTGCAGTATAAATCTCTTAATATCTTTGTTTTCAAAATGCTGTGTTTAAATGGGTTTCAAAGTTTTGTTCTATGAAAATGTCATGATCCCTTTAAATAAGGAAAGTTTGCATTAGTGTATACAAGAGACCTGAAGCATTATTCATAGGGGATAATTTGTGTGAACAGACACAAATGAATCACTAAACATCTTATACCTGATGAATAGAGGAAACTAGGAGAAAATTAAGGGAAAATAACAGATACTACTTTCTTAACAGAAAAACACATTGAAGAGACATTCACCTAGACCAGTGACATCATGCTGCTTCATAATCCCTCAATCTCTCTCTCTCTCTCTCTCTCTCTCTCTCTCTCTCTCTCTCTCTCTCTCTCTCTCTCTCTCTCTCTCTCTCTCAAAGAAGTGAAAGAAACAAAAAAAGTAAGAGGGAATACGATAAGGATTCTTAGCAAGCAGATAACTAATGGAAAATGCAATCTAATGCCCTCTCTCTTACTAAGTGGGATGTAGTCAAGTCTCTCTCCCAGAGAGAAGATCAAAGGTTGATAGAATGTCACTGACAAAAGATCTTCAAAGGTTGGCTAGAAGTCCTGGGGACATGGACAAGCTCTGGACACAAAAGACTTGTTCAGGGTGAGTTAGAAGGTGTGTCCTACTCTAACATGAAGGGAAAACCACTATTAGATTTAGGAGAAGTATGAGAAAAATACAATTGTACTCAGGTGTTTGAATTTCTTTAAATCTTACTCTAAACTATGTATAATCTCTTTAAGCATATTGATTAATCATTTGTAAACGGTCATTTTGTTGTTTTAATAAATAATCTCTGAAGTTCCATCCATAGCTAGATCTGTGGTGATATAAAAGCATAGTGAAGTTGTCACATCTCTCAGTTAATTACTCTTATTGAAAGTCTAGCTTTTGGATTAGAAAGCCATAGTCAAGGCACCATTATTCACATGGTGACAGTATACCTGAATTCTAGTCATTGTACCTGGGAAGAAAAAATTTAGTTTTATGGACTAAAAACCCAAACCTATAAAGTGATGATAAGTAGCATATCCTGACCACAACAATAATCCTACAGACTCATATTTAAACTAACAAAGTACTATCCTTAACAATAAAAATACCAATAGGTAGTGATCTATTTGCCTTGGACAACCTATTCACAATAGTCTTTTCCATAGACAGTGCTATTTTCCTCCTTTGACAGAGATTATTTTTCCCCAAGTTAAATCACACAGCATATCTGTGGAGATAGCATCATTTTAAAAGTGTCACATGATAAAATGACTATAGACCATGGGAACTTTTCAGGAGAGCAAGCGAAGAGGCATTTCACTTTTGTATGTTTTTTCATGTTATAGTACAACCTCTTAGAAGTACATGGGGTGTTCAGGAAGAACTAGCTCATCTGGTATGAGGACTATTCATCCACCTTTGGTGTCCACCTGCCACCCAACTCTCACCGGTGGCTCTAAGAAGTAGCATATGCAGTGGCCACACGGTGATCAAACCATCTCTGTGGATGAGCTAAACCGGGACAAGGGGGACTCACAGGCCTCAAACCCATTTATGAGTAAGGGGGATGTTTATCCTAAACATGGGAAGACTCCCCCAAGAGAATGGGCAGATGAGAACAATTTGTTCCAATGGCCATGAAGGTGACCGAAGCAAGTAACGTAGAGCATCAGAGCTTGGTCAGACATCAAAGACACCAAGATCATCCACTGCATTCTAGGCCATTGTCAGTCATTTTGACCTTTGTCCTGCCACTGGACTGCAATGTAGAAAGACAGAGTTTGTTACTCTGCCTCACTTAAATCCAATTCACACGCAAGTCAAGACATCACCCCATGACGCCACTGATAATCTTCTAAAGCAAAGAGCAAACAACATAGTGCATCTCACTATTTCCCACCCACTGAAGAGGCAGCATCATAGGAAGTAGTGAGATGAGGCACATTGCTTGAGTGGATCCTTCTCTCTTGAAATTAAAGACAAACAAAAATGACACCTGTCTCCGGACACTACCACTGGAATCCCATTACCCATATATCACATTATCTGTAGGCAGTGCTCCATATTGCTAACAGTAAACTAATCAAACAATTATACAAGCACCATGGTATGAAGGGAAGACAGCTGGATTTGGAGCAAGGAGATTATGGTTCCGGGTCTCGACTGATGGTTACTACCTGTGTGACCTTTCTCAGAGCCTCATGGGTAAAAGGGGAACAACAATACTTGAACTACCCACTTCAATTCCATTTAACAAACATTTATTAAACACCCATTGTGTGTGAGATATTGTGTTAGGTGCTGAATATGCAGTCAAAATCAAAACAGTCCTGGCCTTACATTTTAATCAATCAATCAACATTTATTTAGCACCTACTGTGTGCCAAACCCTGTGGTAAGTACTAGAAGGAAAGGAAGAGAGAGAGGAAGGAAGGAAGGAAGGAAGGAAGGAAGGAAGGAAGGAAGGAAGGAAGGAAGGAAGGAAGGAAGGAAGGAAGGAAGGAAGGAAGGAAGGAAGGAATAAGGAAAAGGAATGAAGGAAAGAGAAAGAAAGAGGAAGAGAAAGACAGAGTCATTGCTCAGAGTTTACATTCTACTGAGTCACTGCAAGGAAAGCATTTTGTGCACTTCAGCACTGCACAATGCTGAGTTATTTTAATATTAGTCCAGTGATTCCTAACCTTTCTGGACCTACAATAATCCATTGTTATTTATTGAATTACAGCAAATTCTATGATTCATCATCTATTTCCACCCACCTCTCCTGGAAAAATATGAAATAATAAAATAAAAATTTGTAAAAACCTTAGCTAGTATGTTTAATAGATTCAAACTATAATGAGGTCTAAGAAAGACTACATTTCATTCTGTGGTGAATCATATAATAATGAGGATACAGAATATTTTTTCTTTTTTATTTATTTTTTCCAAGGCAATTGGGGTTAAGTGACTTGCTCAAGGTCACACAGCCAGTAAGTGTCAGCTGTCTGAGGCTGGACTGATTTAGATCCTCCTTATTCCAGGGCCAGTGCTCTATCTTCTGTGCCACCAAGCTGCACCAATACTTCTTTTTTAAAAAAATTTGCTTGAGAGTAAATTTGTTTCTAAAAATAACATAGAGGATTATAAAACCCTAGCTAGAACCTATTGCTATAACACTCCAATACTGGCCACATCGTCTAGCTTTTGGTTCAAAAGATAGTCAAAACATCTGGTTTTAAGATGTTTCACCAAGGTAGCCACAGGTAAGGCGAGTTTAATCCTTGTAGTTGCTTCCTGGCCCCTGGACGGCCTCTTTTCTCCCACAAGACCTCCCAGGGACTCCCATTGCTCCTTCACCAAAAGCTGACTTTGCCCTATTAAGGACAGGGTTTTCACCTGCAAAGCCCACCCAGGATGAGTAAAAAGCTTCACCGGAACAATAGGCAAAAAGGGAGCCCATCACTCAGAAGGCCTGGACTAAACATGAACTCTTATTTCCCTGAACTGTGCATGAGGACAAACCATGCTCTTGGCCAGAGCCCCTTTTTGGGGGGGTGGGGCTTCCTTCCTTTGGCACCCAGCCAGAACAAATAGGAGCTATAGTCCTAGCCTCAAAGCACAGATATACACCTCCTTCCAGATGCATTTGTTGTTATATCTCTCAAGTCAAACAAAAGGCAAGGCTAAGCCCCATGTATAAATGCCAGAGGTGAACAGAGGTGTGTTTGGGATTGAGATCTGTTTTCTTTTTCTGATTTTTTTCCCCCTCTCTTCACAACAAAGAAAAGGAATCCAGTGCTATCACTGACCTTCCCTAGCAAGAAATGAGCATTCAGGGCATAACTGTTTCTGTGGCGCTGCATCTTATATGTGGTTGTATATAAAGGCACATGGGAGCGATTCTGTAGTTGTTCAGGAGACAGACCCTATCTTTTTTTTGGGTTTTTGTGGCTGGGCTCCTAATTTTACCAAACGAAAGGTCTCAGTCATCAGCAGCAGCATCCAGAATCTCCATCAAAGGGCCTGTTTTCCGAGGGTGGTGTTGGCCTTTGCCTTGAGGAGTCAGCCAGAGAGAGGCTTTTACAGAACGTGTTTCAATCTCCCTTCTTTCCAACCCTCTCTGGGATGAGTTAGTGCTTGTGCTCATGAAAAGGACCTGACTGACAGCTCTCAGGTCAAGGACAAGATAGGAAGCAGCCAGGAAGTCTTTGTCCCTTCATCTCAATAGCTTTGATGCTCTTTCAGGGGGACCATGTCAAGTGCTGAGGGGAGTTCTCATCACACCTGTCTTTCCACTAGCCACAGGGGAGAACCTATGCTCATCAAAGCAGGAGGTGACTCCCCATGAACACTGAAATTGGGATCGCTTAGGGCCCTGCTGGCTGGCAGCAATTTTTCTCAATTCTAACTCGACTGTATTCTAACTATAGCAATCTCGTGACCATTCTTTCTTTTCTTGACCCAAGAGCTAAATTGCAAGGATGATAGACACACTGGAAGAAACAAAAGAAAGTAAATGAAAGAATTGAGGTAACAATGTAGTTACCTAGGAACAGTGTTCTTGCTTTGGAAGAGTATGAATAAGTACATATAAAGGCATGCGTATACACATGTACACACATCTATCACATGTAGTATCTATCTATATATATATATATATAGATATACATATCTATATATATAGATATACTTAGAGGACATATGTGAACTCATGACCTCAAAGGCTGGCTGTCCTTACTACAAATAAATCAGCAAAGGATCTGCCCTTGAAGACTTGTTACTGCTTTGGACTAAAGGAGAAAGCAAGGAAGAATAGGGAAGAATTCTGCAGGGGGAAGAGGAAGGAGCATTGGTCATGTCTCAGTGAATGTGTATATATGTGTCTGAATGCTTTCCCTGGGTGCCTCCAAAGTTCTGATCAAACTCCACCTCCTACATGAGGTCTTTCCTGATTCCTGGAACCTATCTGCCCCCCATTACCTTGCAGCGATTTTGTATATATTTTGTATTTGATATATATTTATATAAATATGTGCATGCATATATTTATATAAATATTTATATCCATATATAAATAGGTACACATATACATAATTTATAAATTATTTATATACATATATTTGATATATAATTACAATATGTGGTATATAAATATTTATACACATATACTTATATAGATGTATTGATATAAATATGCACACATATATATTACTGCATGTACACATCATCATCTTCCCCATAAGCTGTCAGTTTCTTGGGTCAAAACTGCTTCATTTTTATCTTTATATAACCAATGACTATCATGGTGGCTGATACATGATAGATACTTAATCAATGACTATTGATTGACTGTTTACATGTATCTCTTTTTGACTGAGGATATATATGTTGTGGGTCGAGGACTGGAGTAGGGATCCATGTGTATATACATATATTGTATGTATGCATGTGTGTGTGTGTATGTACTTTCAACTGTGAACAGAGTGGTCAAGCCTAGAATCAGGAAGACTTATCTTCATGAGTTCAAATCAAGCCTCAGAAACTTAACTAGCTATGTGATCCTGGGCAAGTCACTTAACCTTGACTGTCTTAGTTTTCTCCTGTAAAACGAGCCGGAGAAGGAAATGACCGACCATTTCAAATATCTTTGCCAAGAAAACCCCAACAGGATCACAAGGGGTCAGTCATGACTTAAAATGACCGGACAACAGTGGCAATAATTTCTGCCTGACATTTTATGGCTAGCCAGACAATAAGAGTAATAGCTAGAATCTATATAGCACTTTGATGTTTGTAAAATGCTTTACAGATATCTTATATGATCCTTACAATCATTTTTGGAGGTAATGCTATTATCCCCATTTTACATATGAGAAAACTGAGGTAGATAGGGACTTGTCCAGGGTAACAAAGCTAGTATCTGAGACAGAATTTGAACTCAGCTCTTCCTGACTCCAGGTCCAGTACTCTATCTACTACAAAACCTAGATGACAAGAACATGGCTTACCCTAAGAGTAAGCAAGGTAGAACCACACACAAGAAGTACTGAGCGGAGAACAAGTAATGAGTACAGAGTAGGAAGATTTGAAATAGAACAGAAATAGACAACAGCGATTGAAAGGGGAAATGGAAAAGACATTTATTCATTAACTACTATGTGCCAGGTGCTGCGCTAAGCACAAGGGTTTTGACCAAAATAAAGAAAGCATGAGAAAAATGAGGGACCCAAAGGAAAATGCAAGACTAGGAAAGGATAAAAAATGAAGGAGGACCGGGAGAAAAGAATGAGAGGTCTGAGAGAGGACCATCAGTCAGATAATGGGGGTGAGGATCTTGTTTAGAGTTTGAGAAATTCAGCTTTGGGATTAAAAAAATTAATTTTAATGCCACATTTTGTTTTTACATTGCTTCAATTTCTGAATCAGTCTCTAATCCTTGCCTTATCCTTTGCAGCAAAGAATTTTAAAAGCAAGCTCAACAAAACCAGCCAATATGCCAACTTAGTCTAACAATACATTTAATGTTCCACAACCATAGTCCCTCACCTATGCAAAGAAGGGAAGGAGGTGCATTTTCTCAAATCTTGATTATTATAATTATACAGCATTTAGGTTTGAGGGTTTTGTTCTTTCTATTTCTATTGTTGTCATTGAATATCTTGTTTTCCTATTCTCCTTGCCTCACTCTGCATCAGTTCACGTCTTCCCACTCCTCTCTGA
Organism: Bettongia penicillata ogilbyi; assembly: GCA_023548195.1. Lineage (NCBI taxonomy): Eukaryota > Metazoa > Chordata > Mammalia > Diprotodontia > Potoroidae > Bettongia > Bettongia penicillata. The sequence continues at coordinate 4,965,861 of JAJHZJ010000531.1, read as the reverse complement.
ATTCTCCATATTCATTGCCTAGTGCAACACAGTAAAATATTCTATTGCATTCGTATACCACAATTTGTTTAGTCAGTCTCCAATTACGCCAACTCTTTCATTTGAAAGAGCAGGAAATCGAAAGAGAAAGTGATTTTTACATAGTAAAGTAGTATTTGAACTGGGACTTGAACCAGGTCCTATAAACTTTCTACTACATTAAGCTCACCTGAGAAACAAAAGGAGGCTGAAAATGGTGTGTCAGTTAATACAATGTTTTTAGGCCTCTGATAGTAAATAAAATGTCACAGAATTCATCATAGAATGTTCGATACCTGTCACGACTTGAGAATTAAAAATAAGCTACTTGTTCTCCCCCATTGTTGCAACTGAGTTGGCATCTTTGGTAGAAAGAGACCCATCTAGCCAAGTTCCTGTTATTCCAAGGTTTCAAATATGGTAATACCTGTAGTAGCAGCATCAGAATCTAAGTCTATAATCTTGGAACTTGTCAATAATTGGGCTGAATTTTGAGGAATTACATTAAGCATTAAAGGACCTCAAATTCCTGGTCATTTGTTCTCATCAGGTGCCTTGAACTGAAGATGAATGATTTGCTCCAAATAGTGGCATATGTTACAGTCAAGAATAGATTGGCAAAGAAGTGTCACTGCACCCAAAGTCAACTGATGTTCCTTAAACATAGTGGGTGTATGTTGGGGGATGGGAAGTGGGGATGTTTGGAAGAGAGAAGTATGACATGAAAGAGATAGAAAATAATCCTTTTAGTTTATCAAATTTCATTAGTCAGATACTTTGATTACTATGCTTCATAAATAATGCGAAAAACAAAATAATGAACATTTACGTCGAGGCTTTCATCACAATCACTTGAAAAGAAAGATGGAACAAGTATGAACCCATTTCACAGAGAGAAAAGTACCTACTAGGTACCAGAGTCAGAACTGAAAACATGAAAGTTATCCACATTATAAAAGAAATGACTCTATCTATAATATATACAGCGGAGCCAGCCTTCTCTAGTCAAAGCAGTCTAGTCATTATGAGGTATAATTTGAAAGATCAGAAAAGCCTCTCTCCCACACTGTCTAAAATTTCATCTTTAGAGATTGATAAACTGTTAGAGTCATATGAGACCTTAGATAAAATACTTAGTCGTAGCCATTCCTTTCCTGGGCAAATTGATAACACGGCTCTTTCCCCTAAATTACAATGCCCCAACAAGAATCTTCTTCTGAAGTCTACTTATCTCGTGGAGAACTACTATATCCAGTTAGTCATCCACACTTTAGTGTGAGTTAGTATGTCAGACCACTTTCCTCCAAGACTGCTAAGGGAAAATGGGCACTGTAGTAATGGGAGTTTGGATGAGAGTCTAATAGTGGTTAATGGTAGGGGTTATTTGATTAAAGAGGAACACTAACTAGCCCCCTCTTTCTGGCCCCATTCTCATATGAACAGATCCCTCTTTCCTAACTCCTTGAGTTTGGTGTTTTCCACAGTCTCCATCCTAGTAAGAAAATACCAAGCTCTTAATCTATTTGGAGGAGGAGGAGAGACTATAGAAGGAAATTTGCCTGAGGGGTAATGTCCTAGAAGGACTTTCTCCTATTTACCAAATCTCCTTCCACCAGAACACTGGTGGCACATTGTGTCTAGAAGAATCCAGAATAGTATGGATTTGATTAACTTCTCCTTGCTTTGGGGGAGCTATGATAATGCATATCAATAAAATTTCTTTGATTCCTTATCAGTCTCCTGGGTGGTAATACCAGCAATTAGAGATTCTTCTTTCCCCATCCTTAAGCAACCATAGCCTAACAGCCTCTGTTAATCCCCTGAAGGATACATAAATGCACAGTGAATAATGAATGATATCTTAGAGACTTTCTGTTGAAAACACACACCAAATAAAGAAAGTAAACCCACCAGATTCATCTCACCTTTCAGAGACTGGGAAGAGCTGAAGCACAGTGGGTACAGGTCTGGTTCAGATATATCCAACTCTCTTCAATCAACAGTCTCAACTATTTTGTTCTCTCACCACAGTTTTCCTCTGTCAGTCTCACAGCATTTAGGTACTCAAGTAAGAGAACACTAGAAGCCTCCGTCCTCTAGAGAACAAGCATATCCAATGTCCTGTTTCTGGAGGATGAGACAGCTTGACTTAGACTGAGGTATCACTGGGAACAGCATGATAACATGGAACAGATGAGAAGAGAAGGGGACTTGATGTGCTTCAGAATTTTCTAAGGACTGGCTTTGGCTTCCATATGACTTGATTGTTTTCTCCAGCGTGTGAATTGAGCCAGAATTAAGGTTGCTGGGAGAGATGAGAACAATCTCAGATATTCAGATAATATGACTCTAATGGCAGAAAGTGAAGCAGAACAACTTTATGAGTGTGAATGAAAAGAGTGTAAATATCAAAAAAACTAAGCTCTTGGCAACTGGTCCTATCACTTCCTGGCAAAGAAAGGGAGAAGAAATGGAAGCGGCATCAGATCTTATACTCTTGAGCTCAAAGATCACTGCATGTGGTAACTGCATTCATGAAATTAAAAGGGACTTTTAATTTCCCTTTCTTTGGAAGGAAAACTTTGGCAAATCTGGACAGCATACTAAAAAGGAGATACATCACCTTGCTGACAAAGGTCCATATCATCAAAGCTATGATTTCTAGTAGTAATGTATGACTGTGAAAGGAAAAGACTAAGGAAAGCTGAGTACCACAGAATGGACACTTTCAAATTGTGGTGCCAAAGAAGACTTTTGAGAGTATGTTGGACAGCAAAGAAGTCAAATCAATCAATACTTAAAGAAATTAATTCAGACTATTCATTGGAAGGTCAAATACTGAAGCTCAAATACGTTGGCCACATAATGAAAAGATAAGATTCATTGGAAAGGACCCTGATGTTGGGAAAGATTGAAGGGAAAGGGGACAATGAAGGAGGAGATGGATAGACGGTGTCACAGAAGCAATGAACATGAACTTGGACAGACTTTAGGAGATGATGGAGGATAGAAGGCTCTGGTCCATGGGTCACAAAGAGTCAGACATGACTGAATGACCCAACAATCACAACAGCAACAACAACAAATCCAACTTGTGAAGAATATGGAGAGGATTACTTCATGTCTTTTGCTGTTGTGCAGTCGTGTCCAACTCTTTGTGTTTCCATGGACTTTGTCCGTGGGATTGTCTTGGCAGAGATGCTAGAATACTTCACCATTTCCTTTCCAGTGCATTCCCATTTAACAGATGATGAACTGAGGCAAATGGGGTTAAGTATCTTGCTCAGTTACACAGCTACTAAGTGTCTGAGATCAGATTTGAACTCAGATCTTCCTTACTCCAGGTCCAGTGCTCTATCCGCTGCACCACACAGCTGCCCCTCTTCATGTCTACAGGAGACTCAACAGAATTAAGCTTACAACAAAACAGGAAAAATTGTAGTTGTACATCGGAAAGTTTTCCTTGACCTTGAGGGTAAGAAAACAGTCAATAAGCATTTGTTAAGTACCTACTATGTGCCAAGCAGTGTGCTAAGTGCTGGGATACAAAGAAAGGCAAAAACTAGTCCTTGCCCTCAAGGTGTCCTAAAGCAAGACACTCCATCCCTTGACTCCAGGAATTTTCTCTGACTGTTCCTTGTGTCTGGAACTCTCTTGCCTTATTTCTGCCTTCTGACTCCTTTCAAGTCCCATCTTCTGCAAGAAATCTTTCCTAGTCCTCCTTACTTAATCTTACTTCCTGCCCTCTAAGTCTTCTCCCAATTTTTCCTTCATATATCGCTTGCACCCTTCGGGCTCTGAGATCCCTGAAAAAAGAGACTGTTCTTACCTTTCTTCATATTTCCAGTGTGAGGCAGAGTATCTGGAATAATAGCAGGCACTTAATAAATGCTTATTGAGTTGACAGCATAAATTCTGTGTTCTCAGGTTTTAAATGGCAAATGGAGTCCTGAACTGTATTGGGAAAAGGAAGTTTCTCCTAGAGAGCTTCCAGTACCAATGAAATCTCAGATCTAGGCCAAACCTGACCATGTAGCTTGTGGATGGTCCAATACTTAGCCATTCACCTGCCTGATCCATATGATTTCCTGAGATCCTCTCCTGCTCAAAGATTCTACAGTTTCATAGACCAGTGTAGTATCATTTCCTCAGTACCCACCCATACAAACCAAACACCTAAAGCTCATAGCCTTGTATCTTTTTTTCCACTTGTAATTTAATTTTATTTTTTGCAATAAATGAAAATTTATTTTCTCTCCCTCCCACCTCCCCTAGTCATTAGAAGAAAAAAGAAAAGCAAAAAAAAAAGAAAGAAAATATCCTGGTAACAAAAATGTGTAGTAGAAAAAACAATTTCCCATATTATGAACATCAAAAATGTATGTCTCATTTTGGACCTTGAAAATTCATCTCCTTTTGGTTAGGAAGTGGGTAACCTCCTTCATCATCAATCCTTTGGAATTATGGTTGGTCACTACATTGATCAGAATTCCCAAGTTTTTCGAAGTTGTCTTTACAATGTTGTCACCAAAAATTTGTTCTCCTGATTCTGCTCATATCCCTCTGCATCAGTTCAAATAAGTCTTCTCAGGTTTCTCTGAAACCATCCCTTTTGCCATTTCTTATAGCATAATAGTATTCCATTACATTAATATACCATCATTTTTTCAGCCTTTTCCCACTTAATGGGCACCCCTTTAGTTTCCAGGTTTTTGCTACTGCTGAAAGAGCAACTACTAATCAATTATCTTTAAAATTATCCGTACCTGCTCAAGAGGTAGCTGGATCTTGAATAGACCTCTGACAAGCCAGACTGTGTCTAGGAAAATAAACAACTGTTTGGTTTGACCACCGGTTCCTGTTCTTCCTGATTACAGTTTCGGGCACCGAAGCTTACTGCTTTTTCATTATACTTCCTTAACCTCTCTTTACCCAAACACTTCATTAAGCTTTTTGAACTCCCCTTTCGGGTCACCTTTACCAGACTAAAATATGATAAAAACCCTATTATAATGATGCTCAGTTACAGAGCAGATGCAGTTGTCTTGCAGGTTATATAATAACCTGATAAAAGGCTGCATGGAAAGAGACCTAGACTGTCAGAGGATCTGGCTTCTAGTCAGACTCTGTCACTAATTAGCAGCAAGACCTTGATTAAGTCACTCAGTGTTTCTGGGCCTTTACTTTCTCATGTATAAAATGAAGTTGATGGACTAAAGGATCTCCAGGGTCCATTCCATTCTGCCTCTAAAATTCAGATTCTGTGATGTTTCTGTCTCTTGTTTGCATAGAGCCCACATCTCACTAGAACGTGGATAACTTGGGTAGTTATTCTTCTCATCCCTTAATACTAACTTTAGAATAAGTAGTACTATATTTCAGAAAATCAAAGTTAGAACTGGGATGGGGAGATAAAATCTGAGTCCTCTGCCAACCCAAGAGAATACCCTGAAAAGAATATGTACATAAAGTGATGCCATCAAATCTATTTCCCTTAGTATGCTTCTTTCTTCCCTTCCCCACCTCTCCTTCCAACCCCACTGTTGATCATTTTTCTGTACAGTAAAACCTGCTTTAGAGGATCACTAACAGTCCCAAAATAAAGTGATCCTTCAAATGAATGGCGTTTGTACCTATGGAATCCCCTAGGCAAGTTTCAGTAGAGGCATATCTACTACTCCAGCAATACAAGCTCTGCTTGGGAACCCATAAAAGGAGAGAGCTACCCCTTTCTCCTCCATGCTGTATGGTAAAGGCATTTCTTGAACTGGGGCAGAGGGTAAGAAGAAAGGGAAACTGGAGTGTGGGAGAGCCTCTAAGTCCTGCATCCTAGAATTCAAACTTACCACTTTGTTTTTGAGACAGGAGAGACCATGTGTTACAATGGAAATGCCCCAGGCCTGGAGTCCAACAGACATGGTCCGTCCTGTCTTAGTCACTAGATGAGTGATAGGACCTTAGACAAGCCACTAGACCCTTTAGCAAGTCACCTAATTTCTCTATTCCCTAATATGTAAAACAAAGGGTTTAGATTAGATGAAGTAGATCTCTTCCAACTGCAGGGATCTCTGGCCTTCTGACTCTCCAAGCCTCTGTTTTTACATCCCCATAATGAAGATAATGATAACCTCTCAGGCTTACCTCCTGGTGTTGTTGTGAGAAGCTAATGAGAGAGTGTATATGTGAAAGTGTTTTGAAAAGTTAAAAGCACTATACAAATATAGGGTTTTATGTTTTATCTGTCTTACAATTTAGAACAAATACAAATTAATATTTGAATACATGTCATCAGCAAAAATCTCTTCTTTCAGAGAGCTGAAGGAATTCTCAGAGCAAGAGTGGAAACTGCCTCCACCCTAGAGTCAGGGAACTCCATGGAAATCTAGTCATTAGGGAGTTATCTCAGTGGCTGTTTTGGGTTTTTTTGCTTTTTTTTATGTATTAGGACTAGGTTATTGAGATACTTTACCCTAGGTCACCCCAGTGATCGTGGCCCCCTTTATTTGCTCTTGCAAATCTATTGGATTTTCTAATTGTCATCTCCCTCCATGATCTGGGGGTAGAAACATATTTAAATTCAACTATTATTTATTAAATACCTATTATGTGTCAGGCACTGTACTATGTGCTAAGGATATACAGACAAAAATATGAATTCCCTCCCCTCAGGGGGTTTATATTCTACTGGAAGAACTTAACATTATGTTGGGTGGGAAAAAAATCAAGATTGTCTACAATTTCAAGTCCAAATTGTAAAATCATCTAATTTCAATTTTGGAGGGCACCTCAGAGATTATTTAACTCAAACTATCTCATCTGCAATGTCCCCAAAAGGTGAAAATCCAGTTTTGTCTTGAATACCTTTGATGAGGGAAGTATTTCTCAAAAAAAGTCCATTCCATTTTTTGAAATGTTCATTATTAGGAAGTTTTCCCTTACATCAAACTGAAATCTGTCTCTCTTGTTCCCAAGCTAGACCTGGAGGTAACATCACCATGTAGTACATGGGCACCTGGAAGCGGGGAACACCCTGGAGACTCCACAGGATATCTGCTGCTGTGGTTTCCCACTTGTCCAAGAGATAACTGAACATAAGTCACAGTTGAGAGTATTTCAGTTCTGGCTAAAGAGAAAAAAAAGTGTGTCTGAGCAGGTGTAAGGGGCTAAGCAGCACCTGTACAGCTCCCTAGGGAACCTTGTACCTGCCTGTTAGAAAAACACCTGAGCAATACAATTTCTTCTACCTTTATGAGCCCTACTAATGTGCTGTCCATATAGGTAAATGGAAGCAGGGTGTGTCAGTGGGAGGAGAGGGGGGCAAAATGTCATATATCAAATAAATCTCTTGTAATGAGAAAATGTCTGTTAGGAATTATATTGTGGAGGGTTCACAGAGAGAAAGAACTGTTTGTCAGAAACTTCTGAGAAAGCCAAACACCGATTATCTTAACAGTCAGTTACATCACTGTACCAATATCATAAATCTCACTACAAATAAAAACATTATGTCTACTAAACCAGTTAGACAACAAAGGAATCATG